>JAKGSA010000212.1:185364-284799 GCA_033558755.1 Philaethria dido | reverse complement strand
TCATTCTGTAATCGAATTTCCATTTTATGTCGACTACCGCTATATCGAATGCAAAATTAAGGTATCTATGAAAAACAATGCCTATGATTGACTTATCATAAAAATTTCGCTACACTAGCCTATATTCGTGATTGGAACGTATGTTATCCACGAGTTTCTATATGTTATTTTATTATCATGTAAACATATTCTTTAAAAAGACAAAAATAAAGACGTAATATTTATTATTTTGATAAAACACTTAATTTTCAAACATATTCAAAGATATTTAGAATGAAGGAACAAGCAGTCGCAATTACAATACAATATGTTTAACTCTTTTAACATAAGCACTATGAGATATGCATTATTCATGCTGATAAAACTAACTTGTGCGGGTCGACTGGTCCTTTCAGCATTTTAACTCAAAGGGTCTTTTGATAAATGAAGATGGTTCAGCCGACCGGAACGAAAATGCTGAGTGATTACACAGTTTTACGTGTACGAGTATGCCCCCATTAGTTTTAGTTTAGCTTTGTATTGTTTTACATAAAGCTGACATTTATAACACAATCATAAGATTTCCATGATATTAACCATTTCATGGTCAAAATGGATACTGACAATACATATGTCTACACAGTAATATAAAATACTAGCTGTTATTCGCGCATTGACCTGACTGAACATGAGAGCGAGGCACTCGCGTGGTCAATGGAAATTTAAAATAAGTTCATCTTTCATGACACTTGAGAATGATGCCTTCATATACGTATCAATATGGATCTTCCTACGAGAATGAAACGTTTTATTAAGGTGAAAAATAGCCTTTATCACTCTCCAACCGCCTAACTACCTTCAGTCAAAATAACATCGGCTTCGTTGCGCCGTGAAACAAGGACCAACAAACAAATTTTCATATTATATATGGATGTACTAGTAGGTCACAAAGGATAAAGTAGAAATACATATTCTTGTTACTGAAGAGGCACAAAATGATGAATTTGCCTAAATAATTTATTAATATTAGGATTGTTTTGTTTCTTTTGATAACATGAGTTACAAAAAAATAATTTCGAGAGATGAAAAAATACTAATAAGTAGAGCATGAATCCGTGTTGTTTATTTTATTTTGTCTGTCTGTTTATTCACATTGTTTGTTGCATATATTATTATGTTTATGCCGGGCTAGGATATAGAGCATAATCGATATTGAAGACTGGCGTATGATATAGATTCATTACAAACCAGCTAAACCACACAAAAAAAGTAAAGTCCACGCAAACGAAGGAGCGGGCATCAACTGTATTTAGTAGTAAATAAGTGACAAGCAAAAAAAAACAACTTTAAGATATAAAACCAAAGTATACATTTTATTTTTTCAAGACAATACCAAGTTCGTCTTAACTAACGACAAAACAAAATTTCAAACGTCAAAATATTAATAGTATTTTAGTAAGAGCTTTTATGGCTTACTTTAGTCAGGGCTACGATGGCACATGTTGTACCTCATTTGTCTACAGAATTCTTTTTACATCATGAAATGATGTTAAAATTATAAAGCAACTACTAACTACCAACGGATGTTTTATGAAATAAAGGTTGAGTTTTTATAAAAGAATATTTTAATTTATTTGCTTAAACCAATATAATACAATATTTCAGTAACAATTGGATAGTTGATATGGCTTTAACGATTTAAATTACTATATATAATATATTTTTACAAAAAATGATGACAATAGTACGCCATAAGGGATCGCCCATACGATATATTCCATCAGATGTAGCGCTGTGAGAGGGCAATTTAAACTTGTTCGAAGCCTCAAACTGTAACTCGAACATTAACATCTACCAACAAAGCTAGATTGGGTTATGAAATTCAATTAGCCGGTAATTTAACGTTAAAACAACATGCATATATCGTTTAGGGGATCTACATTTAGCTTAATTTAGTGAAATAATTAAATTAAACTGTCGTGCCATAGTGGTTCATTATTTGTTCTGTTTTACCTCATTTGTGTTATTTATGTATCAATGAATTTAATGGTGAATATCTTCAATGTTCAAACTATAATAGAAAGAGACAGTAATCGATTAAAGTCTATATGTAGTAGTTTGTGGTGTTGTTGCTTTATCACACATACTCGTAGACCCTAACCTAATCTTGCAATCTCCTTCCTTGTCATGTGTCATGTCTTCCTATGAAAGTAATATTTATTATTTCTCTAGATACTATGCCAAATTTCATACTCCTCCGTCCTTATAATTTTCGTAAGTTTTCCTGCACGAATGATATAAATATTTTACCTTACATATGTATGTTCGTAATTGATATAAAAAAGTGGTTAGAGTAATATATACAATATGTATCTAATTTTTAAACTTTTATCTCCAGACAGCAACTTCGTTCTGGGCAACGCACAAGTACCATCATACCCCATCGTGTACTGCTCTGATGGATTCTGTGAACTGACAGGGTGGGCTCGGGCGCACATTATGCAAAAGGGATGCGCCTGTAAATTCTTACATGGGCCGGATACACGTGAAGAACACCGCCACGAAATAGACACTGCCCTCGATTCTAAACATGAACTCAAACTGGAACTCATATTTTACAAAAAGAATGGTAAGTTTCAACTTTTTGTTTCACAGTCTTGAAACTAGAAAGGTTGGTTGCAACTTTTCAAATATTTGTTCTAAACTTGAAACTTAAACTTTTATGCAAACATCCGTTTGCAGTTGAAACCTACTTGAAATCAGTAGTTAGAATCGAGGTGACATTTCCTCCAAATTAAATATGTGTAGCAGCCGGATTTAAATAAAACATACACGTACTTCGTATGTCACGTAGTGCGCGATTTGTTTTAATTTCAGAGTTTCATATTATATTACAATATAGACTTTTGTTACATATTTCCTATAGTATAAAGGTAATTATATAACACGCACGCTATAATTTCTAATAACTAATAAAATATATTAATTTTATAAAGTATACTCGTATTTATAATGAAAAGAAATAAAAATACTGATTATTCTAAGCAATACGTTAATTAAAAAGTATCCCTGCAGTAGTTCAATTGTGCCGCTAAATTGAGAAAGTTCGAAAATTCGTCTTCGCTCTACATCCAGCTGCAAATAACAAATTCACAATATACACAGCATGTGTCAAAAACTTTTACAATATGATGTTCATGGTGTCTTTAAAACGTAAATAAGAAAAATATAAAAGTATTACTTAGTTACTAAATATAAAAAGATATACTTTTTATATTTAAATATAAAAAGTATTACTTAGGTAAAGCGACAGGTTGGGGGTTCGATTCTCACTCCAGGAAATTAAGTATTTTCATTTTCTGGGTTTGGTAACAAGGCAAAGCGCGGCGTTGAGGTCCGCAACTCAACACGCAATGCCTTAATCTGGCGGAAAGTGGGGAACGGATTTGTTGAACGGAGTGTCTTAACACTAGGTTCTCTAGTTCCCTCTGCCTACCCCGCTATATGCGGGATACAGCGTGAAATTAAAAAAAAAAAAAAGAAATTACTTAGGTACTATACTTGGATATTTGATATTCAGTGTTCCAATTGCCCTTTAAGATTGATCGAATTGAAAAAATTACTTTTTCGACTAGGTTACGAAGATGATAAGATAGAATTTATCAATCTAGAATTTAAAACAATATATGCAAATTTGTAAATTTTATTTAATATTGTTACTCATAAATTAGTTGTAACATTGAAATATTCGCCTACGGCTGTAACGCAATTCTGTTGAAGCGATAATTAAATAGCTAAACGCGACCGCTTGCATAGAGCCTAGAACTATATAACTTTACTAAGGTAGAAAATTTTATATTGAAAATCCTTACTAATATTATAAATGCGAAAGTAACTCTGTCTGTCTGTCTGTTACGCTTTCACGGCTAAACCACTGAACCGATTTTGATAAAATTCGGTATGAAGATAGAACTGAACTTGGGAAAGGATACTTTTTATTGCGAAAAAAATAGTAGAAGGGGTTAAAATAGAGGATGAAAGTTTGTATGGAAGTTCCTTATTGTCAAACATAAAATCATGTAAGATTATTTAACTGTTTACACCTAAACCACTTAACCATTTTTGACAAACAGTCTAGACCTTGGGAAAGACTATAGTCTACTCCTTACCATGTCGCGCGATATAACCGAATTCCACGCGGGCGAAGCCGCAAGCGAAAAGCTAGTAATAATATATATAGATGCTACCAAAATTATATTTAAAGTATACAATGGAATCACTTGTCACTTTATTATATCCACCTAACAAATGGGTAAAGTAATTTATAAGTTTGATAAAAAAAGCTTTAGATTTATATTCATAAGAGATCGCTCTTAAAATTTTGCAGTAAGTCGTTCAAACCGCAATCGTAAACAAAAACCAATACAGGGTTTACGATACCATTAAACAAAATTAAATTGCTTCAAGTACCAATCTATTTAGTTGTCTGTTGTCACAATACGTTTACCGAACTGACTAGACATATGGTACATCAAATATGATGTGTATAGTAATAACTATTAATATATATTTTTTATATTACGTACTTTACTTGTTATTATAAAAGTACAAAAATGTAAAATCATTCTTTATACCAAATACTTATATTTTTCAATTTTTTCTTATCTTTTTAGTGAATGTTATTCTGAACTAGTCGGTTCCCATCATCATGAACATCTTACAAATTTATTAAAATAATAAAACAAACAACGAAAGTTCTTGAGGTGGGTCGGAGTATGCTTAAAAACGCTTCAATATTATAGATGTATTTTCTTAAACTATATTTTTAAATAAATGTCTTCTATTTTTATTTTTTATTTTTTTAAACAATCAGCGTATACACAGATGAAAAAGTATTTTATTAAGATGATTAAAATTTCTTTTAAATAAAACATCATATGTTTTATTATATTATAACATAGAGAAAGTTGTTACGTTTGTTATGATATAAATATTATAGAAATGATAATAAAAATTAATACAGTTCATTTTAAATTAAAAACGTGAACGAATGTAATTGCAATCAAACGTTTTTCTCTTCTAAAATTGTATAATACCCAACATTTCCGCGCTTTTGCACTTGTTCAAAACTTACACTCATTAAAAAAAAGCAAACCAAAAATGCCTTATTTGTAAATTTATTTATATAGCGCTATTAATATTACACCTGAAATAGCTTCTCATAAATTTATTACTACCAAACTTGAAATCTACTTATAATTACGATTCATAGTCAAATTTCAAAATTCTATATTCTATAGAGAAATTGGCTGCTCATTCTGAAGGTTACAAAAACTATTATTTTATTACAAAAAACAAAGAACAAGTAGTATTTTTTTGGTATAATATTCAAAGACAGATAAATAAAATGTAGGTAGATACATAGGTATGTACGTTGATGTTTCTCATTAACTACTTACCTACCCAATAAAATCATCAATCTAATTTTGTAACCAATGTAGCCGTAAAATTTACGTTGTTTACATGAGACGGCACTTATATAATTTGAAAATGCAAAAATGACAAAAAGGTGACTGATGACATGATATTTTTCTCTATTTCGCAAGATTTAAAAATTTATACAATATGGCACACAGAAGAAGAATCCGAGTATTATCAATATAATTTGATGGTTAGTTTGTATAACTTAGTAAATAAAATAACTTTATCACGCATAGCAGGGTGAGCATAGAGAACCTAATACCAAGGCACTCCGTTCTTTGCTTCCGCCTGATCTCGAGACATTGCGTGTTGAGGGAGGACGTCTTCCCCAAACCAGAGTGGGGCAATGAAAATGATTTAAATATAATCATTCCCCCGAATGAAATCAAACCCACAACTACTCGCGTTTACAGTAAGACACTGTCTCTATACTATTAATTTAAATTTATTAAGACATTTTTCAATACGTAACACTATGTTAAAATAAATAGAAATTGTGCTAGCCAAAGAAGTTTAATACTTGCAAATTTGTCCTTAATGTGTTCGTAGATATAATTAATATTCTTTTTATTATGTTTATTTTAATAAATAAAAAAATGTAGAAAGTAAAATTAAATAATTCTTTATTCACAGAAAGGCTGACTTAATCTGAGTAAACTTTGCAGTAGACACTTAAAACATTCACGGAAGACACTATTTGTAACATATAAAAATCAGAACATCAAAGAGAATTGAAACCAAAATTCATAGACAGATCTTAATGTTTTTTGATATTTTACTTTTTTGTATTTTATTAAGTTAATTAAAGCGGTTAATTGAGTTTGATGGATGGGATGATAACATTTAGATAATGTTCATTTCCATGCACTGGTAAGCAATAAAGCACGTCGCTTCACAACTTTTAGGCGAAAAGTAAAGAAAGCGGTCTTGGCACTAGGTTTTTTTCTGAATACCCTGCTATGCGGAAAAAAGTCCGAAACTGAAAATATATTTAAGACGTTAGTAATTTAGTCATTTCTTGCATACATAAATATATATATAATGTATGTAGTTAATAATTACTCCGTTTCTAACACAGGTACCCCCTTTTGGTGTTTGCTCGATATTGTCCCTATTAAGAATGAAAAACGAGAAGTGGTTTTGTTTCTTGCCTCGTTCAAAGATATCACCAACACCAAGATGGCCGCCATGAACACTAATGAGGAGTTCGACAGCGGTAAGTGATTCTAAAAGGCAATACTAAAATAAATATAAAAAAAATGTAAATTAAACAAAAACTTTTTATAGCTGTCCTTTGAGGCCGTTTACTATGTTTGAGATTTTTATGGGTATTATAATTGTAATAACGTGTACTGAGCTACTTGCTCCAGTGCCATAGGTTTTATGAAATCGATCATCATATAGCTCCCATAGACCCCAGTTCGTGGTAGCGAGTTACGCGCATCATGGCACGGTAAAGTTTGTTACAGTGTTTTCTGGAATGTCATAGAATCACCTATTGAATGTTTCCTATTATGGCTATGATCCTAAGTAGTATGTACAACTTTATTAGTTCGTATAACTTCGTAGTTTGTAGTGGTTTTGTCAAAAATATGTCGTAGCGTATGTAGGTAAGGTTACCTTCTTTAGATATAAGCAATACAATGTACACTCTAGAAAGTTTCCAGTACACTTTTTTAGGTTAATTATACAACTTTATACAATTGATTAGTCTATATCCTCTTAATCTAAAATACCTGTATTTTTTCATATTTGAAAATATGACAAAATTAGTATTTTTAATAAAAGAAATATCTAGTCTAGAGGCTTGCTATTCAAAATTACTATTTTTAGAAAAATACAAAATATATCGTGGAAATATTTGTTTCTGAGTAGGATTTACATATTTATTGTTCACAGGCTCATAATCTGCCTGAAAATGTCCATAAGTATGCGTTGCTTCATAGCTTCACGTTCTATACCGCACATAGCAGGATAGGCAAAGAGAAAGCGTAACAGTTCTCGAAAATTAGATGTGATAATAAATCAGTTACCATGTGCAAAAATATTGTATTACAGCCACCCTGTAATAATATACATATTATATGGTTTTTTTAATACCTTTGATTTTACGTAGTAGGTACTTATTTTGTTACTAAATTCTTTCACTACACATATCTATGTAGAATATCTTACTGTTTCTACATACATTATTTTTTCTTGTTTTAAATTATTTGCTTCGAACATTAGATTTTCAATTCTTTTAATATACAATAAATACTCCTAATATATTTCGTCTCATATTCACCCTCATATTCGCGTAGTACTATATATAATTTTCATATAAATAGTAAGCAAAATACAAAAAAGTGAATTTACTGAAATGACTGTATTTTTTTCGCAAATCAGTGTTTTTGTAGAGTTTTATAATGCATGATTTTTTTATAGATATTAAATTTACCAATTTTGCAGATTTCCTTATAAGCAAGCAATTACCTTTTCGCCCATCCTCATGTCTTTTAGTTAATTGTTGAAAACAATTTGGTTAGAATAATTATAAACTTAATACGATTTGTTTTGTTTTAAAAAGTATACGTTATTTCAAAATTATTTTTGAAAACAACAATTGATTTTAAATTATTCATGAATTTTATTTTGCTTAAAATGTGCTTATTTAGTATTAAAATGAAGAGACAGCAAATTGTAATAAATGTGAGCCTGTAACTACTATAAAGAAAATTGATTACTTATTTCTTGATATTAGATTTGGTGTCCCTTCGTTTATTTGTTATTTCTTTGAATTAATGCAAGATTTTCTATTACTTACAAGAAGCAAAAAAATTCTAATAAATAACATCCACATTTTCGTTTTTGCTGATTTAAGAATGAATGGTAAGCCATTCACATTTCTTTTTATGAATATTCATTACATTTATCCTCGCATGACCATTGAACGACTTCTTTAGAAAGTCTTTTAATACTTTTCGAAGAAAATCTTGTATGATATATTTTTTCATTAGTGAGACGATATATAATTAATACTGGGCGCTGACATACGCTATGCTTTTTAAAAACAGATGCTTCGTGGACATGAACATTTTCATTAGGCACACGTAATATTCAGAGCACGTAATATTCAAAACAAACGCATATAAAAGCGGTGCCTACTACAGTAAACCTAAGCTATTATTTTAAATGTCATTTATAAATTTGTCTCGTGCAAAAGCATCGCGTATGAAAGATCGCTCTTTAGAGACCATTTAATAGTAACAGGGTGGTTTGATGGTACAGGAGCCGCGGTGCGGCCTTCAGCTGGCGTGGTCACTCTAGCGTTATCCCCATTTGTACCCGCAGCGGCACTTTTGGGCGCCCGGTTCCGAGCTGAATCTAGTTGCCTACTTCCAGACCCGAATGGCAATCTTGATCCCGAAGCGCCCTCGCCCGCCAACATGGGCAGGCGGCGCTCCAGGGCAGTACTTTACCAGCTTTCGGGACATTACAAGCCAGATAAAATGAAAACTAAACTTAAACTCAACAATGTTAGTAAGGTAATATTAGAAGGGATGAATAAATTACCCTGGGATTTCCTGTACCCTTTGACGTAATAACTTGTAATATATTAATGTCACAATGCTTAAATTTGGCCTAATTGCGCATAATTACAACACATTTGTCATTTTAGAACCTATTACACTCATCCGACCCTCCGCTGCCTGAATACAAAACATCAGCTATAAAAAAGTCAAGATTCATTATTTCACATTATGGTGTTTTTAAAACCTTCTGGGACTGGCTTATTCTTATAGCCACATTTTACGTTGCCGTCGTGGTCCCCTACAACGCTAGTTTCGTTGATGAAGGCCATCCAAGAATTAGCGTCACAAGTGACGTCGTTGTAGAGGCGTTATTTATTATAGGTACGTAAAACCAATATCTTAAACTAATTACTAATTGTTTGTGTTTTACTTATTTTAATTTATTTTTTGTAGATATTGTACTTAATTTTCGAACGACATTCGTAAGTAAAAAAGGGGAAGTAGTATCGGATTCTAAAGCAATAGCTCTTAATTACATCCGAACCTGGTTTGTCGTGGATCTGCTGGCCGCGCTTCCATTTGACCTACTTTATGCGTCAGACGTGTACAGCGGGGCGGTAAGCTGCTTCACTATTTAATAAATACTAAAATTTACATTTCAGATATTAAAATTATTTTTTTTTCCATTTAAATTCAATTATCACTAACACAAACGAAACTTTTTTATGTATGAGTATAGTAGTAGTTTCTTTAATTTATATTACAATATGTATTATTATATACAATATTTCATACAAACATTTTCTTCGTTCTTCATATAGGAGTCGACGCACGGGAATGTTCACCTCGTTAAACTAACTCGGTTGTTACGCCTTGCTCGTTTACTCCAAAAGATGGACCGATATTCACAATATTCCGCACTCATACTCACTCTTTTGATGTTGTCCTTTACTCTCGTAGCACATTGGCTAGCTTGTATATGGTTCATAATTGCGGAAAAGGAAATACAGCACCATAGAAATGAAAGCTGGGATTTGGGTGAGATCTTTTATCTTCTTATAATTATACTTACAGGATTTAAATTTGGAAAATCAAAGTCAAAGAATTTAATTAAAATACCTCTAAAAAGTCTTTATTCTAAGAAAAAAAGAAAACATCCGGCTCTAAACATTCATTGTATAAAGAAAAAATGCACTCACTACTGAAATGCCTTTGCAACAAAGACATTGTCGTTTTTCTTGTTCAGTGTTTTGTGCGAGTAAACGCTCTTTACGTAGCTTAACATTTACTATTATAAACTACACTGGCACTTTTACTGAAATAGTTTAATAACGTATAGAAGAAAATCATCACGTAAATAATACATTGAAAAATGTATGAAATTGAATTAATTTTTTAACTGTGTGTTGGTTGTAGGGACATGTACGTAAAGTCAAATAATTTACGAAAAGCTATAATAACAATAGCATTACAATAAAAAAATTTAAACATATTATCTGTAAATGCGAAAACCGAATGAATATGGTAACAAGATAACCAAATGTCTTTTAAATTATCTTATTGATTTAGAATGAATCTCATGAAATGCTTAAGTAAGCGTAGGCAAATCAATAGAAGCAAAACCAATCGCTCTGAGATGGATCAATAGCTGAGCCAACCAATTGAAGATGCCAGTATTCTTCCTGAAAATAACGCATAATAAATAAGGAACAGTAAATTATTATATATATAAAATAAAAAATCTCGATGATATTTTTATGAAAAATACGCCTCATACTTTTAATAGAGCAAAAACATGATACGATTATTAATTGAAAATATAAACGTTTGACAATATTCTAGGTACTATTTTTAATATGTAAAAATACTACATTACACAGCGTTCGTTTTGATTAATTTAGTGTGAACCAGAAGCAAAAAGCTGTCGAGAGCTCATGCTTCAGTCGTATAATTCCTAAACTAAAACATAATACCCAAGTACCCATTTGTTTTCAGTGTCCTTTCAGTATTAACCGTGAAATATTTAGATAAAAAATAATATACCTATATATTATTGTTTTAGGATGGATTAATAATTTAGCAGAACGTCTAAAAATTCCTATTGTTAACATATCTCATAGCGAAAGCTATGTTACGGCGCTCTATTTTACATGTTCTTCTCTTACTAGTGTGGGATTTGGGAATGTATCTGCGAATACTTTGCCAGAGAAAATTTTTAGCATTCTTACAATGCTTGTTGGAGGTAAGATGTAACTTAATATATAACATGGACATATTTTATTATATTTATAATACAATTCTGCTAATAGCATTATTCATTATAAGTGCTATAGTGAATTAACAAAGCTTCATAAGGAAAATGAGAATATAAATGAAATAAGAATATATTGATTACCTCAGTCATCAATTACGTATATATAACAAAGAATAATATTGTAGTTAATAATAATAATGCATTATTGAATAAAATATATTAAATTGATTGATATTGAACTGGTAAACTAACAAACACAGACTACACCATTTGATCTGACTATAATTTAATAAATTTTATGTTAAGCTTTGTTGACAGAATGTAATTTTTATCAAAGCCAACGGCTATTTTTAAAAAAAAATAATTCAAAAATGATGTTTGGTTAATAAATCAATGTCTTATAGATTTTGTTTGAAAAAAAATTTAATTAGAAAAAAATACATGATTTCGAAGTTTTGAAGGAATCAATAATTTTAAACTTTCAGCTCTAATGCACGCCGTGGTTTTTGGAAATGTAACGGCAATTATTCAAAGAATGTACTCGCGACGATCAATGTATCAAACCAAGTGGAGAGATCTCAAGGACTTCCTGACCCTTAACCAAGTTCCCAAAGAGCTCAAACAACGCATGCAAGACTACTTTCAGACAATGTGGTCGCTCAATCATGGTATCGATATACACGAGGTTTGTGACTACATATTTTTAATTTCATTTTATTATTATTTCATCTCAAAACACATACTCGTATAGTAACTGTGTGATTACACATGAA
This sequence comes from Philaethria dido, assembly GCA_033558755.1. Lineage (NCBI taxonomy): Eukaryota > Metazoa > Arthropoda > Insecta > Lepidoptera > Nymphalidae > Philaethria > Philaethria dido. The sequence goes on along the minus strand of JAKGSA010000212.1, from coordinate 272,797 downwards.
TACGAAATATTCCACCATCTGCTGTTTTGTTAATTCAATTTAATTTAAAAAATTAAATAATATCTGTATTATTCACGGTATTTTATAAAATTGAACTAACCACCCGTGATGTAGAAGATCATGCAAAGTAGAGTAGGTTGAGTAGGAAGGCAGACCCTGGCTAGCCCGATTTATCCCTATAAATGCCAAGGAGAAGAAGAATACTGTTAATAATATTTTTATAAGCTATTTTCATGTTGTTTGATAGCATTATACCTACTCGATATTGAGAATACGCGCTTTATATCATTGTAGACTCTCAAAGAATTCCCAGAGGAGCTAAGAGGGGACGTTTCTTTACATTTGCACCGTGAGATATTATCGCTACCGATATTCGAGGCAGCATCGCAAGGTTGCCTGAAACTACTATCGCTGCATATTCGTAACAATTTTTGCGCTCCAGGAGAATTTCTTGTGCACAAAGGAGACGCTCTTACTTATATTTACTACATTTGTAATGGTTCTATGGAAGTCATGCAGAATGATATGGTTGTTGCTATACTTGGTAGGTAATGAAATTATTGCATATTATCATATTGAAATATTTTTTCATTTATGGTATAACAAACGTTAATGCTGTCTTAGGTAAAGGCGACCTGGTGGGATGTGACATGAATACTCACTTACAAGCTTACAATGGGACTGGCACATCGCAATCTAACAATCCTGATGTGGTGGTTAAATCAAGTAGCGATGTGAAGGTCAGTTCATGCTTGATAATTATTTTGTTAAATGTATGCCGTACGTTTACGTACTTTTGCGTCTTCTTGTTTTAGTTTTTTAAGTACGGTTACGTCAAATCATAAATTCTGAATATGTTAAATATTTTAATCCCTTACACTTGACATTAGTTACTTTAGTTTATAATCTCATATACGATAATGAGAATATTTTTACTAAATTTTAATAACTTTTAAACATTCAAAGCTGCTTCAGACACTAACCATAAATAGTCATGCTGTCCTAATCTAGAAAGACAATGATCAATGTCGGTTTCCATGTAACAATACACGATGTCGCAGAGCTAATCGAAGTTTAACTTATATACGATATATAAATTTTCTCTGCTTACCCAGTAAAATATAATATACGAGTATAGTTGAATAGTTTCTTTTTTATTCATTGTTACTTTGATGTTAGTACGCAAACATCAAAGCTAGCAAAAAGCTACGGCTTTTATTTAAAAAATCTATATCTATAAATTTTTTATAATCACAGGCTCTAACGTATTGTGATTTAAAATGTATAAATATGGTGGGACTAGCCGAAGTATTACGCTTATATCCTGAATATCAGCAAGAATTTATTCATGATATTCAACATGATCTAACATACAACCTACGAGAAGGTTATGAGGCAGAACAGGAGTCCGAGGGGAATGGACATCCATCACTAACTTTACCATCTATATCAGAAGATGATGAAAATGCAGCGGAAGAAAATGCATTGTCACCAAAAAAACCTCTTTTATCGAATAGTCCACGTCACGCAAAATTTAGGTAATAGTAATAAGACCTATTGGCTAGTTAGGATTCTGTATTGATTTTACCTTTTTGTAATTCGATGAATGAAATATTATTAATATATTTTTAGATCGGACGGACAGCAACGTCTCACACATAGGGAATTACGAGAGAGAATTGAAAGACAGCGTTCTGTAGCAACGCCTAAGATTACGCGAGCCGATTCTTTGGAAGGACTAAATTTAGAAATGCATAACACTCGTTCATCTGTTGATAGGCTCGACACACAAGTATCCAGTTTACATCACGATGTTGCAGCTCTCAGTATGGAGGCAAGTCTTATCATCTTGTTTCTTTATTAATTTTTATATTTTTGTATAAAATTATTATAATTAAGTGACATTTTTTGTAGAAAATACCTGTGTCCTAAAAAGTGGAAAAGTTCAAAATGGTACATTCAAAAAAATGTGTTAACATAAATCAAATTACATCCAATCCAGTTATAATAGTTATATTTAATATGTATAATAATCACGTCAATCAAAAACTTTTTATAACTCTTAGGTTCGAAACGCTATTCAAGCTTTGCAAGAAATGACTGGACCAGTGTGGCACGCCGCCCATTCGAATCCAAACTTGCAATGGAATGCCCCGCCTAATCAATTAGCTCGCAGCTGCAGTCATCCACCAGACGTTTTCTGTTGGGATCAGGTAACTTAATTATTAATATTCAAACGTGTTGTTTAGCAACATCTAGTTAAAGAAGGTCAGTTTAAATTTTATCTAATATTAATACAATACCAAATACAATAATAATAACCACCTACTCCGCTATTATAATACGGTTAAATTTATTTTAGTGCTCATAATGTTGAATGTTATGTATGCATTTTCTGCAGCAAGAACGCCCACTTAGTCCTGAACGACCGAAAATAAACCGGAGTACGCAAACGGAACCGTTCCTTCACTGTGTTACACAATACATTATGGAACAACCAGCGACAGTCATGCTTCTATTAGGGTTAGATCCAATGGCAAATATGGGTCCCGTCATCCCACCAGCTGTCGAGTACTATGATTCACGAAGCCGACGGCCTAGTGGACTAGAACAAATTATTGAATCTGAAAATGGAAGCCAAACACCGTCCAGCACTACTAGTGATAGAGCTGAACCAGCCAGAAGTCCGAGTGGGAGTACCGCGGAACTCGAGCAACCGCCACAACTAAAAAGATTAGTAGATAAAGACAAGTATCCAAATTTAAAAAGAAGCAGATACTCGGCTAGCGACCTTAGTGAAGTGACCGAGAGGTTACTACCAGCTAAAACACAACCAAGCTCTTATAGTCTCAAAAATAGTTAAGTGATTTTAATTACAATATGCTCATTAGAAAAGTCTGACGAGGACTCTTAAATTTTGTTATTTCAACATTTAATATATGGCAAAAACAAAATTAAAACAAAAAATAATTTATCTAAAAATCTGCTACAACTGTTCCCAACATCTTTGTACGCCTAATTATAATCTGTACATATCAAAGTGTATAAAATTTATATAATTTATTGATAGATAAATATTAATTAGTCTTTTATCTAGTCACTGTTTAGGAACTAAGAGAGATATATTCACACAGATTTAATGCCAAGTGACTTGAATGAAAACATTTATTCTTATTGTTTATTTATTACGCATATCGATCAATATATTATAATTCTTCAAATAAAATAAAGATTGGATAATATTTTTAGAAACTATGTATAGTTTGTATAGAAATTCAATATCGTGATGATGATGAGTGTGCCAAATTTTTTACTTATTTATTTATGTAGTAAAAAAACTTTGTTACCAAAATGGTACGTTAAGTACCAAATACTTAAATGTTACTTAATTTTAATTTAAGTCCGTGTAAAGTCTTAAAAGACACGTAACAAACATTAAATATGATTTTATTTAATTTAAATAGAAAGTATATATAATATATTGTTTACTTCTAATTACCAGAAAACCACTGCTGTGGTCTGTGATTATTTAAATATAACGTGTAAATTTTCTTTACCATATTAGAAAAAGCCATCTTATCTTTTAATCTTATCTTTTAAGGCATTTATTTAGTATTCTACGACCACACAATGTGTAATTAAGTTTTTTACGCAATGTGGTCAATTTCCATAAAGATATTTATATCAAATATGTTTTGATTTATTTCAATAATTTAACAGAGAATGTTTCTAGACTACTCGTATTGGTAGGACGAGTCTATTAGGTGTAATATTCAGAAAGCTAAACGTACTACGTAAGTACATATTGTATGAATATATAATTTTAAATGGATTGCCATATAGATTCAGGACGTTTATCATGAAAGTGTGTGCCAGGGTTTGTCTGCTAAGCTAGAACCAACTAATTTAGTATACTTCAGAATCGGTAACTACTAATTCCAAAGACGAGACAAGTAAGCACATATAGATGTTTGTAATATCCCTAGTAGTATATAGGGGAAGGGGAGGTAGCCTCGGACACTTAAATGAAACGTAAATAAAAATAAAAATACAGGATATTTCTGTGTTATTTCACATTTAATATTAGATTAGGAATTTCTTTCCTTTTTTTTAGATTCATGCTGTATCCCGCATATAGCAGGCATATATAGGCAGAGGGAACTTGAGAACCTACTGTTATGAAACTCTGTTCTCTTTCAACAATTCCGTTCCACACTTTCCGCGGGATTGAAGCATTACGTGCTGAGTGGCGTAACTCAACGCCGCGCTTTGCCTTGTTACCAAACCCAGAATTTCTTTATTTATATTAATCAAACTTTGAACTGTTATATCACATTTTTTCAAGAAATTATACTGTTTGTAATAAGGTCTTGTTTTTTGCGTTCAAAAAAATGGCGCGTAGCTCCGGACACTTTATTCAATCATGGCCCAACCGCTTCTTGACCTTGCAAACATCACAGTAAGCAAATATTTGATGAATACAGTCTTCACAGGCACAGTATTGGTATTTCTGACAAGGCATTCAGACTTTTATCAAATATTTCTTCTCGAACAATCCATGCAGTTTCTTTTTCTCTAAGAAAGATTTTGGATATTTTCATTTGCTTTTAAAACGTCTTTAGCTCTGTCAAGTTATTGTATTTCTATTTGATCTTTTTTATTGCTTTTTTATTCTGTTTTTCCTTCACTTTTTTATAGACTACTACTACATTGGCATAATATCTTAGTATTTCTGCAACGATATTAACAACAATACTACTTAACATAGATACGATACTGTGGTACCAATTGAAGTAACTTTAATAAATAAGCAAAATGACATTATTTTTCAGTTCAAAAAAGAGTAAGAACCGTGTCCCCTCCGGACACGGTTCTTAATCTTTTTTGTAAATAAAAAAAAAATTGTCACCCGACAACAAAGTGTCCGGTGCTACCCGCCCGTTATCACGCAACATTTTTAAGCACAGCACTCCAAGTGTATAAGAATTGATATAAATACTATTACAATCTTTAAATATATAGAATTTACTAAAACCCTGAATAGCAGACAAGTATAAAAATTTACTTATTGTATTAATAATCACCGATAAAATTTGATAGGAGCGATGATTTTTTTAGGAGAAAATAAAACATTCTCTCACAACGTATTTACTTAGCGTCCGCACCGCGGTCAAACTACATTTGCTTCTACTTTAGAAAAGGTATCTTTAAGATAACTCTTTGTCTAAGCAAAGTATTTAATTTCTTAGAAATTGAAGTGTCCGGGGCTAACCGCCGTTCCCCTATTCCAAAAATTTAATTGTTATGATCTCATATTTGAATTTTCACTTTCGTCCTATTTAAAATAAACACTTATCGTATATCATATATAAACACTTATCGTATATGCAATATGTATCATTTTTTTTTAAATAATTATCGTGTTAATTATTTAAAAAAAATGATACATATTGCAGTTGATTACAAATTTCTGTTTATCTTTATATTTGTATGTTGCAAATAATTAACAAAGTCTATTCCAGTGCTAAATAAATAACATTTAATTAAGATTACGTGTAATATTTAGAGATGTATGAAAATTGTATAAATTTTTAACAAAAGAATATCTCGCTACATATGTATACCTAAAAATATTATAAATAACAAACCAGAATAAAGAAAAGGATTTTAATTCTGTAATTTATTAACGTTTCAAACAAATGAAAGGCACAAAATAATGAATTAAAAGACCGGCATCAAAATATGAAAGAAACACACAATTCACTCAAATAAATAAGCTTTCTCCCATTTCCAACACTGTGGTACAATTTACTTTCGATTAGGTCTATTCCATGTGACGTTGAATTCACTTAACTGTATATTGTTATGAAATATTGCATGTGTGTTCTTGAGAAGGATAAAAGTAAAAGTTATGATAATAATTCGTAATAAAAGTACGGAGACGCTTACTAGAATAAATGAATTACTCTAAATAGAGATCTATGAATGTGATATAAGGAAATGTTAAATGTGCAGTGCCTAAATTCTTATTTATTTATATAATAATTCTTGAATTTTATCATTGTCTTAAACTTATTAGAGACATTATGTGTACTGTCTAAGAATATTTTTTGTACATAGATGTTAATGTTAATATTGATCTTTCTCTTGTAGTACAAAATTAGATTCGTAATGTTAAATAAAGACAATTTGATGTTGGAAATAAATGTATTTTGTTGTTTTATTTGTTTAACCCAGGTCGTGTTAGTAAAAGAATTTAGAACTAGAGCGTACATTATCTTTTCCATTACATAAAACGAGATTATTTTATTACTAAGTAGAAAAGGAACACCTACTTAAACATTTTTACGCACTAATTGCTTGAATCAACTATTTGTATACTTAGTTTTATTCAAAATGACTATGGTTGGTGAATTAGACAATGTAAGTAATAACTTAGTACGAAGTTGATGGCATTGTGTTATATTAATCAATTTAATATACTTTAATTTACAAGGTTTTAATTAGAATATGGTTATGGTAAACATGCTAACAAGCTACACACGACTCGAAGTCTGCCAAGTCAGGCGTGAAATGCAATTTTCCCCAAACGCAACGACCGAACAGAGCTCGCTAGTTCACTAAATAACTGTAACCAATTTTAAAACACTTTTTTATTAACACGTAAATGTTTCATTCTGTTACCATAATTATCCAATAAGTTTAATTCATCACAAAATAATGAAAAAAGACGGAATTTTTTATATGCATGCATTATACAATAAGCGTCTTGTCATGTATGATGGGACATATCTAATTATTTATCAATTCGTTTTCTACTATCCACTCAAACAAAATCAAAAGTTTCGGTTGTGCCATTATTAGAAAAAAAAAGAATTTATGTATTCTTGTGTCCTGTTTTCTTATGCTTTTTCCTTTTAGGCAAAAAACTTCGGTATTTAAAAAGTTAGGTATTTCACTATTTACAATCTCGAATAAAACAACATAATTATATAATCATCATAACATGATTGATAGATAATTCAAACTGTTTCAGAACAACGTCCAAACATTAAACAAACTGAAAACGTGATTGAATAATAGTGATTGTGCAGACTGTAATATTTTGAGGTATTAAGTAAGTTCAGCCGTTGGACAGCACTACACTAGACGTCGTAAATTTGTATCAAAATATCCTGCATATAGCAGAAGAAACCAGAGAACCTAGTGCTAAGACACTCTGTTCTCACCGAAATAAGGCATTGCGCGCTGACTGGCGAAATATTATTTATTTATTTTTTTTAATTTATTTATTTATCTATCAAAAATTTTACAAAGAATTTTTTTCTTTTTAATACTTTCATTTTCCTGAGTGAGAATCGAACCCACAACCTCTCAAGTTTACGGCAGGCCTTATTGTCATGATTAAGCTATTATTACTTAAAGCATTACCTATGTAGATAATTCATTGTTTGAAACCAATAAAAAAATAATTTTAGAGTTGTTGCATGCTGCAAAGCTAGACTCAACGCCTTTACTTATAGTAAGAAGGTACTCTATTTAATAAGACTGACGCAGCTACGATGCAATAAATGTAATAGTTCTCCTAAGAAGATTGTGCAAATAATACAAAGCGCCAATTTTTATTATATCTATTATAAACTTATTTAATATTTTATATAGGTACTACTGATTAAAAAAACTTCAAATATCTATTATAATATAAATTAATAGAATATTAAATACACTAAGTAGGTACCTTTTCTAGGTTAAGTATCTATCGTAAGGAACATTACTTAATCGTATCACGTTCAGTATCGGCCATAAGCCTAAATAGTTCTTGGAATCGTAGCAAATCGACGACTTATTTATTACATTTATAAATATGTTGTCGTAAAAAAATATTGACATTTAATTATTTATATGATTAAATATGTATTTTATATTTATCGTTACTTACTTTATACTCGTATGTCGTGCAAAAAGCTTAAACCTACAATAGACTAGACTAGACCTATAAGTAGAAGTCATTATTTTTTTTATCTTATTATTATCAAAAGTTTGTGTTTGTGTACTAACATATTATATCTATAAGAACGTGTAAGTAGTTCAATAAAAACCAATAGATTTTGAAAAAACTTTACCCTGAAATGTATACGGATACTCGTTAAGAATATTCTATAAACAAAATTTCTTGGATGGATAAATAACATATTCTAATATGTTAATCCAAATAACTCTAGGCACTTGTAAACATCGATGTATAAGGAAAAAATCTGGCAGCGTCGCTGAAATTACGTTGCGCCATCAATCTTTGTAGTCTAACCGCCGACGGGCTGAAATGTTATTAACACCCACACGGACCCTGCGAAACAAACGACAGCATCATTCCCTAATGTGCCTGCTTCCTTTCTTTTATGTATCTTCAATTCAAAAACCTTACAGTACTTTATTTCTTATTTATGGCTTCTTTTATTTGGCAACGAAAAAATACAGTGTATGATAAAATTAAATATGACATAATTATATATTAACGTTTGATTTTTTTAATCTTATTAATATTTCAATAAATTTTATTATAATAATCTTTACTTATATTATAAATGCGAAAGTAACTCTATCTGTCTGTCTATTACGAAAAAATGTTTATAAAAAAAATATTTTTATTTTTTATATTTTTTTTGACAAATAGTCTAGACCTTGGGAAAGACTCCTTACACGTCGCGCGATGTAACCGAATTCCACGCGGGCAAAGCCGCGGGCAGAAAGCTAGTATTACATACTTATGATATTACATTTGTTGTAAATAATATAAACTACGTTTGCCACTCTTATTATCTTTTAAAATAAAAAATATTTACAACATCCTATGTCTATTATCGCAATAACAGTAATATTGATAATACGACATCTGATATATTACAGAGCCAGCCCGAATTGTAAAATGTATGCTTTATTTTGAGCTTTAATAAAAACATGATCCAAAATATTAATCCTAGTATACTAGGTACAAATCGTTTGACGCATCAATCCAATGACCTGAGCTTTAAAGCTTCCCTTTAATAATTATTGGAGTGAACACGACTTCATAGCCCGCACTGTTAGCTTTAACACCTTGTATAATTATATATGTAGATCTGGTTATCTCACTTACCTACCTTATGGATAAATGGACATATCAATCAATGATCTACACTCTAGCTCTTAACTTTATATTACCTACGAGTATGTATGTACATACAATTGTTGTGTACTTAATTGTCTAACCATATTTAAAAGAAAAACAAATATTTTTGAATAGGCATAAATTAACAGTAAGTAAACGAAGATTTTCACAACATGAAGTACATATTATAAAAAAATATTATATTTGCTAATACAAACATTATAAAATACTTATGGAAATCTATTTAGAAACCAATATATTGTTACTAATAGATTTATTAAAATATCCATGAAAGCGAACTCTCGTAAGCGACTAAATAAAGCAAGATAAATATGTACGAATGGTTAACGCTTCAATCAATTTTCAATCTCCACGATTATTGAAACTGATCATTTAACAGGAAACAATTTCATTACTGTTAATTTCGTGTTTTTATTGCCATTTTATTCTATACATTTATTAACTTTCTCCTATGTATTCTTTATCGAATGCAATATAAACTATATTACACCTATCCATTGTCAGAATTTTCAAAATATAAAAAATACTTGGTATTGGCCATCAGCATATTCTTAGACCTTGCTAACTTGTAATCGAGCGTAGTTTTATGAATTTTATTATCGTGTAGACGTACGAAATGTAGATATCAGAAAAAGTGATATGCCAAAAGCTAAGCACCGCCACTCTGCACGCAATGCCTCAATTAGGCGGAAAGTTGACGGTTGAAGTTGGACGGAATTGTTGAGCGTCTTAACACTAGGTTCTCAGGTTCCGTCTACCTACCCTATGCGGAGTACAGCGTAAAGCTAAAGAAAAGGATAATTTCGGGGTAGATGGCCATAAAGGAGAGATAGTCTATCAAAATAAATCATGGAATCGTTCACTTGATGTTGGTAGTTACAGTCGAGTTCGCTTCACGTCGTCCGTGGAAGCTAAAGTAAAGCCACTATTTAACCTAAAAAACATCAAAAAGCGTGTAAAAATTACGTTTATTGTTTGGTGTAGTGAAAATATTTAATAGATGGTTGAAATAAAAATATTTTGTGTATTTGTTGAGAAGCATATCACATGCACTTCGTTTACAATTCAAAAACGACAGCGTAATGTTTCAAATTATTTTTATTTTAGACATAGTCATCTCTCCCGGAAAAATAGGAGAGGTTACCCCGGACTTACCCTAAAAATAATTGTAGGGTTATTGTTTTTAAAACCTAAATATTATTAGATAGCATAAACTACCCGCTCATTATTCATAATTGTTTCTTGTTCCTGCCAATTGTGATCAAATAAATTGCCAATCAAATCAATTGTGTTTCAATATATTTGAATAATAGAAAAGTTCATTTATTAAGAATAACGTCCAATTGAACTTCATGCGAGGAGCTGAGCACAAATTTACTGTATAAGAATGAACTAAAATCACTTTTGAATAAACGTTCTCAGCGTGTGATTTCCGCAAGTACGTAATAAAACGGGCATAGATTGAATATCGATCGCAACCCGGTGGGATAAAAGGTTCTTGGCTAAAATAATAGTATTATTCATGCTGCACACCAAAAGGTCAACCAATGACGTTGAAAATATAAGATTGTGAAAATTACTACATATTAGTAACTAATTAAAAGTCTTTTATCCACAACTAGCTTTCCGCCCGCGGCTTCGCCCGCGTAAAATTCGGTTATATCGCGCGATATGATAAGGAGTATCCAATAGTCTTTCCCAAGGTCTAGACTATTTGTCAAAATTGGTTAAGTTGTTTATGTGGTGAAGTTGTAAACAGTTAAACAATCTTACATGATTTTATGTTTGACAATAAGGAAATTCCATACAAACTTTCATCCCCTATTTCAGTCCCCTCTATCATTTTTTTCGCGATAAAAAGTATCCTGTGTCCTTTCCCAAGTTTAGTTCTATCTTCATATCGAATTTCATCAAAATCGGTTCAGTGGTTTAGCCGTGAAAGCGTAGCAGACAGACAGACAGAGTTACTTTCGCATTTATAATATTAGTAAGGATAAGCAAAACAACACCCCTTAGTATTGATGTGGACTATTGTTCTTAAATTATTAAACATAAACGTAACAAACAATTTAAATACTAGGTAAATGCACATAACCATTTTCCATATTTTGTATGACCTTCACATACATCAATCACACGAATAATAAAAAAATCCCACCCGATTTATAATTTACATAGCTCGTTTGTTGAATGGGTTCCGACTCTTAATCCTCCTATTTTCGGTATTGGGTTTTGTTTTTTCTTTTCAGTTTCCTTTTTATTTCATGTAGTTTTAGGCTTTTTTTTGTAGAAGTTGGGTTTTTGTTATTGTATAACTATTTTATTTTACAGTTTTTACCTTTAACGATCCTAGGTAAAAACCCTGTATCCTGTACCTACTTGATAAGGAAGTTTCGTTATCAAGTAGGTACAAGACGATAAATTAGGCAATCTTGTTTTATTTCGCTGTTTAATGCGCACATGATTTGTTAAAGTCTTTGGGGCGTGCCCTAAATTAGAAACATTAAAACCACTAAGGCTAAGTCTAAACAGAAAGACGAAACACTAAAATGTACTTAAGTGAGATCTACCCTTATATATATTTTAGTATTTCGTTTTGTTTTGTTAAAATAATTTTTCAAAGAATTTTAAATCGTTATATATCTCAAATTTTAACTTAAAATAAAAAATGATGAAAGGGACTAAAAATCATATTTAAATAAAAGCATGTAGGTATGTACCTAAGTACATGCTCTACAAATCCACTCCATACAAAACGAAATAATGATCAAGTATTTTACATATAGATATAAGAGTATATACGTACATACCTACAGACATATTCATATAATAAAGACATAAATAACGAAGGATCTCAAATATCACGACACTTGAAAGATTTTTGCTTCTCTTTCTACATTAAAATTCGTAAAGCAATATCACCGCCCTCAGTATTAATCCTTACTAATGGAAATTTTATGTCGCCGTCAACAGTTTTTAGAAACATATTATTCAACGTGATAAATGTTTACAGCAAATAGATGAGGTTTAATCGACACGAAAAACTTACTAAACACATTAATAAAATGTACTATTTTTCAATACAAGTACTTATATTTCCTTTATATAATTGGATATAATAGACGAACAACAAAATCATCTTCGAATAATTTTGATTCTCTGGGCGTGCATACGACTTTTTTTTTTATTTTGACGCTGTATCCCGCATATAGCGGGGTAGGCAGAGGGAACCTGAGAACCTAGTGTTAAGACAATCCGTTCTCTTACAACAATTCCGTTCCCCACTTTCCGCCGAATGGAGGCATTGCGTGCTGAGTTGCGGAACTCAACGCCGCGCTTTGCCTTGTTACCAAACCCAGGAAATGACACGACTTACGACTTTTCATAGGTTATATACTCATATTATTACTTGCATCGTTTGATGTGATTTTTGGAATCATTTATAAATGTAACTTAACTCAATATTTAAAAAATTTTGATGTGAGTGTTTTTGTGCTTAAAGCCTTTTATGGTATTGATTAAATTCGTGCACTACCGTAAATATTAGAAAAGCTAAGCTACACTTAGCTTTTCTTAGACGCCAGTGTCAAGACGTTCGCCGCTTTCTGCCGGATTTCGAGATATTGCGTGTTAAGTGACGAAACTCAACGTCTCGTTTTGTCTTACCAAAATGGAGAAATGAAAATAATTATTTCTCTTTTACAAAATTTGCAATACGCGCAGTAATTTTTATTTATACTTTATTTGCTTATGTAACATATATTATAATACTAATAACATCGACTTGGCAGAGTACAAAAGATGGTCATGAGTTCAAACGTGTAAACTAAGTATTCAAATTTTAAAAATATTCATAATTATATTTATTAATACCATAAAAGGCTTTAAGCACAAAAACACTGGCAGCATATCGCTTTTCTTCAACTTCAACAAAACTTATTATTTTCTTAAGGTACAATTAATATCGAAATTCCTTTTATTCTTTGGCTTTTACATTGTTTTTGCTTACAATACCAATTATAAGTAATATTTTGCTTAGATTATAAATAGGTATTGTTTTATGTATTTTATTGTTACCCATAGAAATTTAGAACGCCAGAGGAGTTGTAAATACGTTGCCGGCCTAGAGGATACAGATGCAAGGGGAGGAGCCATTGTAGTGGCCAGTCCGCAATCGGAACCACCACATCCTGGGGAAAGGACGAGTGGGAATAGGTAAAACCTAGCTTAAATGTTATCGAAACGGAACACACCATTACATTTAGCAGTTCATCTTTGACGTTATCGTGGTCACGGCCCAGTTGGAGAACGGACCTACCATTCCGAATAATATTTTTTGCTTCAAAACGTCAATGGCGTCTATTCGTCTTACTCAACTTATAAAATGAACTCAACCCCGCAGTGGTAATGGTATTAAAAAATTAAAATTAATAACGGACATGAACATCACTTAATTTGGTTACTTTAATGTTTATCTTATTATGTTATTCTTTGAATATTTGATGAGCCTGAGATGACGATGCAATAATGATATCAATATTAATTATGCAAAAAAACTAATAGAAGCAATTTAGACCATAGGAGTTCGAAATTCCTTGCGAAAAGTTTTTGTATAAATAGTTATGCTATCGTATATAAGTTTGATTTTTTTGTGCATCAAAAAGATGCTAAAGAGATTCTATGATTTCTTTAGAAACATCCTGCTTTATTAAATATTAATAAAATAGAATTAACATTCAATAGGTAGGTATGTCTTACAATTACTATTTCTAATATAAACAATTAAAACATACTCGTATAATCTGTATCACTTACAATTGATTCCACATTTAGGTATTCTATCTTAGATACCTAAAGTAATTATTGCAGTTAATCCTTTCGAAGCCTTTTTACGAAAATAATATGTTAGCCAATATTTTTGACAACGTTGCTAAGACAACGCCACATCACTTAAGACTTTACGCGTCAACGTGGCTTTTAGTAGGTAAATATTGTAAGGTAACTGTATTTATACTTATATAAAACTGGACGAATTATAGGAAATAAACTGCTTTTCTGAGATCAACGGAAAGCTAAAAGAATTTAATTAATACATATTATCTCGAAGTAAAGAGTGAATAAAAAAGAGGAAAATATTTTTACTTTTATACAAAAAAGTTGGAAGCGTTGTAACGGAACATTCAATTATTTAAATGTTCTACATTTTCTAAATCTCAAGATAGAATGAACGTTTTTCATTGAACGATTAGATTTATTATTCTTCTGTTGTTCATATCTTTGCTACTTTTTTGGAATAACAGCTATTATGAGACAGTAATTTAGAAAAAAATTGCTGTTTAAATATTGTGGATAAGCTACTGAATGAAGCTTCGCATGCTTTGGATGCCTCGCCTGATTATGACTTGAAATACAAAAAATACATAATGTATATCAACGTGTAATATAAAAAAATAACCTAGTACGTAAAAGTGTAATGATTTATTACACTACGGAGCGTCTCTACCACGACTAAAATTCAGATTGAAGGAGCCTTGCTTTATTTAGCGGAAACGTTACTGATGGAAGTATATAATTATTTTTAATCAATACAGGGAAAAGGTGTAACGATATGATTCTCTTAAAAAAGAATGCTCGTTTTTTTCTTATATTAAAATTGTTATGGTTAAAAGTGCTCAATTATAGCGAGTTTTTCTGACTACCTTTTGATATACTCGAAAGATTTAGTTTATACATCTTACGCTATAAATTTTGACAGTTTATAAACCTCTAGTACACCTGAGTGTCCAAGATGATCCCTAAGTTATATACGAGATGTTCCGGGAAAATGTCCTACCTATATATATATATATATATATATATATATATATTTAAAAAGGGAATATTTTTGTAAGTTTATCAATAAAAACTATTATTTATTGTATTTATATATAGGTTTATGTTTTATTCACGTAATTTTAAGAATACTTCTCTAAAAATAGTTATCTAGCAGTGGCGAGACATCCATACAACACGGTTCCCACACGGTTCCTTTTTAAAATCCAAGTATGAGACCTGAAAAAAGGTCACCAGGAAAATATTGGGTTTAAAACTATAAAAAAAATCTGACATCTTAAACACCCTAAAAAAAGATCATCACCAAAATTCGATAGTGAAACAAACAACACGGTTCCCAGCGACTTGCCTAACTTTTTAAAGTATAAGTATATATGAGAACTAAAAAAAGAAACCGTCAAGAAAATGTGGAGCTCGAATAATGATGAAATTTGCAAAAAAAACAAAATCAAGCATAATGTGAGAGCTAAAAACAAAAGGTCGCCAGGGAAATACTGGTTATAAAATTGCAAAAAAACAAGCTCTGAAACCTTTTAAACCTCTAAAAAATAAAGGTTTACATCAAAATTCGATAGTCAAATTACTAAATACCTTTGCAACCTATACCGGTTTCTCTAAAAATTACCTGCATCCCTAAATATATTTACCGACTTCCCTAAATATACACCGGCTTCTCTAAATTTACTGGCTTGCCAAACTAAAATTTTCACCCCTCTTCACTGCTAAATACCTACACTACCCATACCGGCTTCCCTAAATATACCGGGTTCTCTAATAAATACCGCTAGGCTTTCATATAATACGTTTCCTACCGGCTTACCTTTTATAAATGACAATTTTGGGAGCGACGTTGTAAAAAAACAAGTATGAGACCTAAAACAAGGTCGCTAGAAATATGTAGAGCTTAAATTGTAATTGAGCTTGCAAAAGCTTGCAAGTTCCAAAAAGGTGTAAGAGTTATTAAAAGTATACCGGTTTCCCTAAAAATATATCGGCGTCCCTAAATATATGTACCAACTTCCCTAAATATATACCGGGTTCTCTAAATTTACCGGCTTGCCTGACTAAAATTTTCACCCCTCGCTTCTGTTACCTAGGAACAGGTAACAGCAGCGTATTCTACAATTAAGAAAGATGAGTTCACCAGAACTTCCTGCAGCTAACATACAAACTATGGTTGTTGTAGTCTCTCCTTTTTCAACTAACGTAACTCTCGGTACCTATTCACCATGTTTTTGGCCAATTCTTGTACGCACCTGAGTATTTTTAGTCGGTACAGTAAGAAAACCTCATTTATTAACACAATATTCGATGAAGTGGAAACTTCTCCTTCAGCCAGTAGAAACCAGTATGTTCTATTATATCCAATCCAATATTGTTCTATTCGGCAAGTGAAGGCCAATACGTCTTGTCACGATAGCTACATACATCATCGTCACTATTTCTTTAATGTTTTACGAATTGGGTTTCTTGTACTGTTATTTTCCTCCTAAATATTTGATTCCATTAACAGCATCTTTATTTGTACTTTTCAATAACATAAGAGGCACTTTAAATTGTTTACTCGCTAAAAAAATAAAATGAGCATGCATGAAGTGCAAGTTGGTCCATGGACCATCTCGTACACCCACGACAGGATCATCTTGCCCCAACAAGTCAAAGTACGTGTTGGGGCAAGTTTATTGTTCGGTCGATGAAATAACCTACTTAATTTATATACAAGCTTGTGACATGCAAATCCGAAAATACAGCAATATATTTACCGAAAATTTATATAAGAAAATTTACCAAAAATTTATACAATTTATATACTTAACTACTGATATGCCAATCATTGGAATTGACCACTTACAGCTGAAGTATAGACGTCAAATCAACATTATTTTAGATCGTAGCCGCAAAATATTGCCACCAAATATTCACAATTCACACTGTCGTTACAGTTTGTCTGTAAGGTGAGGGTGTTATATACTACATATTAACAAAAAAATACTAGATTGCTATTGTTTTTTCTCTGCAATTGCAAAGAACCATCTTACCCCGTAGGAGCATCTCGTACACCTATCCCCTAATGAACGCGTGAGTTATTTGTTTTTTACTTTTACTACCTTTACGCTATTTAAACGATCATTGTAAAATTTTGCACACATTTTTTAAAGTAAAGTAAAGCACCTAGTTAAACTTACACTTACACGCAAGTATATTTAAAAAAAATTATTGCGATAAAAGCTTTTCCACGACTACACATAATAACCCTTACAAAAACATCTAAAAGAAAACACGAAGTTATAAAAGTTCACAAAATCTTTGAATTAACGCCAGCCCCAGCCGCCAAAATAACATAAATATAAATTGGTGTATTTTTAACTTTTTAGGTTTCTCTTATCACGCAATCATCATAAATATGTGAAACAAAAACTTTGGATCCCTTTTAACGAAAATTACGCGGACGGAGGAGCATGAAATTTGAAAATGCTATTTTTTTTAAATAAAGCATAAAAATTAAAAAGTATATTAAATTAGTATAATAAATGTTACAGACACTATCACGGTTTGACATCCATGTTTATACAAAGTTACATATACATTACTAACGACAACGCGTTGTTAACGCGTCAATAAATACATAAATAAATAAAATAAATAATTAAGTATTAAATATAATAATTGTTATAAATAAATTAAAGAAAAAAATTGGCTAAAAATTTTACTTCGTTAACTTTTCATCGATAATTTAGAATTCTTATTTAAAAGGAGCTAAACCAAAGAATCATATATATGATTTTTTGTTAGGTACACAAAAATAATAAATCACTCCAATAGACACCA
Source organism: Philaethria dido (assembly GCA_033558755.1). Classification (NCBI taxonomy): domain Eukaryota; kingdom Metazoa; phylum Arthropoda; class Insecta; order Lepidoptera; family Nymphalidae; genus Philaethria; species Philaethria dido. Next base: position 254,970 of record JAKGSA010000212.1, on the reverse strand, counting down.
ATCTAATAAATGTAAATCGTTTAATATTTCCTCCTACTTGTCACGAAAGCCGGTTGTTTTTAGAGTTCCTACCTATATTTATTAGCTTCATTTATATTTTATTGTATATTATAAAATCTATCATAAAAATAAGCGTCAAAAAGAAAATAGAAAATACACATGAGCCACAAAAGACGGTTTCATAGCTAATTGTCATTTTTTTCCAGCTAGCGAACCAGCGTGGCAGCGTTTTCCACCTTTGGGCTATGAAGTGTGAAAAAAAATTGATTAAAAATAATAATGAATTAACAATAAATAAAATTTACTCGTAATAGTAAATCAAGTACAACATAGGTGAAGTACCAATGTTATTACTGTCGTTGCAGAAATATATAAGATATTATGCCATAATTTAAAAGGAGAACAATTGAAAGAGCCAAATAAGAGGAAAATCAAATGACAGAAGCATTTGTAAATACCATACTAACTTCTAGTATGGTTGAAGGTAAGTTTCCGGAAAGACAAGTGGCAGAGAGATTTGAGGTACAGCCAAGTTCATTTATCGATTGGCGCCGACGTGAAAGTTTAAAAGAGCGAGATTATGACATGTTCACCATGTAAAAAAGTAAAGAAAACCACATGAAGAAAGGCAATAAAAAAGATCAAGTTGAAATACAACAACGTAACTTAGCTAAAGAAGGTGTTAAAAGCAAAGAAAAAAGTAAACTCTCAGAGAAAGAGATGTCAGATGTCAGGAAGGCCAAGACCGGGCCTGTGAAGATTGTGTTCATACGTACATCGAATATATATTATAACTGTAATGTTTGCAAAGACAAAAAGTGGTAGGGCCATAATTGATTAATTGTCCGGGACTACCCGCCATTTTTTTGGCGGTAAAGGCCGAGATCAAATTTTATTCAGTATATTTTCTTGAAAAACGTAATATGTGTAGGTATATATATAGGCTAGGAATATGTTCGATTAATGTAAGCAGAAAAGTTCCTAATTTAATATTAAATGTAATGTAGGATAAGACAGAAAAATCTTTTTTTTGTTTTTATTTGCGTTTCATTTAAGTGTCTGTCCATCTAATCCAACATCCAACTTCCCGTACCTACCAACTTATTGATGCACTCAAAATCCGTGAATTCATTAGATTTATTGTCTTCAATAAAGTATTGATTTTAAATGTCACATCTTTTTTTTTAGCTTTATGTTTTATCTCGTACAGCGAAATAAATAAGGAGAAGCTAATGTCAAGACACTCCGTTTACCTCTTTCCGCCCGAATTTGCGTGCGTGTCCAATCCGACTTGCATATAAATATATTTTTTAAATTATGTGTAGTTCGTCATTTCACATCAAGTTTCTTAATAGACTGAGAAAAGATCCTACTACACAGATTCATCTCGTACCTAAGCTCATGTAATAGTCCGACGCCTATACGGCATGCACAGAAAATATCCTTAACAATCCATGGATTCACCGTGCGAGTGAAGGGCCTATCGCTACATAATTTCTTTTACAAAATTAATACATATTTTAAGTGAAAAAAAAAAATTCTCTTAAAGAGTATAACCATTTTCAAACATAATAAACCATATGTAATGTTTGACAAGTAGGGTAAAAAATGTACTTAAGCTGTACTAATCTTAATCTGAAAATACTAAATCAAATAAAAATATTTTAAATACAAATGTTTTCAATAATTATATAGCTTAATAGATAGAGCCTAATATTAATTATATATTTGTATCATATTCAAAACATGGAGAGTTTGTGTCATATATATACTATGCATATGTATAGAAAGGTTATCTACATAAATCAATTAATATGGAAAGGAATATTAAAAAAAAACTGTAGCTGCTACTTTGATTTATTACATTTATACATATTTTAAATCAGAACGCCAAACAGATCTAAGATATTTTCAATTAAAAAAACAACATTTGTACATAACACAACTATCACAATATTATAATCTATTTACATATAAGTTGTCTATGACATGCAGAATTTTAACAACATTGAATAACAATAAATTGTAGAGCCATAAGTTCATCTATATCTAAAATAATTGGATTACTGAAATGTTACAACAGTATTACCTACATTGATACATGTTATAAGAAATTTTGCCTAATACTATTAATAACTAAATTAATGGAAAACCTTTATATACACAAAAGTTAAAGAAATTCTTATATAATAAAACAAAGATAAAAAAGATTTTAAACATTTCTTTTTTTAATCAGAAAGAAATGTTAGCTGTTAGCATTTCTTAATTGTTCTTAAATTTATTAAATAGTGAAATAAAAAATTATACACAAATGTTTGCTTTTCCTAAATATAACATATAAACGAAATAATAAATTAACACACAATGCACATTTAAAATTTATTTAAATAATAAAATAATCATGTAGTATAGTTATTAGGCAAACGATCAATTTTTATTGTATCACAAAATGAATAAAGGTAAATTGGCTGTGAAATGTTGCCTTATCAACAATACATATTTTTATCATCATAAATAAATAATTTCACAAACGTGTTATTATTTATGATGAAGTTGCCACAATACATATTTAAATTAAAGGTTAATTTAAAAAAAAACCAAATTAACAATTAAACAATACGAAAATATATAAATCAATTCTAAAAAAATTAAAATGTTATTGAATGTAAATATTTAAGCAATAAAATTTACTGATTTTGCATTCAGTCCACAAAATATAGGTTACAATTACACTGATAACATTATCACACATACAATTGAAAATACATTTGTCCTTTGAAATAATGTACATATAACTCATATGGCAGTTACAGGCATGAATTAATAAACAAAAGTAATAGTGAGATAAATATTTAATCAATTAAGTAATTAATGTAAGTATTGTGCATTGCACACAATTAAATTATTATTCATTTATATTAAGTGAATTAAAATTGTACCCAGTTTTGTTGGTTCGCTGGAGTAGTGGGCTTAGCTTGTTGACTTGGAGTACTGAAAAAAAGGGAAAAATTTCATATTGACATTTGCTTATTTTTCTTTAAGAGAACATACTAAATACACATTCTAAATTATCCACATATAAATTTTCTATCATATTATATCATACAATAAACCAAGATATAGTTCACAGTAGTAAATTTTACACCTAGTGCAAACATGATAAAAATGCTTGAAATATTTGTTAAAATTAAATAAATTACCTTGCAGAATTGAAGTCTCCCCACTCTGTATTTGGCACAGCTGGTGTGATCGGTGTTGGAACATGTTGCGGTGATGGTGGTGGAGGCAGCTTTGATCCCCCTGGGGGTGGAGGAAGCAGTCCTCCAATATTGGCACCACCAGCTCTTCGAGGCCTGCTACCTTCACTTCCATCCTTTTTCTGAAAATGTTATTTTTATATTAAATATTGTAGGCAAAATCTGCCAATGACTTTAATAATATCAAAAATAAAACACAAACAAAGCAACCTTAATTGTTGATACAGTTAAATCTATTCTTTGAAAATTCAAAAAATTAAAAAAAAATTAAAAACTCTTGCTTTTAAAAGACTACTTACAGTTATTTTCATGTTAATTTTGATAGTTTCCCCTTCTTTAAAACTCAAATCCAGTTGTTGCTGCTGTCCTTGTTCCCCTTCTTGTTCCTTTCGCAACCACTTAAAATGATCTTGCAGGGCTACATTTAAATCAAATGAATCTGATCTATCTCCAAACCCTAAGCCAATGTAAGCACTTCTTCCTATAATGATATTGTATATTGTTAAATTTAAATCATTGTTTACTAAAACCACCTGACATATAATGTTTCATAAGCTACAGAATTTCATATTTATAAGACACATATGAAAATACATGCCCATATTTTATCAAGTACATTAATTTCAATAGTTACCATTATCATCCTGTATTCTAACTACAAAATATCTTGAGCTATCAGTCACAGCTTCAAGTGCAACTCCAGGGTATTTATCGATGGGGCATTTCGCAAATAACTCTCCACTAGTTTTGTCTTCCAACTTCATAATCAACTCATCACCTTTAGCAACGAGACGCATACGCCCCGTCCATTGTGGTTCTTGAAGATTCCAGTCAGCCGCTCTAGAAGATAAATTTATTAATGGAAGCCTCGCATCGCATTAAAAATCTAATATTATTTTCTTACCTGTATCCTCTATTAGTTGTTTTAGGAGGTATTTTAAAAACAAATACTTCATTTTTAACAAGTAACACACTTTCGTAAGCTTCCATTGTACACACTTATATACCCATATAAGTCAATTTTTTTAAAAATCTGTAGTGTACAAATATGAGGACTATGAGATGTCTAAAATTTATATCTAAGTAGAAATCGTAAGCCTCGAAATATCAACACTTGTAAGGTAAATCTAAGCGAGATAATATACTTCAATTGACATGACGTGTTGATGTGACGTGACTGTCGTTTGAAATATTACACAGACTACTAACGACTTCTTTCAAGTTTGAACTAGGAAGATGGTTACTGTACCTATACATTGTGTTGAAGCGTAGAGAAACAAAATACTAAATTCCAAATTCATATCTAAATCAGGATTGTTACTATGCAAAAATCTAATATTTTTTATAATTACGTTATTGCAATTTCATAGTTTTAATTTATTTTAAAAACATAAAAAGTTTAGGTATGTAGTAGCAAAGTACATTATTCAGAATTATTGAAAAATAGTTTTTTTTTTGTTTTTCATTGGTTCTGAATATAATACTTCAATGTTGCCTAAATTTCTTAAAGTAAATTTCTAAAAGAAAGTAGATCAACTTGTACTCATAGACTCATAACTTCACTACATTGGTTACAATAAATATAAAAACGCTTAAGAATAATTTTGTCAAAATCACAAACCCAATCATGATCTTAACTAACGAATATTAAAGCACACCGCAGTCAAATTAGTACTGTTCATTCCTCTGAAAACTTTGTTTTGCTAAACACGCCTAAAAACCACAACTTATTAAACAATAATAACAACAAGGAAGTCAAAGCGATTTAAACAAATTCTTGCTTTCTTATTCTAATCACTTACATAGTTTTCCAATCAAATATTTTAAATTAACAAAACAGTAAAATTATAATAAAATAAGCTAAATTGAAAAATAGTTGAAGTAATTTGTTTTTTGTTTCAGTCTTGTTCTTTTAAATTTTTATTGGTTAATTAATTAAGTAACTTAAGTACTGTTGGAAATAATAAATGGCCTATAATGTAAGTAAAACCTATTTTTTTTTCTTATTTACAAATAATTCGTAATCATGTTGGGTGAATAAATAAAAAAAACCTGTGCTTACTTACATACTTTCTTATACTTATTGACTTCTCTGAGAGATACTCAGAGAATATTTAAAAATCAATCTATATGTTACAAAATGTTAAGGAAAAATACATATGTATACCAATTAGTATACCAGTATACCAATTGAGATGTTTTATACTTGATATGTATTTTGAAGTTAGCAACATAAATTTTAAACAAATAAAACCATAATATCATATTCAACTATGGTGTAAAACCAATGAAAAACTCATTGGTAACACAATAATAAGATATTTATGTTGTATTATATGTATGTACAGTGGTTATTGAGTTGCTTATTTAAAAACTTTTATCTTATTATCTAACAATGTTCTTATGAAAATTTAAGGTATGCTTAACTTTCTATCAATTATCTCATATGGGAATGCAATACATAGATTAAGAGCCCATGAACTGCCAGTCCATTATCTCATAGTATTATATTGATAGAGGTAAGAACAATCAGCAATCATGGAATTTGGGATGTGGTTGCTTCAGGAGACAGTAGATAGTAAAGGTGCATAAAATAGTACCTCAATTAATAATAAGATGTTATATCCGCAGCCAGACACTTGATTGGTTTCTTATAGGTCCCTAAGCAATATATGTAAAGTTCAGCTTTTATAATGTAACAAAGAAGCTTGAGCTTTATACTATGAGGTAATTAAGATACTATTTATCTATAATCTCCTGAAGCAACCACACCCCAAATTCCATACTTGCTGATCGTTCTTACCTCTGTCAGATACACTCACAGATAAATTTTTAGCTTTTATACTATAAGTCTGGCGGTTCATGGGATTTTAATCTAACAGTGCTGGGAGCAATAACTGTTTAAGAAATGTATTTTGAAAGTATATTGTTTGGTAAATTGGAACTAGACAAAAAAGTAATGACAATTGTTTTAAACTGTATGTATCCATTCTAATTTATTATTTTCAAGATCTCCCAATGTAAGTATTTAATAAATTTATACATTAAGCCACTTACTATTTGCATATCTTTATTTAATAAAAAAAAAAATGTTCTTTCCATAACTCATGTCAATAAGTCTGGACATGTGTATTATAATTATTTACAGTTATTAGTTAGCTCACCAAAGAATAACAAAATTAAATTATGTAATAATTTAATATATTATGCATAAGTTATTAATAAAAATATCAACCTTTATATATATATATAAGCTTACTGACCGACAGCCTGACTTACTTCAGTCAGTGAGCTATGATAAAGTTTTTGAGGATTGTAAGACAAATTTCTTACAGTAACTACATAATTTTATTTCAAACAGATCTTTAAGATATTTAAGATTCAATAATGGGTATTTTTTTAAATATAAATTAAATATTGAAGTGGTTCCAAAACCATGGCTACTAATTTTCAAGATATGTATTTCAAACATTGTTGAAGCCTTTTTTTGCTCAGTAAATCTTGTTTGTGCTACATGAAATAGATTTTAGATGTAAAATTTAAAGTAAAGTAGTAGTTCAATCTTTTATTCTGTATTGTTCTATTTTTATATTTATTTAATCTCTTCATGCCTATAGTATGCCTTATCATAATTAAATACCACAATTCATTAGAAATTAATGAAAATTAATTGATGCCATTGTGGTACAACATCTGTCTGTAAATGCGATTGTTTGCAAGTTGAATCTCACGGGGGGAACATTATTTTTATTTTCGTTCACATGCTGTGGTAATATAGAGCGCGACGTTGAATTTCGCCACTCAACAACAATATCTCGAATTGTGACAAGCAAAGAAACAGTGTCTTAACGCTAGGTTTTCTCTTCCTACCCTACTACGCGGTAAAAATATTGGGTTGCTTTTATTCCTTTTAAGTAACAATAAATAAATAACGTTTAACGATAATTTCAATACTTAAGTTTCAATTGTTATTTGATTTGGAAAAATTGAAAATATAGTCTAAAGAGTGACTAAGTTATCACTTCACTCTCCCGAAAATAATTTAAAACAGTTTAATTTAAGATCATTTCGAAGATTCCAAAGACCAGGGAATGGCATACGTGACGTCATTATTGCTACGGCTATATCTAAAATAAATGTATTTTGACATGATATTAATCAGTTAAAAAAATATTTTTGTTTCAATGTAAAAACTTATCTTTAAACAAAATGCTATCTATTGTATGTTCAAGTCGGTTGCTTGGTCTTGTTATATTTGATTTTATATTAAACGTTCGAAGTGTATGTTAAATACATTATCATAAAATAACAATAAATAACAATTGACTTTAAATTACAATCATATTTTGGTATTTTGTATTACTACAAATTTATTTATTTTATTATTTTTATAGTAAAGATTTTGGCATATTGACTAGTATCTAGAGCAATTTTATTCTATTCAACGTCCACCAATGAAATCACTACGATCACGAACCAAGGATTGATTAAAGAAAATGGCGGTCGAGTCTATAGCAGTAAATAACAAGCAAAAATATTTTTGTAATGTTCTCTGTTATGAATGACAAAATGTAGTGAAATATTAAAGTGAATTTAAATGAACCAGACTATGAATATATTGTGCGTGTGTTGTCTGTCAAATATGTAAGAATGAAGACGCAAATGGATTATGTTAAATGAGTTCTGCATCTACACTAATGCTTAAAAATGGGAAACTTCCTTTTATTCACGACTACGGCAGTTGTGTTTTTTATAGGAATATCGTTGCAGAGTGAGAATAATGAATGTCCCCAAAAATGTGATTGCTTAGAGCAATATGTAGACTGTTCAAAGAAAAATTTGATGTCAGTCCCAAGAATTCCAAAGTGGGTGGAACAATTAGATCTAAGTTACAACAAATTGAGCAAAGGTGTTAGTGAAAACTTCAAAGAATTATCATCATTAAAAATTTTAAAGTTGGACAAAAACATATTGAGTCGTATTCCTAACTTTATACAGCACAATAAATTGCAAGAAGTCAGTCTTAATAGAAATAACATCGATGCTATAAATACGGGACATTTTCCAATCAATAATACAATCAAATCACTGAGCCTAAATAGCAATCACATAAAAGTGATTGAAGAGGGAGCTCTTATTAATTTAACAAATTTATTGATATTAAAACTCAACAGAAATGAATTATCATCTTTACCGAATCAATTATTTATGCATCAGTCTAATTTAAAAGTGCTAGAACTAAATCATAACAATCTACATAGTTTAAATGGACTACTTTTTCAAGGCTTATCTAGTTTAACAACATTAAAGATTAAATACAACAATATTGAAAATATTATGGATGGAGCATTTCTTGGATTTAAATCTGTAAATCTTTTGCAATTAGATCATAATAAAATAAAAAATATATCTAAAGGTTGGATGTATGGACTGGAATCTTTAACAATCCTATCATTGTCTAACAACTTAATTTCTCAAAGTATAGACTCTGGTAGCTGGGAATTATGTACTTATTTACAGGATTTGGATTTATCTCATAACTATCTGATTGAAGTAGAAGGTAGAACATTTCAACATTTGACCAACTTGCATATTCTTAATTTGAGCAGTAATAACATATCTTCTATTTCACAAGAAGCATTTAGCCACATGGTACAATTGCAAACATTACAATTAAATAACAACAAAATATCTTGGACTGTGGAAGATATGTCTGGGCCATTTTCAAAATTGCGAAACCTTATGATATTTAATTTATCAACTAATCACATTAAATCCATCAGTTCCAGGGCTTTTGAGGGTCTCTCTAATGTAACTGAATTAGATTTGAGGGCAAATAATATAACTTCAATACAACAACATGCTTTTGATTCTTTAACAAAAATAAGGAAACTATATATGAATTCATCATGTTTGTTATGTGATTGCAATTTATTGTGGATGGTTAAATGGATAAAAGATAAAGTGGGGCACAAGTTTGTGACAGCTACATGTGCTTATCCTTCCGAAATAAGAGGTGTGACTATTTCAAGACTCAAAGAAGATAATTGTAGAGACTCACCAAAACCAAAAATTATTGAACATCCTAAATCTCATTTGGCTATTAAAAATAGATCAGCAAATTTAGTATGTTCTGCTACATCTAACCCATTTAGCAACATGACATTTTTGTGGCGAAAAAATAATGGTAATGTTAGTAATCCAATGGTATATGAGAATGTTACAATTAGTGAGAATGGGAAGCAACATGCTACATCTGTATTAGTTATACCAGATGTATCTCATTCAGATTTTGGCAAATATCAGTGTGTTGTTAGTAATAAATTTGGCACAACTTACTCAACAAAAGCTAAAGTTAACATAGTAACATTTCCTCGTTTTATAAAAACACCTACTAATGTAACTGTTAAGACTGGAGAGACAGTTACACTAAACTGTGCAGCAACAGGTGACCCACCACCAGAGATATCCTGGAAAAAGGATGGTGGAAATGACTTTCCAGCTGCAAGAGAAAGACGGATGAACGTTATGCCCACTGATCACTTGTTTTTTATTGTAAATGCAAAAACTACAGACATGGGAATATATAGCTGTGCAGCGAAAAATCCTGCAGGTACTATTATATCTAATGCAACTTTAACTGTGTTACAAGAACCTTCATTTACTAGGGTTATTGAAAATAAAGAAGTGACAAGTGGAGAACCAGTTGTCTTGCAATGCATGATAACAGGTTCACCTAAACCAGTATTGAAATGGTTAAAAGATGGAAATCCAATCACACATTCAGAACGACACTTCTTTACAGCTGATGATCAGTTATTAGTTATAATAGGAGCGGAACCTAATGATGCAGGTCAATATGAGTGTGTAATTACTAATGAACTTGGCACTAAGAAAGAAATGATAGAACTCAAAGTATTGCCGCCTGTCGCAATACTTGTCAAAGAAGAAGATATGACGGGAATCATCATAATAACTGTTGTATGTTGTGCTGTGGGGACTTCAATTATATGGGTGGTAATTATTTATCACACCCGCAGACGCATGGCTGCGCCTGTACGTAATTATCCTTCTGAAAGTGTTAAAATGACTCAAGTGGTTCACAGTGACAGTGATTCTCCTCACATGTTCCCAGACAATTTATCTGAACACTCATCGTGTAAAGACAGTGGAACAGGTGATTCAGCAAAACAAACAAGTTTTGATGGTGTGCCCACAGACAGAAGTGAGCAAGTACATTTTGAAACAGCACCTTGTCAAAGCTATTCTCCAGTGCCTGAAGCCCATAAGCTTCTTCCTTCATCTTTTAAACCATCTATACAAGTGTGTGTGAATACTTGTGTCACACCTGCTACTTATAGTTTCTCTAGTCACAGTAGTAATGTTTAGGTCATTAAACATATTTGTATCTAATAAGAACAAATACTATTGTTATAACATTGCATTTTACTAACTAAATAGGCTGTCACACTGAAATAACATTTTCACGTATAAATGTTATAAGTGTTTTATGTCCATATATTTGGTTTAGTTAGTGAAAGAGCTATGTGTAAGAACATTGTTTTAATCTTGATTGCTAAGTACAAAATATAACAAACTTGCCAGTATTGGTTTGATGTAAAAGACTGAATGTCATTTATGGGTATGGTCATTGTTAATTTCTATTCTGTTTCTAGGCAATAACTATTCTTTAATTTAATATATTTGTATTTTAAGTATCACTGTTAATTTAGTTGTATGAGATTTTTGGCTCATGAATCCTATAATCCTATAATGACAAAACTATGTTGAGTCTAAATTTATCACAATAATTAGTCAAATATAATAAAATCCAACAATGAAACAATAATTTATAGACTTCATTAATATTGTTAAGTTAATGATAAGATATAATCTATAAATAAATAAGATGTAGGGTTCAGTGGTTGAATTTGAGGAGTGAGATTAGAAATAATGGGCACAAAGTTTATGTTGATTTAATTTTCATGAGAAAAGTGGTTATGATGTCCGCTTAAAAATAGAATCTTAGTAGTTCTAATTTTTTCATAGATTATTTGTACCGTTTTTTTTAAACTTGTAAATACAGTTTCATTAATGATGATTAGTGATTTTTATATATTTTTATTATATTACCATTTCTGCATAAATGAAGTAGTGTAGTAGTGACAATGAAAATAATTCTCCCAGATAAACGTGATTTAAATTTAAAAAGTATTTCGAAGTATAGGATTTAGATGAATGCCACAGTATCTGTTTATTTTTCTTAATTTAATATCTCATGTATGCTCATATATCGTATCCCTTACCAATATATCGCAAAATTATATGGGTCTAGTCAAAAAAATCATTTCTTTTTATTAAAAACTCAAATGTATAAATCTATATTGACGTTTTCTAAAAATTGATATTTTTTAAATAGGTCAGTATAATTGGTGCGATATTCATTACACATTACAAAAGCCATATGACTTTTAAAAAAATGTATACATATTATTTATGTATATTTATGTAATTCGAGAAAGCGACAATGCATTCATTTACGCATGTCTTAAATTAGAAATTTGACAGTAATATATTTTTCTTACGATTTCGAATACAGGCTTACAATATGTTCCAATATATACAGCAATGGTGAGCAACCCTTTTTAGCAACGGGCCTATCCAAATTTTAAAACATTGGGGCGGGATTAAATTCAAATTTTTAAATTTTTTAGCGGCCCTCACTTCTAAATAGTATTTAAAATTGTAATTATAAACATTATGTTACAAAAACTCTAAACCTGAAAAAAGTTATAATACTAAATATTTTACCCGGAAAGATCTGTATCTGTAATATAAATAAAGGCTTGGCTGGCCGCATACAATTATTAATTAAGTCGCATGCGGCCCGAAAGCTGCTAGTTGTTCACCCACCTGATATACAACAACCCTTTTCAATTATTTCTACATATAGTATATATTAATTATTAAGTAATTATTATGACATAAGGATAATTTTGTTAAGTGATTTATAAATTGATTTGTAAGTAAAAGATATGTTCACATAAGGTATTATATAGTTCCAGTATATACTGCGACTTGAATGGATGAAGCATTTAGGTATAACATATTTTTATGTTGTTTAGCTTTCCGTAAAAGGATACAGGAAGCTTATTTAAATAGACTGGATTGTGCCTATTTATCTACCTACCTATTAATTACAGCCTTCATTATATACATATAACTAGATAACTTTTAATAAGTATTTAGAGGTACTTTATATTAGAAATAATTTAAAAATATTATTAAGGTATAATTGTGTTTATTAGCGTAAATATTGATATGTATATGAAAAATGGCAAGCTATTATTTTAATTACTAATTTAGTTAGGTTTTCGTTTAGATTTTACTTGGTAACAAAAATATATATTACTCAGGTGAAGAACCTGCTGGTTAACTTGCTTACAACCTCTCTTATATTACTATGACAGGAGTTTTGGTATACAAATAACACAAGCTTTTGCAATTTGTATACTAAAGCTAATAAAGTTAGTTTTGATCCATTAAAAAAAATGTTTTTTTTTATATTTTTATTAGTTTTTGCAGTCCGCCTAAGTGTAATAAGAAATTATAATAAATAGATATTTATTTTCCCAAAAAACTTCCATTTAAGAATCTTATCAAAACATAAAAATAGCACGTTAATGGAAAAGTTTATATTAAACATACTTGAACATATATGGACTGCAGCAAGTAACAAGTACACATTAAATCATTAAAATTTTAATCATGACATTATTTAGGGAACCTGTTAAAGTTATAAGCTGTTGGAAAAACCATAACGTAGAAAAAATAATAAATGTACTTTACTACTACTACTAAAATTAAGCCATATTTGATAAGACATGTATTTGTATCCGTCTAAGAAGAGCTTAAAAACGCCTTACCTTCACGTACCGCTTTCGTCCTATTTTTGCTGCTATTATGACTGTTTTGTATTGTTTTTATGCTACGATGTATATAACATAATAACTACTTATTTATATTTTATAGAATAAAGTGGTTTTAAAATATTAAATGTTGTTGTTTATATGAACCTTTTAAACATACATCATATATTTTAAATTTGTAATATTAGGACCTTGAATAAGTTCTCGCTGTTTGAAAGATGGCGTTCCAGGCACTGTACCTGGAATTTCGTAAGGTAACGAATCACCAAAGTAGTGCTATATGTAACCTCAAATTATAGTAAAATAGAGTTTACTACAGTGTCAACTACATATTTATTTGTCAGTTTTAACATATTTACTTACAAAGTTGCTCAACTTCAAAATTACGTCGTACATCTCATATAAGTTACACTTACCCATTTACTCATAACTTATTAATTTAGGTGCTCATGAATGGGATGTTTTTCATTGGTTCAGATTATATTTGAGAATTTGTATTTTTTTTTTTGAGAAAATCGGATTCTCGAACAAAAAAAAGAGCTCGTGATATTTCCTCAATGAAGCTTAAGAGTAGTCCTATCGTATCACTGCTCTGAATTATAGCTTTACACCAATTAAATGAAAATACAAATAAAATATTTTTTTAGGAAATGAAATGTTAACAAAATCAATCAATCAAAAATAAAATGCTAAAACAATAATTAATTTTAATAAAAAGAATTATATAATGCCGAACGATTTGAATAATGAAACATTACTATCCTTTTTTTAATATTTAATTTATAACAGCCAGGATATCAAGGTGGATATGGCGCAGGCGGGCAACCAAACCAGCTGGAGATTGGCCATGGTCCCTACCCGTCTATAGGCGCAGGAGGCACGGTGTCTCCGCAAGTGCAACAATGGTTCCGTGCAGTAGATAAGGATCAGTCTGGCTTTATAACAGCGCTTGAGTTAAAGGCAGCTTTAGTAAACGCTCAAGGTCAAACATTTTCAGAAACTGCCTGCAATCTAATGATAGGTCAGTTTCAAAACGATTTTTTTTATCAACTTTATTAGCTGTACTTCGTGACTTCGCTTGCATGAACTATATAATGTAAAATCTCGTTTTCATTGAAATTTCGAGAAATTCTTTCTTAGCCTACGTGCTAAATTTAAGGTTGTAGTGTAATTTTAATTTTTCAGGCATAATAAATTAACAATTTACAACAATTGGTGAATGAATGTTAATTGATTTAAATAGATTATGAAACCATATCAGTTGTTGTTTTGGCTAGATTTAACCCTTGTAATTTGTCCATTTACTAATACTAATAACACCGAAACACCCATTTTTTTTATAATGTAACGTTACTTTAATTTAACATAAAATTACAGATATGTGATTTTTTTAGTGATATTGATATTATATTTATAATTGTTAATACACTTGTGCATTTTGATTACTGAGGCAGTACTTAAAATCTTATAACATGGCCGTTGTATCGTATTGTTTTATAGAAGCACTAGCTTTCCGCCCGCGGCTTCGCCTGCGCGAAATTCGGTTATATCGCGCGATATGATAAGGAGTATCCTATAGTCTTTCCCAAAGTCTAGACCATTTGTCAAAATTGGTTAAGTGGTTGATGTGTCAAAGTTGTAAACAGTTAAATCAATCTTACATGATTTTATGTTTGACAATAAGGAACTTCCATACAAACTTTCATCCCCTATTTCAACCCCTCTATCATTTATTTCGCGATAAAAAGTATCCTATGTCCTTTCCCAAGTTCAGTTCTATCTTTATACCGAATTTCATCAAAATCGGTTCAGTGGATTAGGCGTGAAAGCGTAACAGACAGAGTTACTTTCGAATTTATAATATTAGTAAGGATATTTCAATTTCTTTTTAGTTTCACTCTGTATCCCGCATATAGCAGGGCAGAAGGAACCTGAAAACTTAGTGTTAAGACACTCCGTTCTCCACTTTCCGCTGAATTGAGGCATAGCGTGCTAAGCGGCAGAACTCAACGCCCCGCTTTGCCTTGTTACCAAACCCAGGAAATGAAAATACTAAACTTTTTACATTTCCTGAAGTGGGAATCGAACCCACAATGCACGCTTGTACCTCTACGCAACGACAGGCGTATTATGAAACAGTATTAAGCTGAATATCACTAAATGTGTTTACATCCATTTATATCATAGGGATAGCTATCAATATTATCAAGGGGATGTGAATTTGAAAACATGGACATCGTTTCCATGAAATTGAGAGCTACTTAATCTTTGCTAGAAGATGATTGTATAATAATACATATTTGTAGCATTTTAAGACTTTTTTTGTACTACGCAGATAATTTTAAGATTTTAACAATAAAAGAAAACAGACTTCAAATAAAAAAAAAAATATTTTTTTTTTTATGTGAAGTCGAATAACTTTAAAAGTACTCGTCCTCGTCCGTCACAAGATTTATGAGGCTACTTGAGGAGGACCTCGCTATCACATAAAAAAAGAATCATTAAAATTTGTTCACACTATGAGAAGTGGACACACAAAAAAGACCGAATTGAGACCCTCCTCATCCCTTTTTAGTCGTACACATACATACATAGCTTCACGCTGTATCCCGCATATAGCAGGGTAGGCAGAGGGAACCTAGTGTTAAGACACTCCGTCCCCCACTTTCCGCCGAATTGAGGCATTGCGTGCTGAATGGCGGAACTCAACGCCGCGCTATGCCTTGTTACTAAACCCAGGAATTACACTATTTCTATTTCTCTGTTATTTGTCTATTTGTGTGCAATAAAGAAGTATTTGTATTTCTTTACAGGCATGTTCGACAAAGATCGCTCGGGTCACATTAACTTAGAAGAATTTGATAAGTTGTATACATATATAAACCAGTGGCTTGCCGTATTTAAGACTTATGACACTGACCAGTCCGGGAATATAGAAGAAGAAGAATTATCAAAAGGTATTTATATTTATATATAATTTCAGAACCCTAAAGTGCATGTTATTCGTCTCTTTAAAAAATTGTAGTTAAGATATAAAGAGAAAACTTATTTTTTTTTTAATTAAATTTTGATGTATATTAGTCTATCTGTCGTTTATAATTTATATATTTGGAAAATAGCTCTTAAATAAATGCAACATGCTTGAGTGCAGTCATTTTATTTTCACGGCTTTCTTGCACTCATTGAAAATTGTTGTTAAATATCATCCATGTAATGTCAAAGGCCATCGTGGTACAGTGAGGCAGCGTCTGATTGGAAACAGGATTAGATGTGGGTTCGATTCTCAGTTGAGGAATGATCACTTTTAAATTATTTCTCCATTCTAGTAAGACAAAGCGCGGTGTTCAGACCCCCGCTTAACACGCACTGTCTCGAAATCGGGTGGAAAACAGTGTGAAGTGGCTTTATGTGATATTATCCACTTTAACTGTTACCAACTAGGCCACTAGCGTAATATGTAATTAACTATAAATATATTGTTACAGCGCTTTCACAAATGGGATTCAGATTCACTCCAGATTTTATAAAATTTTTAACGAAAAGATGTGATCCACGAGAAGGTAAAGTATCTGTTGACAATTTCATAGTGCTTTGTGTGCAAGTACAGAGATTTACTGAAGCATTCAGAGTAAGGGATACCCAACAAAATGGAACAGTTACTATTGGCTTTGAAGATTTTCTGAATGTTGCTCTCAGTTGCTCCATATAAAGGTTATTTTTCTTTTTTTGGTCTATATAAATAAAGTTCTTATTCTATGTCACAGTAATAGGTATAATAATTAAATGCAAATAGAATCTATGACGTGACATATGTTTGCATTTTTAGTTAAATAAATAGCACTCATCATATTTTTTAAGAGATCTGATTTCTTGCATATATGTGAAACAATAAAATGCTTTAAAAAGAATACACATAATTATTTAAATATATATATTTTTAATAAATGAATACACAGATTAAATATTTTTATTTCACCATCTCATCAAAAATCAATGGATATACCTGAAACAAAATTAAAATTGTAAATGAATTTAATTACTATTAAAATAATATTTCTGGTAACTGATTTCTTTTAACCGGAATTCAAGACATTGCGTGTTAAGTGGAGGAACTTAACACCACGTTTTGTGTCACCAGAGCGGAAAAATGATAGTAATTCCCCCGAGTGGGAGTCAAACCTACAACCAGATGAATTTACAGTCAGACTGTCCCACTGTGACACAATGGCCTCTAAAAAGTAAAACTTCAACATTATTTGTTCGGCCAAAATAATCCTGAAAAAAGTGACAATTCGAATGAATAAAAAAATGTGTTTAGTGAATGAAATTGTAACTTATAAGTTATATACATTTGTAGTTAAATAAACATTCTATTTAACTTTTTTTTTTTTAATATTTGTACATTGTTTCTATATTTTTAACAATCAATATTAACTTACTAGCTTCGGTTTTCCTTCTCATTGCCTCAGATTTTTCAAAACCGAAAACAACTTCCTGAAAAACTTTTACTGCTGTTCTCATGTTATTTTGATGTTGGACACTATCAGTGGAACTATCATCAAGAAGAGTGTAAATTGTTGGGACTTCCTCTAATTTCATGTTTTTAGCAGTTTCAGGTTTAAAAGCAATAGACACTTTCCCAGTTTTTGGATGTATGCTAAATGGTGATTTTAGTAAGTGGTTAAATCCTTTTGTTACATTAACATCAAGTCTTGGATAGCAATATTGTATTTTTATTTCTTCTATTAGATATTTCATTTTCCTTATTCCAATACTGTTCTGTAAAATATAACTTAATTTGGAAAAGTTTTGGACATGTTTTTACAAAAATATACGAAGAAATTTATTATTATATGGAAAAGTACTAGTAGAAAGGCCATTTTTTAAAATAATGCATTAAAAAAGAAAAATCAATTAATATTACACATAAGCAATAAGTTAAAGAAGACAAAATATAACTTGCGAATTTAACTTTTACTTATGCATATAGTAAAAGTTTCTACTTCGCTATTGTTTATCGATATAGGAAGCAAGCGAAGCCGCAACCTCAGGCTTTACTTTCATACAGCATTCCATATGAAGTGGAAAGGTAAGACAAGGAGTTCTTCAATTTTATTGATATTTCAATAATAGATATAAAGAAAACCTACATGAGTCCTAAACTCAATCACAAAACATTTTTATAGTTTAGTTTACGAGTTGCGAAGGTGTGCGATAATAATTTTAGAAAAGACTTTCATAAAATAAGCTTCTTATTAGCATTTTAATAAAAATATGACGTTTGTTTCTTTCTATTTTGTAACAATAAAATATCTAATTAGTGTAGGCAAGTTATTAAATTTATATGAATTTTTAAAAGCCGCGAGTGGTGATTGAAAGAATTATTGAAATAATGACCGTTAAATGGTAATTTTATAATAATTTGATCGACGCAGGAGTTCGCGAGCGAAGCAAGCAAAGGAGTCCCAGTTTCATATAAAAAAAAATATTGAAATTGAAATATTAAACTAAATATGTAGATAAATTTCACAAAGATCTGGAATCTTAAGAGCAATTTAGAAGCTACATTGGTTAGTTTACATATGCCTTACACCTTTCACTAAGTTTCAACTAAATGTATGGATAAATAATTTTTATATGTATGTATTTTAGGTTGGTATTTAGTACACACATAGTAATAATTATAATTCATTAAACTAATTCTTTTTATATGATATTTATTATACATGAATGGATATGGATTCAACTATCACTCAGGACATGCAAAGGTATATCTGAGCAATTTTTAATCTTACTTGAAATGTTTTTTTTCCTACCTTCATCCTTTATCCCCACATAACATGGCAGAAAGACAGAATCTAGTTTCAAGACACTCACTGTTATATTGTTGTTGCTGAACTTAACATCAAGGTTTTGTCTCACCAGAGCAGAGAAATGAAAATAATTTAAATAAAATCATTCCACAGTGGGTATCAAGCTTACAACCACTTTCATTTGCAGTCAGATGCTTATCTCATTGTGCCACAGTGGTCAAAATAAATGTTATATTTGTAAAAATTTGTATCAAGTACTTACTTCTTTACAAAATTGGTTGTAAATGTTGATAAATGTGTCCCATCTCTCTAAAGATGAGATTGGCATTCTTTCAAAACTTTCTTGAACATGTTTCCTTAGTGTTTCATCTGGTATCATTTTATAGAAGCCTTTTAAACTTTCTGATGTTGATAAGAAACTTTGTTCTTGCAAAATTTGTTCAAAATATTTATCAATTACATCTAAGGCTCTCCTACAATATGTTTAGTATTTTAAGTATTCTTTAATGCAAAGTATTTATTTTGAAAAATTGTTTGTTTTAAAAATAAAATTCAATAATATCCTCTATAATTTTTGACGAACCTGATACTAGAATGCAAATTATCACTTCCTAAATGCACTTTCTTATTTTGATTTTCACCACCTGTTATAAGGCAAAGATAGTCTGCAACAGCTGCTCTTCCTGGGCTATCCAATGTTCTCGCTTCATAGTCTGAAACCCAGCAATGTATTCCACGTCTTCCAGAGAAAACCCATAAAATGTTTTGGAACCCAAAATCCTCTGAAATTTAGTAATATATGTTTAAAAAATGGGTATTTCTGGTAATTGGTGATTAGACTTGTTAATTTTTAAAGAAAAAAAATATCTTAATTTTACCTTTTAAAGCTAACTGTATAATTTCACATGCTACTACCATAAATTTCCAACATTTATCACATACATTTGCTTCTTGACAACATGTCCGCACTTCATCATAATCAGTGAGATCAATATCAAATACCAATTCTCTAGCAAGCACAACAGCATCATGTCGACCAATAGATGGTCTGAAATTTAGATTTATTAAAATATATATAACATTAATAGACTAATAGAGCATACAAAGCTGACTAAAAATCGGTAGATATCGTGGCATCTATCACATTTTTAATAATAAGAAAATACTAAATATAATACCAAAACAATTTTATCTTACTTTGTGTTATAAACTGCACCTATATCAAGTTTATGAGGACATTTCTTTTGTAACAGAATTTGAAATTCTTTTTGATTACATATAGATAAATATCGCAAATAAACGTCGTCTGCTAATGTAAACGATAATTCTCTATTGGCAAGTGGCTGAGGGTAACTGCCACAAGCAAGCCATCGGCAAAATATATTTTGTGGAAATAATCTGGTGTAGTAAACTGGTAACATATCAGGTAAAAGATTTTCATCATAATGGCCAACCTGCAAATTATATATGTAGTCTAAGGAATTGAATATAGTATGAATAATGAATTTAAGTTTAGGTTACCATTACCATTTCCTCTTTTAAAACAATTTCTTCAAAAAATATTTATAGTAAATTATAATCTCGCTGTTCACGACTTATAGCTAAATATGATTATTTACTTGATACTTTAGTAATTATAATACATATATCCTATATGTAAAATTTACAAAATATATAGAATTTATTGAAGTTTGACAATATTTTATGATTTTGGCGCCAATCACATACCACAGACGATAGACGGTGACTGCTAGATCCACACTCCACAGATTATAATATATCTAAGCAGTATTAATAAAATACCTAATTTATTTACTCGGGACATCGATGATCGAACGATAATATAGTTCGGAAAATCAACAATTATCAATTTCTAAAATATTCAAGTATTAATTTAAAATATAAGAAATAACATTATTTTTAAGTAATTGTATACTACCTGAATTTAGTTAAACATAGTGAATTAATCACTATAGACAGATTTAGTCTTTATAATTTTATCAAAAATACGAGAAGAGCGTTACGACATTAGTAAATTTGTATTTCGACTTAAATACCGATTGAATAGACATTAATTAATATTTTTTTTTAGATTCATTAACGCTTTTTTCACTACCTGCATATTCAGAACTCATAAACAAAAGCTTATTATATGACCAAATATTATTATATACCAGTATATGAAATGATGGAAGTTAATTTGAAAACTGCTTTTAAATTTTTTATAAAGGGTTCAATAGGTAAGAAATATTACAGCATTTTTAAAGTGAAATAATTATCATATTGATAAATATCATACATAATTGTGAAATTATTGTTTCAGAACCATGCATTCCAGTTTACATTATAATTTCAAATACAATTCAGAATGAGACTTACAAAATTACTCAATATATACTGCAAAATCCTACTTTTGGGATCGTCATATTTTTAGTTATAATTATAACTTTGTTATTGACATTAGTGGAATCGTTAATAATTCTAGCTGGAACAGCTTGTGTTGCTATAGGGATTATAATATTGCAAGGTATATAAGAAACAATGTTATTTATTTTAGTTAAGATTTAAGTTCTTTAGAGAACTTAAATACATAAAACTGAAATTGATTAACTATTAGTAGTTAATCAATTTCAGTTTTATGTTAGATTCTTAAATCAACAAGCTTTAAGTGTCACTTCTTCCTTGATTGCTTCAATATACAAAGCTAATATATATTTTTTTTTGTTACAGGCTTATTATTATTGAGTTTGGGGCTTGTGGTGCTTCTTAATTGTTTTATTGTATTAATTATAATGATATTAGTAAACATATAGATCATTTCAGGCATTCTAATATATAATTAGTTATATTATAAATTCCATAAGTAAACTGCTAATTTGTATTTTTATAAATATATAAGATTATTAAATTAGTTTCTTCAATACTATTAAAAAATATATTTGTGCGATTATATTAAAATTAAGAAATATTTTGTTTATTTTAATTAATTGCATGTTTTAATACATCGAGCATGCATGCATGCATGTAATAAAGATAAATTGTAAGACTAAATATGTAATTTAATTAATCTAAAAATAGATTAATAAGTTGGTATTTTAATGACTTATTTGTGTGTCACTACGCACAAATAAATAATGAATACTCTATTTTCCAAAAACAAAATCTTTAAAAAATTGGTATTGCCAATACAAAGATATGTTTTCTCCTTATGTTAGTCTTTTTTTTTTGTTAAATTTCTCTTACGCATGCAAAATGAATGGCGATAAAATAAAAACACAAAAAAGTTAAAAAAACAAAAAAGATCTAACTTAGATAATTATACCATTATATTAAAAGATGGTAAGTGACGAGTTGAAAATGTTGCAAGTTACGAAATTTGCTTTTAGCTTGAGATATGAATATGAAGTTAACGAGACTGTACCTAAATGTAAAGTCTAAAGATTTTCTATCTATGCGCTTCGAAACTTAAAAAGCATTAAATGTGATATAATTGTTCATTACTATAAAAATGAGTATGTAATAAATTTGAAAAGTGATATAAAATCAAATTATTTTAATTTTATTGTGATTGTGTTACAATGGATTTTTTCAAACAAGGTCAGGGTTCCCAACAGTATCGATGATGTAAAAATGAGTGTAAGTCATTTTTATTTTAATAAATATTAATGTTTATATGAAATAACGCTTATTATATAAATTACATTTATCAACTGTTTATGCTATCTATTATTTTTGTTATAAGCGATGATTGCTTAATCATATCTATCTATCGGTAAATTTGTAAATTAAGCTGATGTTAAAGCAGCCCACTCGCATTAACCAAAAATTTAAAATTACTTGGTATCCTTAATGTTTTATCTGCGAATGTTTCTTGTACAGGTCAAGAATCTTTTTGCGAAGCAATCAACACCTTATAAATAAGAAAGTAAGTACTTGTATACCTCTCGTCTCTTATTTCTTTATAGTGCAAATTTGGAGTCTCTATTGAGTGTAAAATTGATATTGATATTATTGAATTTGTTAACAATTTAATATTTGCTAAATCATTACCTTCTTAAGGTCCCACCAATGCTTTAGTCTATAATATTTATTTATTTTCAAAATAGGTAAGTGATTAAGTTATGTAGAATTTGAATTATTAGTTAAACTTTTATAAAGGCATGGTATATAAATAATACATTTTTAAAGTGGCTTAATTAAAAATATAAAATTATAATAAGGAGGAGCAAAAGTAACGGATTTCACTTGATATTTTCTCACAAATACTGTCTTAGTTTCTGGCTTGGTTGGGTTATTTTAAAGAGACCCTTTAAACCTGAACTTAGTTCATAAGTGGCCAGGCGCTGCCCAAACTACTATGTCTCTTCAACACAATGGGTTTAGCACCTACAAAATGAATCAATGGATTGATTTGATTTTCTCCTTTTATGAATTGAAAATGGAGAATGAATTATACATAAAAAAAATTAAACAGCAAATCATATAATAATTTGATTCTACAATATTTTAATATTGCTTATAAAACAATAACACCCAAACCAAGTCAAGATATGTAACATTCATTTTAGGAAAAGGAAGTAAATTTAAAATTTTTTGTTAGTGATTTGAAGTTTTTTATTAATTTCTGAATGTGAAAAGTTAATAAATTCACTTAAAAGAAAAGCATTAAATTCTTAAAGTACATGTATAAATATTAATACAAATAAACCTTGTATATTCTGTAGCTTACTTTTGTTTTTGGTAGATATCAGTTTAATTTCTACCAAACTCGCTTTGTTGAATAAATTATATGAAAACTCAAAGTTATCAAATTTAAAGTCACCATTCATGTTTTTTACATTTTATTTGAGTTAAATTATGCTCATCTGATAATATAATAAAAAAGAACAGAATAGAAAGGTAAACTTATATAAATCTTTTATAAACTGATTTATGACAAATTTTAATATGATAAAATATAATGCAATCAATCAACTTGGCTTTGTAGGGCATTCTGTCAAGCTGGCGGCCCTCCAGGATGTGGCTCGCGCGCCCTCGCTAGCTCCTCGCGCTACGCGTCACGTTGCTACTATAACAGGTAAGCTATTTAGACAAAAAGATTTTCATTTTTAACTGTTAGAATTTTCTAACACTATTCTAAGTTATTTAAAAAACGAGGAAGATTGTAGGCTATGTAATTACTTATGATATTTTAACAATTGGTAATAGAACTTATAAAACCAGGCAAAATATGATCTAAATAATCAGTAATGTACAGTATCAAAATTAATATAGGCTTGTATTTTAGAATAAGATGTAAGCTTTTTTAGGATATAAACTTTTTTTGATATGAAAGATTTCATATTTTATCACTATGATAAAAGGAATACAGTTAAACCTCCTATTATGCGGTATTTACTATGCAAACCAGGCTAATTCATAGGGGGCTATATAGAAACCATCTACTGTGTTGTATGGAAACCGCGCTATAAGAAACTCAGAATTAGTACAAATAACTTTATTCCAATAAATACAAAAGACAAGATAAATCATAAATTTTTTTTGTTGAATTGTTCATATAAATAAATAATAAAAAAATTAGACAAAAACTAAAATAAAAAACAGGTTTTTCAACAAAAAAAGAAAGACTGTAAAATAAGCTAATTACCGCTCATTCTCACTGTCAATTATGAGTTGCCTAACTCGTCTTCATTTCTTTAATGGGAAAAATGTCTTCCTCCCTTGGTTCGTATTGGCATTAGCAAGGATTGTTTAGGAGGGCTGCTGTAATTTCGTGCCAGTGTTATAGAAACCGCGGTCTCAGAGTGCCGCGTTATAGGGGGTCCCGTAATTTCTTCTCCACGTTGTATGGAAATCGCGTTCTCTTGAGTATTGCGTTATAGGAGGTTTGCCTGTACATTCTTAAGTATGCTAATGACTTTGTCATTGGTATATTTTTATTAGATACATATGTATATTAAAACATTTGAGTAAAGCAATTGTTAGTACAGATTGTTTTTTAAATCTTTTTCTCGTTAAACGTCTGTTGTATTCGTAGTATACAAATACATTTACTCTGACGTGTGTAAGCACGGCATACAAGGAATTGTATTCTATCCTTATACCGTATAAGACGCTTATAATATGCTTCTGAAGACTAATAAAGTAGGTACTATAAAAAGTATAAGTGGTAAGAGATTCTTGGTATGGTGAAAATTGAACATTTTATCTTATTAATTATAATTCACCTACATACTTAAATATATCTAATTTAGTAGTTCAGTACTTTAATAGGTAACTTTTTGGTTGTTTACTGTTTTAATATAATTTAGGTTCAAGTATACATTTTAATATATTTAATATAAAGGTCGAAAATTAACGAGTTAAAAGTAGAGCGCGACAAGCACAAAGTTCAGTACGAGCATGTTGCGCAGGTTTCATTTGCTGTCACGTAACAAACTTGCATTGAATGTTGTTACATAACGATCAGATGTTTCGGTCATATGTAATCATAAAAGTTTATATATACATAACTTGTGTTAGTGCTTTTATAAATTTATTTTTAACTTGCTTTTATCCATGCTTGACCTGTACGTATCTATCAATTATGCCGTCCGATTTGTTTCAAAACTTGCACACATCCGGTGTCGATGTCAATACAATACTATCGAAGCACGAATCTGATGTCAGTATGGACGATTAGGATAATAAGGAAATATTTTAGTGAGTTTTTAGAGTTGAGGAACACAATTTTTTTTATATGCATTGTATAACTAAGTATGATTTTAATGTTGTCAAATTGCCTGCCATGTCCATTTCCATTTTAATGAATCATGTGTGGATCGTGAGTCATGTTATTTAACCAGTAAAGTGAGTTCAATACCAACGTCATTTCTAAATTTATAAACTTTGTACTTTTCTTATTTTGGAATTTACAAGATGAATATTAATAATGTAACAAAAAATTTAATGTCAATATTTAGTACATATATCGAATTTGTTAGAAATTTAAATAAATCTTACTTTGGCTATATTCGTCTTAAAAACGTAAACAGATTCATTCTCAAATTGCACATGTTAACTTAAGATTGTACATATATACATAGCTTCACGCTGTATCCCGCATATAGGAGGGTAGGCATAAAAAGCGATAAATACACTACTTAAAGATTGTATTGTATTAATTTAAAAATTTGTAAATAAAACAACAAGTTGTACCTACTAATTACATCATAAACAATACGTAGCATCACTGGAATAATTAACAAGTGAAATAGTGATCATATATATCGGGTTATTATAGATAATTATAATCGATCATATGTACTTAGTAATTCCCAAATTTTCGATATGCCACACAAAAACTGATAAATTGGTAAATATAATATAACATGAAGTGTCGGATTGGAATATTATGATAGATCGGGATATTGATTCCATAGTTTTTTTTATTATACATACGAGAGTCCCCGTTGACGCGTTAAAAACGCGTTGACTTTAGCAATGTATATGTCACTTTGTATAAACATTAAACATGGATGTCAAACCATGGATTATCATGGTTAAATAAATGTTCCACTAGTGTGTAACATTTATTTTATTAATTTAATATACTTTTTAAGCATTATTTTAAAAAAATATTAGCATTCTGCATTCCTTCACTATATGAACTATAAGTGTGCCAAGTTTCATGCTCCTTAGTCCGCGTAATTTTCGTAAAAAGGGCAAAGTTTTTGCTTCACGCATTTATATATAGGTCATAGTGAAAATTATTTCCAAAAGCTAACAACAGAAATACAATATTAAAATCTGCTAATAAAGAGATAAAAAATGTTATCATTATAGTAAGTTACGATTGCTATCACAAAGTTAGTTAACAATAAATATTTTATATAAGCTTAAAAGTGAACTCATGTAACTTACGTATCTTTTTATGACTTAGTACAACGTACACACAAACAATGAAGGCTTATGCATAGGGCTTATGAATGGGGGATAACATATAATTTTGCGATTGGCGAGTTGCCAGTTGCTATTCCGGGCGGGCGGGCGCGAGCGCAGACCCAGTCTTGCGCCGCGGTCCTGCCGACAACTATCGGTTCACGCTTCACGTTCGCGTTAACCTTATTTCTTATCTGTATGTCTTCTGTAAATTGTTATTTTCATGTTTAGTTTTATTTTTGAAAAAAGCTACTGTTTAATTACGTCACGCATACGTATAACATAAGATATATAATATAGATATAAATTTAATAAATATGTGAATATTCCATACCTATAGTTAATGTCAATCTTTGTAAACGTTGAAGAAATAACAATGAAAGGTATTGAAATAAAATTTCATGCTTGTGACATACATAATATCACTTACATAATTTCTTTACTCTCAAAATTAATTTCTCCTAATAGCGGCAACTGAGTGTGTTTGAAATATAGATATTGCGCCAATACTAACAAAAAGTATATATAACATACTTATATAATTATGATTAAATATTAATCATGACAGCTATCAAAATACGATAAGAATGTTTTGACGTTTATTGACCGTCCTTTTTTTAAAACTCATACTTAAGACCTTATAATAATAAAATTGTTTACTGGTTTCTTTCCTCTAAAAAAAGAATAAATATATAGAGAATATAATCTTGTTATAGTCTATAAGATCCAAGTTCCTTGAAATACAGCTTACATAACAGAAGTGCCGTGTGTTTCTTCTTTGCACTATGTAAACTCTGTGTTATAAAGTAACAAACTAAAATAGAATAACAATAAATTGAGAAATGACATTTTACAATTTAAAAGCTTAAATTGTGATGATATATATTTGAAAATATTTTGCTATACGTTAATAAAAGGACGGAGCAGTTCAGAGGTGACCTATGTATGGTATCGATGCCAACATATTGACGACATCCTTATTTTTATTAACGCTTTTGAGTGCGACGACCGTACCGCCTCCACAAGCGATCTATGCGTGTGGCCTCGGTACCATTTCTACTTGGCTTTGTCTGCTAATTTATAATTATCTTTCTATTTCCGTTGCAATCGCTTGTAAAAATAATATTTATATATTTATTTTATTAGAATATACATGATTATTTCTGTCACCTAATTATTTATTACTAGTGTCCCCGTAAATGCGTTAATAGCGCATTGCGTAGTGACGTATATGTCACCTTATATAAAAATGGATGTCAAATCATGGTAGTGCGTGTAACATTTAATTTATTAATTTAATATATTTTTATGCATTATTTTTAGAAAATATAAACATTGTGCACTCCTTCGCTAAATAAACTATAAGTGTACCGAGTTTCATGCTGTTCCGTCCGCGTAATTTTCGTAAAAAGGGACCCAAAGTTTTTCCTTCACGTATTTATATATAGATTTTCAAGTTTTACTGAATTTTTATTAATATAAAAAAAAATATAGATTTTGTAAAAGTGTAAATTTATTTACAAACATATTTAATAACATTATAATAGTAGTTTTTATCTATACGCGGAGTAGCTTTGTTCTGATTTTAAATATAAAATTCAACAACATAAGGCCACCGTAGACTTGGTGCAACTACTTTAAATATCATTGTATCCATTTGTTCTGCCGTCGACAGTATTCATTATCGACTGCTATGACGTTACGGCCATTATCTGCTATCTAGATTATACAGAAACGATTATTAGGGGAAGTAGTGGCAAGTGCACGTACACATAAGTAATATTTAGATTTACTTTCTTTTGTTCCTGGGTCCTTATTGTTACGGTTTTAATTGGCTTAAGTTTTATGTGTCACGATACTATAATGAGTGAGAGGCGATCTCGCCCGCGTCCAAGGCGGCGCAGCGATTTACACGACAAGCATCAGGATATGATATTTACTTGGAGTGACGGTGAGTTTTTCTTTGTAAAATAATAGACAATTAGTGACGACTTAGTAAACTACCCTTTAGTAAATATATTGTGAAGGTCATACTGTATTTGTTCAGTACAATCATACTTCATAATACTGTATTTTATTCATTACTGTCATGTGATTGTTGATTAATAGATAATAGTGATTCTCTTATTGTTTATTATGATTATATGTTTGGTGGTAGGAGGTTCGTCCTCCGTCTGGCTCGCGACCACTATCATGTCAAAGACGAACCGCCAAATATCTTATGATGTGTTCCAAAAAAGCCAGGTTTTCCCCTATCCCACCCATCCTTTCCCCAAAATGTAGTGGTTCCGATAGCGGACTACTACATTGTCCTCCCCTTCCATCTGTATCCTCTAGGTTGGCAACGCATCTACAACGCCTCTGGTGTTGTAGATAGTTCATGGGCGAAGGTAACCACTTACCATCAGGTGGTCCTCCTGCTCGTTTGCCATCAGTTATCCATAAAAAAAAAAAAAATTGTAAAATTTAATTTTATATTAATTGTTAAGCTGTGTTTACGTTCTTCGTTAGCAAATGAAAATCATAAGTATGATTATCAAGGAAGAATGGGTCATAATCAAATATATTTTATTAACGAAACTTAGAATGTATCGGTATATACGAATCTATTCACAAGCATTCCACTATTACCTATTTAGGATTTAGCCACGAGGTGTTATATATTATATATTCACTAATTTATCATATAAATTTACCTATTTGAGAACAATGTGAAACTCATTTGTACCTGTTTTCGTTTGGCTTTAAGTATGATTTAAAAACATATGGGACATGTCTAAATACTTTTTACGGAACATGAACTAAATAAATCGATCTTACCGAAATTGGTCTAAATCGATTTATCTTGGCTTTGACGGTCGACGTATTTAGATTTCTCTTATATATAATAGATACAGGTTCGCCTGATTTATTTACTTGACAGGTTCACTTCATTCTCATAAAAAGGTGTTCATTTTATTTTTTTACTTCGAATATGAATTATTTTATTGTATCGTTTTTAAAATATCTTCCTCTTTAAAATCCGGCTTCTTCATTGTGCCGGTCAATATCTCAGATTTTATCGTTCACGTTAAAAATAAGCAGTATGTAGTAGTACTTTTACTCTAGGCCCAACATACTCTGCAGAAAAGTTGTATGCTTGTCAATATCTAATACTTGAGTCGTCGTTGTTTCAGCAGTACGACGTCCACTGCTGGACATAGGCCTCCTTCAAAGACTTCCGCATCGATCGGTTCGCCACTTCCCGCTTCCAGCGAATTCCGACGACCTTGTTCAGATCATATTGATCGATCTGGTAGACCCGTACCAGGTGGACTAACGCTCTGATCCTAGAGGGTTTTTTGTCCTATCCATGTACATCTTAAGACCTCACCATTGAAAAACAGTATTGAGATCTTCGAGCATTGACTTCAGGTTTTCTAGAGATTCAGCCAGTAGAACTAAAATAAATCGTTGAGTAAGAGTAAGTTTTGTCTGTACACTTATAATTATTTGGTTATTCTTGTATCGTAGACGATTTTTTTAGATGTATGTACAGATCAAAAAAATAGCTACGCTAAAAACAAGACTTTTAGTTCAAAATCAAATAATAAATTATTAATGTGATCCAATTTTTCTATAATTCTTTAAACCTTTGACAGGCTTAAGCCTACAAAACACAGACTCGTTTAATGTCTTCTTTTCTAGAGTTCTTCATTTCTAGAGCAATGGATAATTAATCACAGTTTCCAATGTTTATTTCCGATGTTTTAAACTTACTTTAAAGTATACATTCAACCCCGCCACTATTTTTTCTCTTGAAGATTTGCATATATTTTCTATTTTTGTCTCATATTTCTTATGTTACTATTTTGTATACATTTAGTGCAGTGGCCGCTTGGGTTGATTTTTCCTTAGAATTTCCCATATTGTAAGGAGATAGATATTTTAGAAATTTATATGACTACGAGAACCACTAATATATTATTATGGCACAATTTACACAATATGTAATAAAATTTAATTAACAAGCACAAATTTAGTTTAATTTAAAAACATAATCGGGTTCCAAATCAACTTAAGGTTCTTATACCTCATAGAATCGACGTCCTATCGTCATACAAGACACACTTTGTTTTGCGTCATATCTTCGACGTCTCAATATATTTGTGATGAATTATTAGTGCTCGCAATCCGGAAAACTTAACTAAGCTAATAAGCGGCAATGGTCCCGTTAATTTTTACCCTTTTAATAGTTGTCTCGGTCTCCCCTTCTGAATTGGAGTAAATAACTGATAGCGAACATAAAATATTAATGAATATTTTCGTTGGCGAAGGAACATGTGTCAGAAACAACGTTTAAAACCCAATGAGGAAATATTTATATTTTTTTATGGTTTTGGAATATACTCAGACAAAGCGAAATTCTACCACCTAAAATATTTGCAAAAATTGATAGTGGAGTGACTGATTAAAATTGTTTATGTCACGCAAAATGCTGGAGAAGCGCGTAGATGTAACATGATAATATTTATTTAATTTGATCCCTAAGTTTTGATGGACAATTAACATGTCTGATATCTATATAATCTGCGATATATTTAAGATTTTTATTTACTATTATAAAAACAATATCAATATCTGACCAAAAAAAAGCTCAATAGTTCATCAACCAATCAGTCTCATCCACCAGTACATTGTACATTTATAAATACAAAATCGTCCAGTATAAAATATCTGATGAATTATTTTGCAAAAGAAGACGAAGAACTATTTTTGCTCAACATTTAGCAGCGCTATCATAACTCAAGAATATGTGTGTACATTTTTCTAGGCCTGCCTGAATATACAATGTAGCTTGTAAAATAAAACCATTGATAAAAGAAACTTTTAATGTGCTCATTGTGTTCGTGGTCAGCGATGGTAATTTATTTTATCGGTCCTTGATTCGTTATCAAATAATTATGTAATCTTTATTCATTTGTTTAATTGGTATATCTTATTTCATTCATTTACTTAATGCAGAACCAGTTGCAAAGTGTTCCTGTAGATGGCGCGGTCAGCCGCCTGTAGGTATAGGGAGGGCGCGGTATTGATTCTGTCTGCTCCGTATTTAATGCAGCAAGTACATAATACATACTCGCAAAATATATAGTCACATCGAGTACTTCATAATGTTGTAGACATCGCAATGCGCTCAACTTCGATTCTCTAGTCACGACACTGCGAACCTACAACTTTCTAACTATGTATTATTTAGATGTTTATCAAATTTTCCTACTTTGCGAGAAAGTGTAGTAAATATATATATAAGGTTGGAAAATTGCAGTTTGGTAATCTTATAAAATCCAGGAAATATTTTATTATCTCAAACAATTAAGCTATATTTTTGATATAAAAAGACACTATTAATAGTAACAAATGAAGGTTCATAGTTATTCACTAGTTGATAAATTATTTTGCACTTTTAGGAGTATGACATATTTAATTCTATATTATATGTTTTGTTCACAGAGCTGTGCAATAGCGAGGAGGTGCCAGAAGTAGAGATTGTTAGCCTTCTTCAAGAGCATATTCCAAAATATCGCCTTAGAGCCGACAGTCTAACACAATTTGGAGGTAAGTTTTTTATTTTTTTTTTATTAATATAGCAACTAAATTACGTTTGCTTTTTACCCATGTGTTCTTAATTCTCCTTTGTGCCGGTACTACCAACAGGTTATGTTTTAATAATTGTATATTCAAGTCGATTCTTTCTTTGTTATTGCGACAACATAACATTTTTGTATAATAGTAACTTTTAATTATGTTTACAATCTATTTAGCTTGTTCCCGCGACAAATAAAAATAATGGGGTTTATATATTAGTCCAGATTATAAAGTTAAAGGGTTATAGTTTAACGCCTTTCAATTCTGGGAGATATTTAGGGATTATATTTTATTTACAGATATGAGATTAAATGCATTTGAAAAGTAGATATCTAGGTTTTGGCGGTTTCATTGCAAATGTTTTATGATATTTATATGTACGTTTTGTAGCTGGCGATTACAGTAAGTAACATTATGTTTACCAGATGTGTAATCATTGAAAACTCATTAGTCTTGAGCTTGTTAAATATGTGCTATTTATCATTATTTTATGTTTGCTAATGGATACGTTATCCTTACTAATATTATAAATGCGAAAGTAACTCTGTCTGTCTGTCTGTTACGCTTTCACGCCTAAACCACTGAACCGATTTTGATGAAATTCGGTATGAAGATAGAACTGAACTTCGGAAAGGACATAGGATACTTTTTATTGCGAAAAAAATGGTAGAAGAGGTTGAAATAGTGGATGAAAGTTTGTATGGAAGTTCCTTATTGTTAAACATAAAATCATGTAAGATAGTTCAACTGTTTACAACTTTCACACCTAATCCACTTAACCAATTTTGACAAATAGTCTAGACCTTGAGAAACCGAAATCCACGCGGGCGAAGCCGCGGGCGGAAAGCTAGTTAAGAATAAAGTGCAAATTAGTTAGAGGATAAACATTATTGTATCAATGCACTTGAATAGATAATTAATAATTTTAAAATATTTTATTGCACTTTAGCTGTTTATTATAATTTTTTCTGCCAAGTATAAAGTCACTTAAAACTTGCCTCTATTGCTTAATACACATATACTTTATTTTATATATTTAGTATAACCACATTTTATCTACTTCTGTAACAAATTCAGAATTGATGATGTTTTGTTATTTTATTTTTGCTAAATTGATTAATTTTCAACTTGAGGCTACCACAGTAATTGGAACAGTATATGACCAGACACTATGGTTATGGGTTCGATATCCATCTTTTAACACATCTATAAAAATGTAGTGTAAGACACTTCAGTCTACACCTTCTGTCCATTTTAAGACATTTTAAGTGACTCAAGACCATGCATTGTGTCAACAGACCTGGGAAATAAAATATTAAATATAAATAAATATAATTGGGGATCAAGTCTACAACCATCACGTGTACAATCAGATACTTCCCTAATGAAACGAGCGAAATGAACATTTGCACAACTGATTTTATTACCTAAATTTTTATAATTAACAAATTAGTTACTTACTAGTTTCAAAACATAAAAAAAGTTTTAAATGTTAAAAGAATTAGTATTAACGGCATTTTATCCAAAGTAGTCACTTTATTTATATTTGTATTTTTTAAAATAACTAGCTTTCCACCCGCGGCTTCGCCCGCGTGAAATTCGGTTATATCGCGCGATATGATAAGGAGTATCCTATAGTCTTTCCCAAGGTCTAGACTATTTGTCAAAATTGGTTAAGTGGTTTATGTGTCAAAGTTGTAAACAGTTAAACAATCTTACATGATATTATGTTTGACAATAAGGAACTTCCATACTAACTTTCATCCCCTATTTCAACCCCCTCTATCATTTTTTTCACGATAAAAAGTATCCTATGTCCTTTCTCTAGTTTACTTCTATCTTCATACCGAATTTCATCAAAATCAGTTGAGTGGTTTAGGCGTGAAAGCGTAACAGACAGACAGACAGAGTTACTTTCGCATTTATAATATTAGTAAGGATATGTGTCCGCTTGTGATATGTATAAATTATTTAGAACAATGACCATATGAAGGGTGGCTAATAAGTTCAAGGTTTGAGCTACTTCATGAATGAAAAGTATGGTCTTTAAAATGATCCCGCTTTTGTTAACACAGTGTTGTCGCTTATTTCAACGACCGAGTGTTAATGTACCAAATTAAAACTAAATGATTCAACTCACATTGAAACAAGTATACGAGTATGTAACGGTGTGAGAGTCATCGCTATGTTTCTTAGGTATTCGACTCATATTTAATATTTCTTAAATTACCAAATCTTAAAATATACCTACGTACATAACGTCAGCAACGATCATACTTGAGTAGTGTATGTACTTGAATTTTATATTATAATTTAAATAACCACACAAATGTAAATTTGTAATAAAAAAAGGTGGAAGATCGCTAAAACGTAATTACACATTTCAATTGGCACGACCTTCGTTGACGTACTCAGGAAGTTTTTACGAGACTTAACCAAATCGAAATATATTCTTAGTTTGATCATTAAAATAGTGGTTTAAAGTTGTAATGTATAGATTTATCTCAATGAGGTTAAATATATGCATTTTCTATTCTACTATGTGTACACTTGTCCATGGCCTACTACTCAACTTGTATAATAGAGGAGAAAAGCTAATTTAGTGCTGTTTCACTTGAAGAAGCACTTTCTCATTTTCATTATATGTATTATTTTCGTTTATAAATAATAAAGTTTACTAGAAGCTCGTGTCATCTTTGTGGAAAGTATTTAAATTTTAATTAGTAAATTAATATATTAACTACAACTATGGAATTTATAATTATTGTATAAAAAATTAGTTAAAATTCTAACGTATAGTAAGTTCTATCAACATTGAATGTATTATGATTCTAGAAGCGAAAGCAATTCTATGTTCGATTCAGATGACGAACTGCAACATCCTCAGGGATATTGCTCTGTTTCTCATACACGTCCATCACGAGAGTCAATTAGAGGCTGATTCGAAATTTTACTTAAGCTTCAGTATAGGTTTTTTAGTCACGCCTCTTTTCACAAAATATTGATCATTGTGTTATATTTCGCTGCGCTCTTACTCCTAAAACACTACAACGCTAGAAATCATATGTGAATAAGTTCCCACATGATTTTTAAGACCCTATCATGGCAACGCAAGTATTGACCGCTACGTAGGAGATACATTTACCCCACCAACAATTATGTATCAGTTCCTATTGCTGGGCGATAAATAAAATAAGACCTTTCGGTGACTTTACCTCATGTCACTACATTACTTTGGTCCAGGAGAGTTATTTGTAATGAATTAACATTAATGCTGGATTTTAATGCATTACAAAAGAATCATGAATTAGGATTCGCCATTTACATTTAATGGGATACAGATCTCTTGTATAGTAGTCTTGTATCTACTAGTTTTAAATTTGCGCTTCCAATATAATTGCGTGCATTCATCGATCTTATCTTACCGTCTAAAATTAAATTTGATGATGTCCATATCAATAAATTTTCTATTCAATCCTCAATTAGATTGTGATCCTATCATAAATCGTTTATTAAAGTGAAGATTTGACTCGAGGTTTGAGGTACTTTTGTATATTAGAAGTGATGTGGCAATATTTCTTAGGTAGTCTTTCTCTGTAGGCACTTCATAGTGGTTGTAAATTTCGAAAATAAAACATTTGCTGAATTGTGCCTTCAAAGAAATTAAAAAATATACAAATTAAATTTTCTTAAATAAATACAGATGCATTTAACATATGTTATAACAGCGAAAACTATAGAAACTTTGATGCTTTAATTGTATTATAGAAAATAATTTTGACATGTCAGTCAGTATGTTTACAATAATTATTTACACAAGTACTCGTATAATATTTATTTAAATTTTGCAAATCTGTGGTATATTTATAAAAAAGTTATAAAGAAGCATATTTCTGAAAATAATATTTAACCAGTTTTTTTTCTTTCAAAATATTGAGAATATAATGTAGTAGAATTAGAATTGAGTTCCTTCCTACTAAATGCGTAGCGCAGCTTCCGGCGCCAGCATTACGTCGTCCAACGACGCTATAAATAATGGTGTCTCATCGTACGAGTCATCGTCCGTTGACCAGCGCGCATTCCCGACCGGTCTCATGTGTGCTATCCGTCAACTGGCTGCAATTTGTGGCATGCTATACGCCAGCTATGGCATGATGGGAATCTTAGAAATGCATCTCTACGTTCCTTTGTAAATGTCACTTTATATTAAATATCAAGAGTAGATTGTCAAACACATTTTTTTTATATTTCAACCTAAATATAATAAAAAAAAATAGTCTATTTTGGTCTACCCTTACTAATATTTATCTTGTTTTTTGATACAAGTAAATTTACTCAGTAAAGACTCCCATTTTAAAATAAGATTAAAATCTCTTAATGAGATAGGGTACAGTAACTAATACTTGATTGTCAAATATTCCTATGTTTATGTATATTCATATCCAAGTAATAAAAGTTAAGTCTATAAGAATAGTGGATTTAGAATTTGTAACATTACTTTTTACTGAAATTCATTTCACAAATGATATATTTATTTATTTGTTCATGGACGTACTATTATCGTACAGTAGAATGTTGTAGATTATGTCACGTGATATCGAAAACGGGAACAAACTGGATAGAAAGTGGACGGGGAATATTGTAGGTGTGATTCGAAGCTCCTCTGACGTAGCCGCATTTATACAAAAAAATTAACAGTTAAATAGTTATTTGATTAAAATAATAATTGTAAATGTATATCGATACTGTATTTAGAACAAATGAGCGAGAAGGGTCAGGCTACCTTAAGTGCTATTGTTGGTTTTAATATCGGGCACGAAAATTTCTTATCATCTAGTGAATTTTATCTTTGTGTAACCTAATGCCAATAGACCCAATATTTACTATGTAAAAGACTAGTATATTTGTTGGATATTCAATAAGTTGTCTTTTTCAGGGTACGAGAATCAAGATTGGTTTATTCCATCTCCAGCGCTACCAGTCAACTCAGAAGACTACGCACTTACGCCTGACCAGATCAGGGAAACGCTCAATTACTTTCGTAAGTAGGCTCAATTATATCTGAGTTTGAGAATTCTGTATGTAAAATTATTTTTTATAAAAAGCTATAAGAAATATTTTAATGAGTCTGTGTATC
This sequence comes from Philaethria dido, assembly GCA_033558755.1. Taxonomy (NCBI): domain Eukaryota; kingdom Metazoa; phylum Arthropoda; class Insecta; order Lepidoptera; family Nymphalidae; genus Philaethria; species Philaethria dido. The sequence goes on along the minus strand of JAKGSA010000212.1, from coordinate 217,286 downwards.
AATGCTTAGTTGAATACTAGTTATTATTTTCTTTAGACCGTAATTTGTAATGCTTAATAGCTTTATTTATTATCATACCATTTTTTAGCTTTTATTCAGAAAAATCATTTCGCAATTTTATTCAATGATTGTTTACTAACTTCTATTGTAATTAAACAAATTTTACGAGACGAGACATACTTGAAATTAACGAAAAAAATTGTTACTTTAGTAACTATCAATTATAAATACTAAACTTATATTAATTGATTGAATGAAGTTGAATGAAGTTTTGATATTATTAGTTGACGTTGATTAATTTCGAAGAAATTTAATTCAATTTAGTTGTCTACATTTTAATATTTTGTATAATAACTTCATAATGAAAGATAAATACTGCTTGCTGTGTCTTTTAAAAGCATATTACATTTCTAAATAGTAGTATTCAGAAATAAATTATTTTATTACTCTCTATTGAATAGTGACGATCTTGGCTTTACCTCTTACAGGGACATTTTTATGTGATATTTTGTAATTCTAACTCCTATAAATATGAACACAATCAATATTTTTATGGGGCATATTGATAGATATAGTTGAAAAGAATTATATGGCGTATTGATGTATATTACTTATGTCAAATATATCTATAGTAAGGTACACCATGACCATGAAAGGCCACTTTAAGAAATAAACAATTACATATCTTCCATTTACTTCATAAATGAAACAAAGAAATGATTGAGTAAACCTTTGTTTTATTATGTATCAGATAAACCATTTTCTTACTTTATTTCTTTAACAATGGTTAAAGTTAAAGTTAGTTTAAATTAAGTTTTGAATTGAATGAAAAAATACTGATTTATTCAATTCAAAACTTAATCTGTGCCAAATCGCCTTGCAAAGAACAAGGGGTCAAAGAAGGCCAATATAAATGATCAGTAATTTAACTGAAAACTAACATTGTGGCAATCATAATATTTGCCTCGTATTAAAGTACATAAAAAGCCTTGCATTAAATGAAACATTTACCATTATATATTTATATAAAAATACTCTACGAACAACAGTATTTGAACACTTTCGTAAAATTAAGAATGGTTTTTCTTCTAAAATGTATATTATTGAGCATTATATGTATAGATAACAAACAAGCTGCTAATAACCTTTAAGGTAAAATAATTATAAAAAAACTGACTGATATTTGCCCTTTTATGGGTCCTTGCAAGACCAAAATGTTTCTAAGGAGGCTAAACAATACAACATTTTATATCTTATACTTGCACTAGGCGCGAAGAGGTCATGTCCTTTATTATATCGGTTATGTCTTGGCAAATTTTCTACCAATTCTGATGTGTACCTTTGTCTTTTATTAAAGCTTTGTGCCTTGTGCAAGACCAACGGTCAATTTCTGGACCATTAATTACAAGGCACTATTGCCTTTCCTAGTAACACGACCGATATTTATATAAAATGGACATAAGTAATTTTCTTTTACTGTATCACATTAGAAAAACGTATTTTACTTTAGAAAATTAAATAATGACAAGATTGCATGCTTATTTGCTCGAAAACTTTACTGTGAGCGCAAGTTACAATTTAAACGGCGATGTTCGAAATCAAAAAAACGAAGGACCTCACTGGCAAACTATAGTCGCGAGCAATTTAAATATGAGTATCTTTAAATATGAGTGGTCTAAACGTAAATAGAAGGAATAAGCAAATTATGATTCTTTATTAATTGGCCTTACAAGAGGCGTGGCCTTCCATGGTCCACCCACTCCTTATAAAAATCAAAATCAAACGTATAATCAGTTTTAACATTTCGGAATATTTTTATTGGCTACATATAACGGATAGACGAAATCTTACTACTAAAGTATATTAAATGCGAAATTTATGAGAATGGATGGATAGACACAAAAACTACTGAACGTACTAAGTTGAAACGCTACAACTTATTAAAAAAAATGTGTTTTGGCCTTAATAAGAGGATAAGTAATATAACAAAATAAAAGGCTTTAGAAAGCCCTTTATTTTGGATTAGGCGTTATTGAACATCATATGTATAAGTTTTTAGCAAAGTCGCAATTACTCATTATTTAAAAAAAACGCAATCATTTTGATTTATACCGAAGAAATTAATGGAATTTATTTTTATATTCCCTTAATTTTAGCTAGAAAGCATCATTGACATAAAAAACCAAACGTCCTAACAATACAACATATATCGTATTTTCTTTTCAATCATCTTCAACAAAACATCAACATAAGATTTTTGCACAAAACCAAAGACTATCTTTAATATCTATTGAGTGCGATTAAAAAGTAAATGGATTATGGCGTCCTAGATCTAAATTTCATACCATCTTCATACATGATTCCTCTTCTTACGTAATAGAATTGGACACTTTATACAGGCTAGTATCGGCAAAGTCTGATACACATAATAATAAAGATAAAATATTATTAAAATATTAAAAGAAGACATTATTTAAAATAAAAAATAATTACAGATTCATAAGTAAAAGGTCTACCTTTTTCTCTAGAAATAATCACAATCTTACAAATTCTTGGGAGTATTTTTTGGTTCCCAACATTAATGGTTATGATTATTTACATTTTTATTATTTTTATGATGATTATTTACATTTTTATGATTTTTTACATTCGGACGTAGTACATTGGGTATTAAATTACTCTGTCAATTTCAGTTCCATATTTTTATCAGGTTTAGAAATATCAGTTATAATTGATTTTTTTATACTGAAGTTAATAAAAATTAAAAGAATATTTCGCTCACAGTTGCAAACGAAATGTTTGCAACTGTGAGCGAAATATTCAATTTCGATAAACATATGATTTGGCTATATTTTTGAGCCTTGAGTATATTTTGATTTGAGTTTGAAATCAAATCAAATCAAGTCAAATTTCCATTATTAATATAAATTATAATACTTTTGTGTGTGAAGTACCAAAATATAAGATTTAAAAATGTATCTTTAAAAATTCGACACCAGGCCAAATAAAATAATTATTTAATTATCTGTAATAATAAAAGCAAATCGTTGTTTTTGTACTACAGATAATTTGTTACTCTACATTAATTTAATAAAATAAAGGAGTGAAGGTATAATAAAACGAAGTTGCAAAGAAATCATTTAATAGATAAGAATAATGTAATGCGGTGCGGCAAGCGGTTAACGGCGTGCCCAGTCTAGTCAGTGCGGCCAGAGCGCGTGCGCGGCGCCTCCGCGCAAACACCAGTGACGGTCGCGCCGGTAGCCACGCGACACGCGTGCTCACCCTTCCGCCGATCAATACTGCGAGTCGCGACACCCGCCAGCGCTCCGCGCCACCTTCCCTTGTGCAACACGCAAAACGGGCTGCGCCATCCGCACCGCTCTATGTTTAGCCTGCACTACGGTGCACCGCTGCATCGTTGCTCTGGCTTTTTTTATCGCAACCGTCCTTTTATCCTAGTAATCTTGCGTTCCTGAATAGTTCCGTCGCGGTCGTGACCTCATTTCATTATAAAAGTCGATTTGATAAAATACCATTACGTCTTACATAACCCGTCGGTTCGTCTTTAGCGGTAACAAGATTAATTAATTATTTTGTGTAAAGTAAAGTAAAATTTTATATTTAATTAGTGTAAATTAAAGAGCACGTTTATAATATGTTACGAATATAGCTACAGAGTCGGCGTTTCATCGATTGAGGTGTGTTCGGGATTGGGGAGAAGGCGTCGCGGCGGCGCCCCCCTCCGCGCAACAGCTGTGGGCCATCGTCAAACTATATGTTATCTTGACCGTGAGAGCATAATTATTATGTTCTTTGTTATCTATTTACGTATTTTATATTATAATATAAAGTAGTTAGTAAATATTTAATCGTTTGCTTTGAAATTTAATCAATCGTATTTGGGAAACCGCATTTTCGTTTTGCCTAATTTGCTTAATACAATTTAAAATAATGTATAATATTCAGACAATTTATGATGTATGAAGTACACTGTTAAATATATAATTAAATTAAAAAAAAAATTATAATTAAAAAAGAAATATTTATAATTGATACAATTGTATATTAATATAAAATTAAAAACTATAACATTACAATATTTAAAATATAATTACAAATATTGTTATGCTAATATAATAAGTATTAAATTATACATATATTGTATTTTTTAACTAGAAAGTTATACCTTAATGGAAAGTAAACATTTGCGCTAATAAATTAAAATTCGTATTGGAAAAAAACAATGTTAATAAGAAATCTTGATAACGGGTGATTTTTTTATCTTTATACTTTTTTTTTATCAGTATACTTTAATGTCTAGACCGAGGGCGGACGACAAATTATTATAAATGTTACATGTGGTAGCATTCCCAGGCACTATACTTCGCTTTATGTGATGCAAAATTGCCTCACCTGAATTATGTACAAAATTTACGTGAACAAGCCATTGTCGCCGAAATTGTTCAAGAAATACGGTTGGAAATGGTATGTGGGATACATTAAACGTTGTAAGAAAACTATCGGTGTATACTGTCCAGTGGCTGCGTTTTGTAGTGATTGCGCGGTGGCGGACGGAAATGGACGCCGTAACATCGATCCATTGAATTCGTTCCGCGCTACTCGTGTATATGTGGCTGAATCGCGTGTATCATTCTACTGCACAGATATACGGACGCCTGCATTTGATCGTGAAAGTTTTTAACATTGACCTAAAACACTGGAACCGTTAGTAAAAGAAATCACTTCAATTTAATTAGGAAGCAAAAGCTTAAGTTAATTTTTAATATTATTTTCGTTCTTTCGTGAGTACCTTTTTAATAATAAGTTATTTTTTAATATATTTCATAGTGACCGCGGCATTTCCAATATATTAACCTTATAAATATACCATTTTTTTTTCTTAATATACTACGTAAATTCGCTTTTTTATTAAATAAAAACTATTGACGTACGTACGTAAATATTTAAATATTTGAGTTATGTAATACGTGGTAGGTACTTATTTAAATTTAAAAAAAAAATTAATCATATTCTCTAAGTCTTCTAAATGTGTTTGAGAAAATGGTTTCATAGCCGTGCGAGCCAATAATTAATTACAAACTTTCGTTTTCCTTTTTTAGTATATAAATATTTCATACTATGATGGCGGAAAAACTTTTTTAATATTAAAAAAATATCATTTCTTGACTTATTATACTGACACAAGGCTGTTTTACGTCAGGGCAATCACGTGCCGGCATTTATGGCGTTCTCACATTCACTTGGTAGTTATTTGTAACTTAAATTATAATACATGTTTAGGGTCATTTCGCCAGTTCGCGTCCATCACCCTATTCGCGTCCATTTTTTGGACCTCCCTATAAAAAACCTCGAAAATAGGTATAATAACGCACGAAATCATCGAAAAGTCGTTACCGTCAATACCTCATCGTATAAGAAGCACACTCACATAGACAAAAGATCTGTGTGCCCAACCAATCATGTGTAGAAAAATAGTTAGTCTCCGTTCATCAACAAAGGAGCGCGGACGCGCCGAATGTCAGCAAAAAAATAGTGTGCACGGGCGCGTTCGACGGTAAGTATTTTATTATTTTATGCGTATTTTAGAATACACAGCTGTTTCTAGAGATAAAGCATGAAAAAATGAGTAATATTAACTAAGTATTTGCTTGTTTTTTAAAAGTTAACAGTTAAAATAAGGTGGACGCGAAGTACTATACCGAATTTATAAAACTTGCATTTTGCGTCCACAATAGACGCGAACTCGTCTATTCATGATTTAGTTAGTGTTCATTTTTATGTGATTAAATTCTGAAAGGGAATTTGTTTTTATTTTTTAGTTATGTACTAATATCATACAATCGTAATGAGCAATTTGCGTCCACATTATTATGATTATAGAAAAAGATACAAATATAGTTCATCACACGTGGACGCAAACTAAACCTACAGATGAATGGTATAGTGCCAAATTGCGTCCATTTGTTTATTAAATAAAAATAATAGCATAAATATTTTTTTAACTTATTTGCAAAAATAATTTAATATGTATTTTTTGAAAATAAAACTAAGAGCTTAACATTATTTTTTTTACAAACTAAACGCAATGAATTGTTTAATTTTGTAATTTTTCCTTTTAAGATGAGTTCTTCGAAAGGCAGTAAGAAAAAAGGAAAGAAAAGATACACAGAAGAAGATTTAAAGAAAGCTATATGTGAAATTCATGAGAAGAAAAAATCTATAAGACAAATATGCAAAGAATATGCTATTGCCAAGACCACATTATTGGACAAAATCAGCGGGCGCAGACCAGATGGAGTTAAGAAACCGGGACCAGAACCAGCGCTAGGAGTGGAAGGTGAAAAAAAGGTAGTTGAATGCCTTCTTAATATTTCCAAATGTGGATTTCCAGTGAAAAAACAGGAGTTGTTGGATACTGTTCAGAAAATAATTCGTGATGGTGGGTTAAAAAATAAATTCAAAGATGATCGCCCTGGTCAAAAGTGGTTTGAAAAATTCTTGGCCAGAAATAATGAAGTCTCACTTAAAAATGCGGAAGGCATTAACAAAGCTAGAGCCCAAGTCACAGAAGAGTCGATCAGATTGTGGTTTAGAGAACTTGAGGAATATTTGGACAGCATACACCAAAAAGATATTTTAAATGATCCGAAAAGAATTTTTAATGGAGACGAAAGTGGATTTGCTCTTTGTCCAAAGACAGGAAAAGTTTTAGGCCCAAGAGGTTTTAAGAACTTATATCAAATAAAACCAAGTAATGAAAAAGAAAACATAACGGTATTATTGACGTTTAATGCGAATGGAGATATGTGCCCACCTTGTGTCGTGTTTCCATATATTAGACCACCAAAAGCTGTAGTGAATAGTATGCCCCAAGAATGGTGCTTGGGCAGATCGGAGTCAGGTTGGATGAAAGGAGATGTATTTTTTGAATACGTGACCAACGAAATTCACAACTGGGTGGTGAAAAATAATATCATAAAACCAATTCTTCTGCTGGTAGATGGACATAAATCGCATATGTCATTAATGCTAAGTACTTTATGCGAAGAACTGCAAATTATTTTGTATGCCCTTCCGCCCAACACCACCCATATTTTACAGCCAGCTGACGTCAGCGTATTTGCACCAGTAAAAACATATTGGAAATCTACAATACGCGCATTCCTATCAAAACCAGAAAATTTGAATTCTGCCGTTACTAAAACAAACTTTTGCATATTATTAAATGAAACATTACAACAACCTAACATGGCTGACAATATTAAAAATGGGTTTAAGCGATGTGGTCTTTACCCATTCGATGCAAATAGTCCTGATTACACTAAATGTGTTAAAAATACTTTAGAAAATGTACAGGCCGTTGATCAACAGTCACAAAATATTACCCACTCGGACATTAAAAGTTTTAAAAAAGTTTTAAAACACTTGAAACCGATATTAAAAGAAAAAAATATTAACATTCGAACTATAACGAGAGCAGTCAATAATTTAAAAAATACTCTCCCTGCAGAAGTTGGTTTTGCAGAGATTTCTATCGAAACTGAATCTGAGAAGTCTATTATGGAACTATCAATAGAAGAAAATAGTACTATTTTAGAATTGGATGCAACTAAAGAAATCGTCTCTTTATTGCACGTAGAAGACGAAAAAATAAATGATGAAGCTAACTCCGATTCGACTGTGAAGGTTCAAACAGTAGCAGCCGAAATACATTCTGCACCAAAACCATCCACCAATTCCGAGCCTTGCACATCAAAAATAACCAGCAATAGAAATCTAGCTGCTTCTAAAATTGACTATGATAAAATCACATTATATCCGGATGATTCTGAAACTAAAACTACCAACAAAAACAATTTGTTCCCTGATTGGTCTCTTTCGACGTTACACCTTTCTGGCCTTGATGTTGACACTGTCGTGTCCTTAGACGACGTTCTAGTTCTACCATTAGAAGATATTATAGTATCAACTCGTACTCGCACTACGTCAAGTGTTGAAAAAGAAACTCATACTAAGGAACAAACGCCAGAACTGCCTCTGACCTCTTCTATTCATACAAGATCAATTGTATCACCATCCTTTGTTTTACCTACAGAAAACTCTCCTCTAGTACAACCATCTTCAGCAGCTGTTGGTGATTCAATCCAAAAAAAGACCTGTGATCCATTTAAAAACCACCTGATGCTACCCGAAATTTCTCAAAAAGCAAGAAAACCTAATAATCAAAGGACTCCAGCAGCCATATCTTCTGCTGCATGGAGAAAGTATTACGAAGATAAGGAGCAGATCAAGAACGAAAAACAGGAAGCAATACGAAAAAGAAAGTTAGAACGAATAGAGAAAAAAGATCAGGAAAGAGCTAGAAATGTTCAAAAAACTGCTCCGAAACGAAAAAAGAAGATAAAAGTCACACAGGAAACGATAGAGTCGATAGATGTGGAATCTGAGAAAGAAAATGTATCAGCGGTAGAGCCAATGAAATGTGCTGAATGTGACGATGTATTAATTTCTGATGTAGAAGATGACGATGAGAAAAACATTGGCTGTGACAAGTGTATTAGATGGTATCATCTGAAATGCACGCAGTTTTTAGGATTAAGTTATTCAGAAGCCAAAGATAATTCTTTTGAATGTGACTTGTGTGACTAACTAAAATTTGAAGACTTAAAGTAATCATACATTGTCTCGTAATATTATGATTCAACATTACTTTAAATTAAGTTATCAATCAAGGCTGATCTTTAGTGATATTGTGATTTTAGGGTAAATTTAACAGAACTAATTGTTGTTGACCTGCGACCTCTAAAAGGCTGAAAATTATTAATTACCTGTTTCAGAATGTTTCGTTTTTTTAAGTAGTTTAGTTTTAAGTTCTATCGATGTTGAGAAGAATAAATAGATATTCTTATTTTCTTTATTTAGTGATTACTAATAATAATAATGTTGATTTTCAAATAACTATATTCTTGAATAAAGAATCTGTTAAAATATAATTTTTCGTTACATTATCTCAAATATCACCCTCTCATTCCTTTTCTTAGCTGGTGGACGCAAAATAGTCGATGGGTGGACGCAATTTAGATTTTTTGGACGCAAAGTGGGCAGAACGCGTATTTTTGAAGTTTGTCTATTTATAAAATAAACACAAGTAGTTTCGAAAAAAACTGAAAGCGGACCCTATAATGGACTATATAATAAACATATTACATAAATTTTTCATTGAAACTAGTACTGGAACATTTTTATCTTCTCCTTCAAAGTTACCAACTGCACTAAATGGACGCGAACTGGCGAAATGACCCTATACAAAAATATGACATTAAGGACAAAGTTCTTTAAATATTAATATAATACAATATAAGGTACTCTTATAACAATTAAATGAACTCGACAATATATGATATGATAATTTTTCTACTGAGTGTTATAATAGATATTAATATAAAAACTTTGGTTGAGGACTCGTTTGCCTTATCATTGTGTTTTTAGAACGGTAAAATTATATAACGTCATATGTAAATTATTATGAGTCATCAATGAACTTCAAATCAGTAATCAATTATTTTTGTAAAATAAATAACTAACTACGTGTTACTTACTTTTGTTTCAAAACCATATTTGAAATCAATACTAGTATTTGCAAGCAACGTTTTATCTCTTCTTTCATTTAATCTAAGAATTATAGTTCTATTAAATGAAAAAATGATAAAGTATATAGTTGTTGTATATTATAATTAATAACCGACTAATAACACCGTTTATCATCTTCGTCCTGTTATAAGTTTGGAGATTAAATATTTTTTCTTTAATAAAATACTCATAATATTTCAATTGATCACGAAATTATATAAGTGTCGATGACGAGTAAATTCATTTTAAGCTGGTGTAAATATGATACCACAGACGAATAAAAGAATATTGCGGATACGGATATAATCTAAATGAACTTGTGATATCAAAGTGAGTTGCTGTATGAAGTGATAAAAAAGTGTGTGACGGGCTGAAGAAAATCTTCGCCGGCGTGAGGCGGGCGGAGCCGATGTTCGCGAGTCGGGCGCGTCACGGCGGAGGGCGGTGCGGCCACGGGCGCGGGGTGCGCGGGAGGCTCGCGCGCCTCGCCGCCGCCCGGCTTCGATCGCGAGCTCTTCCAAGAGTTGAGCTTCCTCTCCGACGCGGAACTCAAAGAGTGTCTCGGCGAGTACCCCGACTTCCTGTATCATCTGGCTCGGGACAGGTTCGGCCGACTCTACTTTCGCGTTATACGGACTTTACTACTTGATCGAGGTACAGCCATGATCCGCCGGTATCATTTCTGAACACTTCTTCATGCGCTTGCATCGAATTTGTTATTGATTTCTTCGAATTATCATGCTTATTTCACAACTGAAGAGAATTTTGCTTTTTTCTTTTCAATATTAAATACTTTCTTCTTCTGAATTATAACTACATTATCTGTACAGATAAATTGTAGTTGGATATCATTATATCATGCTCATCTTCATAACAGGACCATTATTTTTCTTACTCATACTCATACTTGGCTGTACAATTTGCATGCTTCAAACTAACATTTATTTAAAATGTTTTTATTGTTTTCTAAGGGTGCTTCGAATATTTGTTAAGTTAAAACGCTTCAAGTGTCTTACACGTTTCACAGATTTGCTTTTTCACTAAATAAAACATTAGAGCACTACCTAGGAATGTATTGTCTCTGTTATAAGAAGAGATGTACACTGATAAAGTATATTATGACATGCTAAGACGATGATACATTATTTACGGAAGTACCAATTAAAATTCTGCTTAATGATTAACTAAAAGCACAATCAATATCCGCTTCTATCACAACTCATTTGAGTATATCGAGAGTGGGAACAAAATACAACATAGAGTGAGTACATCTATTATTATTGATCGTTTTTCCCACTGATAGTTTTTACTTTAATAGAAAGCGGTATTGTTAGATGCAACTGAGTTAATTTATATTTTGTAAGAACCTGTTTTCTTTTCATTACGCATCAGTTACAAGACTATTGTTACGTGATACAATGTCCTACGTTGAGTCGAGTGAATTTAGGTTTCAGATACTGCCAAACTTATAAATACAGCATCTGACTCATATTCTCTGACACCTACCATAATAAAGCTTCTTCTGGCAGTAATTATTTTAATGATTTATATAAAATTGGTGATTGTATTAAGTTGTTCAGTTATATCAGTAAGAACTAATCGTTCCATTATGTTGAGATTAAAGTGGAAGAAATACTAAGTAAATAGTAAGTATATTTGGAAGCAATAAAACCAATAAAAATGCAGCCAATAATTATTATTTTGTCAACTGTTACTGTTTATTAACTCTGTGTAATCCAGTTTTCTCATGTTACACAATAGAGCATAGTTTATTTTACCTGTCCCCTGAGCCTGGTGCGCGTTCTTTGAATACGCAGTCACCAACGCGAGCGATAAGTGCACGCTAGTGTTGAAAGGAACGCACTTTTATTTATTTTTCAACGTAACATCAGTTACGTACCGATTCGTTTAAATTTTAATAGTAGAGGTTTTAATACTCATGTTAATTTTGATGAGAATTTGAGGATTCCATGAACGTTTTTACATTAAATATTGAAGATATTTGTGCTGGTCAGTTTTTGTTTTAATTAATATATTTACTTAAGTTGTCTGATAAATAAATGTCTTATAGATATTGAAATATCTTATCAGTTACCTGAATCGGTTGCCCATTTATTTATACTCTACATTGTTATATGGAATTACTACTTGAGCATTTGATTTATAGTTCTTGGATGGTTAAATTAATATTAATTATTTCTTTCTTGAAATCGTAATATTGTGTTCCGAGTTTGGGTTAATTAAAGTGATGTATAGATGTTAAAATATCGAACAATCTTTTTTTTATTAAAAATTATCTTATCTCACTCTGTTTGAGTAGATAATGATCTAGATTTACATGCACCTGGGGTCTAAATTATAATTTATTCATTAGCAATCAGTAGGTAAATGTTTTATTTTTCCATTCTCTAACTTTAGATCCTACATTCATAGTGTCATATAATATAATTGATAGATTTATATATTTTAAAAATAAATTTAAAATAACGAAAATAAAACAGTGCTTATAATTAAACTTTTGTAAACATATTCTTGTCACAAACATTTATTACTGGCAAATGCAAAATTATTTTCTTATCCACCAATTGTTTAATATATAGGTACTCTAATAATAAACACTACTGTGATCTCTTACTAACGTTGATTCTCCTATACATATATATTAATGTTTTCACAGATAAAACATAACACTTCTTAGTATTTTAACAAAAAGTAACCAAGAAACTTTTTTTTAATATTTAAGTGGATTTCAATACTTGTAAGATCACAACAAAAATGTAAAATTATATATGTTTATTTTATCACTTATCTTTGTTATGTTGCACTTAAGCTAATTGTCACATCGCAGAAAGTTGTATTGTTGAATTTATCTTATCTAATAGTTGTAAATATATCACATATTAGAAAATTGTACTTTAGTAAACTATTGTATTTTGACAGTTCTATGCAGCAACAGGGTGAGCCAAATGACAAAAACCTACAATGACATCGAAGCGGTAACACGGCTCTTAGAAGAAGTAAGTAATATTAATAGGCATCTATACTTTATAAGAAATTGCAAATCCATACAATTAATATAATATATTATATCTTTATGTGTACTAAAAACGTGTCTTAAACATTTAATAAAGTCCACTTGTGTTATCTTTAGAGTACACTTAAAGTGCTTGTATATTGCATTTATGTTCAACAAACACGTATATAAAATATAATAACAATAGAATAAAATAACAACAATCTTATTTACAAGCAATCGTTTTGATTATTGGTAATTTTACTTGCATTTTGAAATACTCTATATGCACTTATTTGGATTTAACAAATATATTTTATCGTTAGAAAGAAAAAGACTTAGAGCTTACGGCACGGATTGGAAAGGAACTGTTGGCGGCGAATGGAAGACTCGAGTCTCGTGTAACGGCGCTCGAGGGCGAGCTTCGTGGTGCGCGGGACCACATTACTCAGCTGCGACACGAGCTCAGCACTAAGAGTGATCTGCTACAGGTTTGTATCTATCTATAGAAAAAGGGACTGCTTTTATGCCTGAAACTACTTAACAGGATATGGTCTTCTTTAAAAATAATATGTAAATAGAAAATAATTCTAACATAGAGTAATTTCTAAGGTGCATACATCGGAGATTTACGATTGAATTTTGAAATCAAATCAAGAAGATTGAGAGAAAATATATTCACATGACTCACAATTTGACCTCGCATCGTCTCAGTTTATTTGTATTATTATGTATGTAAACCTAGTTACGTTTTTTCCAAGGTTCTGTTTAACATCATTGTATTTGCTTTCTTCTTTCTGATTTTTCTATAATTTTATAAACATTACCTACAGCGAAATTATAAATGCTAAATTCAATAATTAATAATAGCGAATAATTTTATACTTATCTTAGAGTCAGTAGACCATTAAGGAGACAATTATTTTTATATTTTTCACTTAAATTCAATGATTTGATGAATGATTAGATTACTAAAGGTTTTTTAAAAATATAATCAATGAGTACATTAAAAATATCTTTGTTGTTTTACCTTTTTTATATTCGGATGATGTCACAAGCCTCAAGGAATTATATTTTAAATATTATTTATTGCAAGTTACAATAAATCGAAATAATTCTACTTATATGTTTGCATTACAAATTAAACATGCATACAGAGAGGTAAATAAGAAGTTAAATGTAAGTACGTACAACAATGCATCAATTATTACCATATTTTTTATAAATATATAGGTGTATTTGATTGTAAAAAGAGCATGCGAAGATATTTTTTTCAGCTTCAGACTTCTTTCGCATAGTAAGGAAGTTTGGAAGAACCTAGTGTCAAGACACTCCGTTCTCGACATTCCGCGCGAATTCGAGACGTTGCGTATTGAGTGGGGTAACTTAAAACCTCCCTTTATCTTCTCATTGGGAATATATGAAAATAATTTAAATTTAATGATTCCCCAAGCAGCATAAAACAATCAATCGCGTTTAAAGTCAGTCGCTGTCCCACTGTGCCACGTTAGTCGGACTTTTTTAATATTGAAACAAAAGACTAGTTCATTAGACATAAAGAATATGCTTGCAGATTTTAACCAATGACACAGAGGAAGGTTCGCCTACAGAGGAACAGGAAGCTGCGACCGCGGCTGCTCTAAAGCGGCGGACTGGCGCGCTGGAGCGAGAGAACCGCGCCCTCAGGGAAGAGGCCTCCCGCCTCGCCGCCGGCGCGGACTCCGCAGAGCTGGCCGAGCGACAGCTACTTAGGGACATCGCTGCGCAACTATGTGAGTTGTACACTATTTATATATTGAGTTTATATATTTATATATTGAAAATGTGGAATTGGTTCCTTGTGTTAAAAGTTGATGGACTTTTTATTAAGATCTTAGTAAATACGAAGTATTACATTTATATTCCAATAAGCCTGAAAAGGATTCTGTTGTAAGTTGTAATAACTTCAATTGTCACACTGGTAAAAATATATTTATTTGCACTTATGAAAATAATTAATGTTCTAAGGGGAATAGGTTGAGTATGTAATTGTTGTAATTTGCATTATTTTAGCTATTCATCCTTCTTTATACTTACGCTACAATGTGTCGCATTATGTACTTAAATAATACAATAGATTACAATGTTACAATACTAAACAACGATTATTTCATATGTAGGTAATTGCTTTTTCAGGACAAATAATGTTCAATGTATAAATAACAATTTTATTAATGTTGCTTTCAAATGAAGAATACCGTTAAGTAATGTTATGTATGCTTCAGAGGAACAAAGGTATATTCTTTATACATGCGATAAATTAAACATCTGCTTATATACAATGTAAATATATGGCAGGTGTAATTTTTTTTTTTAATTTAACAGGACCCGAGACTTGACTATGAGCTTGCTACCTTTTACTTTGACATTTAAACAGACCTTGAGATAGTGCTGAACTTTGTTTATTGGTTGGTTCTAAGTATTTGTAAGTACTTGTATCACCATATATTTCCATTGAGATTGTACGCAATGTAAAATAAGTTCTAATGGTTGTCCTAGTTAATATAAATTAAATAATTGTTATTCTTTAATAACTACTGATTATATTTGATACCGTTTATGTTTGTAATTACATGTTAAATCATTTTTTGTAGAATATAAAAATGTTTTTTTTTGTATATACCTAAGTTACTTTAATGTACTTGTTTACATTTAGAATATTATGTGCCATATTAAATATTTTTATCTTTTTCTTTTACTCGTGTATAGTAGTACTATATCTTAGTAATAGAAAGTTATATAATGAAAATTAAATAAACATGAAATAATTGAAAAGATTAGAATTATACATATAATGTAATAAATAATAGACTGGTATCAGGTACCAGTAACCGCACACATTTTCTTGAAATTTCTTGGAATGCTAACGAAAACAAAAAAAATAGTAGACTAGGTTTTAGAATCCATACTAACGAAGTCGTGGGATAGAGCTAGTTGTAATATAATTTATTAGATGATTTTATAAAATAGAAGTACAACTATGATCAATAAGATAGTGAATCTAGGACATTAGCTAAGTGTATGAGCGGCTAGATAGTAGATGTCCACGCGCCCCACGATTTGATTTTAATCCGATCAATGCCCTACATTGATGAAAAAAGTGGAGTGATGACTGGTAAGTGGTAACTGATGCCTATGTTATTGTCGGTCATTCTTATATTTTTTTTAATGAAGCCGTTTAAGTCTAAAATATTATTTTTAATTAAACATCATATTGGCATTTATTTTTTAGTCACTTTGTGACGGCTGATATCTTGGTTAAACAAAAATACTAAATACCTGCAGTGCGTTTAGAACTGGAAATATGTACCGCATTTCAGGTCATTTGCTCAAGAACAACAAACAATAAGATAATATTGAAAAATTATGTTCGTGTAAAAACGGGATCGTCTATTTTATAAACAAACCCTATTCACCCAATTTGCCTTTGGGTTTAGCCAAGCGCAAGGCTATGATTCTAAATGAATTGAAAATAACGACAACGAACTAAAAATCATTTCATGTGTATGCGCTTTTCATGTAGTATCAATAATGCATACTTCTAATCAGTTAAACATGATAAGGAAAAATTGTTTGCTATTGTTTGTTTGCATTGAAATTATCACACATTCAAGTGTGCTTACTATATGTTCTATTAAGTATATTTTTACAGGGAACAAGAATTGATTGAAAAAACATGGGTTTTGGTAGAACAAGGTGGCCTAGCAGCGTGTTTTTCTCTAAGTTTTGCACCCTGTCAGACCATACTTGTTCTAACGCACCTATTATCATCTCGAAGACACAAATTGACTACTATGAAGAAATATTTTACAGCTTATTTTTTTCTATTTTTTTTTCTATTTCTATAAATAAAGTACTATATTTGTATGTAAATGATAATCCATCAAAACTACGCACTAAAACAATTTCTGTTCCAATTGATAATAATTCATTATCTGGCATCAAGCCAACATGTGGTAGATATATATTGAAGGATATCAATGTAAAACGTAAGCATATGAATTATGTATATAAATTTTTGTTTTTTAATTCAATATTAAATAATAATAATAAATAAATAATAATTATACTATATATATTATATACAAATAAGTTGCTCCTTGGTCTACATATCGTCTTAGTGATAATTCATTTTAATTTATTTTAAATAAATAAATATTACTTTTTTTTCATTAGCGAGTGCCAATTCTGAAGCCAATGTACTAGGCTCCGAGCTTGCGGAGGAGCGGCAGCGCGCGGCAGATTTACAATACCAACTTGACAGTGCTAATGCAAGACTTACAGTCACCGAGAGAAATTTGCAACAGGTAAACAGGCTTAGGTTTTACTAACTAAAAATATTACGACGTATTGGACTTATTAATAAATACGAATTTTCCATTTATTATATATGTGTACCATTTCACATTCACTGTATTTTTATATTTACTTCGACATTAAAATATAACAATATTTTTTACATATTCTTGTCTATGTTTCAATAATTTTATTATTGTATTTACTATGTCTTATATTGTTAATCTGGTCGCCGTGACGCAGTGGAATGGCGTTTCATGTAAACGCGAGTGGACGTAGGTTCGATTACCTCTCGAGGAATGATTATATTCAAATTAATTAATTTTTTCCGCTCTGGTAAGACAAAGCACGGTGTTGAGTCGCAATCTTGAATTCGGGTGCAAAGCGAGAACGGAGTATCCCAACCATTCTATGCACGAAACCCCTAACATTCTACGGGTTCACTTTGCGTATCGAGCCCATTGCGTTGCAGGGAGATGAGCTTAGAGTAGTGTCCGGGATTTGTGACTCAAGTGTAGAGTTACAGGACCTTTTAAAATGCTCATTACACTCGCTTCCACTTTTTTTTTTTATTGATAACGGACGGCAAACGAGCAGAAGGACCACCTGATGGTAAGTGGTTACCTTCGCCCATAGACATCTACAACACCAGAGATGTTGTAGATGCGTTGCCAACCTAGGGGATACTGGAAGGGGGGACAATGTAGTAGTCCACTATCAGAACCACCACATTTTGAAGAAAGGATGGGTGGGAAAGGGGAAAATCTGGCTTACATGCCATCGAACCGGAACACATCATTAGATATTTGGCGGTTCGTCTTTGACATGATAGTGGTTGCGAGCCAGTCGGAGGACGAACCTCCTACCACCTAACAAAACTTCCACTGTCAGAGCTTCTCTTTTTACCTAACCTATTTTTATTTTTTTCAACGTAGTACTATTTACATAGCTATAGCGAGTTGACATCTTATACAGATGGCTACAGAAAAAAAATATGTCACTTGTTCTCATTTGTATAAATAATATTTTTGCTCAAATCATTCTTAAACATGATACAATGATACCAATGACACTACGGTTTTTAATTTCTTCACTAAGGCGTCAAAAAACGTTTTAATAAGAGCAACTCGCAAAAAGTTCTTGCAGTCTCACACGAGATAAGATATAATTATTTGGTTAGCACAGTTGACTTTCTTTTCTGTTATAACAGTGTACCTTGCGCGGTAGTCAGGTACTTATATAATTTGAACTTGTTTTGCTAATAATTTTTGTTGTAATAAGTATTTAGTGTAGTATTTTCATTTAACACGGTTGCCTAATTGAATGGGCAAACATAATGTACAGCAACTAATGACCTAAAAGCATGATTTACGGCTGTCATTTCCACTTGAAATCAGGCCAGTTGCCAGCCGTAGGCGGATTTTTGTATTCTTTTAAAAAATATTAATTTTCCTTATTTTTTCAGTTAACAACAGAACACCAACATACGTTACGGATTTTAGAAATCACAAAGGATAACCAAAATGCTCTTGCTGCAGAATTGGCTGATGCTAAGGTATGGAAATATCATTAAGTAGTTTACGATTTTTTATAATCATTAAGCAAAAGAAGGAAAATGATGTGTTTTAAAACATTATTCCTTTATGTTTTATGATAAACAAGGAAAACTGCCAATTTTCCCTTCGTAAACATTGATTTTAAGGATATTCTTGAGTAATAATATCGCGACCTTGAATATTTTGTAAACGAGATATAATTTATGAGTAAATAATAAATGTCGTGACAGTCAAATTTAGACGTAACCGTGACGTATTTAGGCCGTGATTTCCTAATATAATGAATTTGGATTTAAATCTGAATTGGAAAAATATATCTAAAATGCATATAGATGTTTTCTAGAACTGTTTAGAAGACACACAGCGACGGGCTATTCATTGTTTGACACAATGTTTTTTTAATGAACGAAAAGCAGTTGCGGAAAATAAATATAAACAATAAAATCTCTATAAGATTAAGATAAATGTATCTTAGTACTTTTTACTGATTGTTATCTCACGGTAGAAAAGTAAGCATTACAATGGATTTCTTCATTTTGGAGTAATCATACTTAATTATTAGAGGTTGTTTTCTTAATGCCTGATTTCAGACAGTTACTATGAAATTTTAATATTATTGCAAAAGTATTTGTAAATCAATTTAAAAAACTTCTAAATAATCGCGATATTTTTTATTTTTTACATTCCTACTATCTGATATGTTGATGTTGCATAAAATTGTCTGTGATATAGTTGCTTTTTTTTAAATTGTTGTGGTATAATTAACGATTGAGATAGTTTAATATTCATTGACGTGTTAATAGGAGAGGTATGCTGAGGTGGCCGCGCTGCTGGCCGAGGCGCAGGAGCAGGTGCGCGCGGCGCGGCGGCGCGGCGAGGTCACGCGCGGCCTCATGCCGTCCGTGGCGGCCGCCGCCGGCCTGCTGCCCGCCAGCCTGCACCGAGAGATGCACTCCTCCGTCTACTCCGAGCTCAGCCTCGACTCTGGCATTGGCGACCCTCTCGCACAGTTAGTATGCGTCTACAACATACAAATAAACAACTAGAAATAAACAACCTGCTAAAACACTCTGTTTCCATTTTCGGTATAACATTGCGAACACGACATTAGTAAGAATTGCACTGCGCTTTTCTTATCACATAGATTGAAAATAATTTTAATTATTAGTATCCTTTAATGAGGATCGAACTTATTTATTGTTTATAATTAGACAGTACTCCACCGTGACATTATTTGGCTAATTTACTAACTACGAAATGTTTACTTATTCAGCTCAAGCATGCAGAAAGTATTCGAAACCGTGCAGTGTGCATCACGATGGTCGGGCGCGTCACTGGCGGGCTCCGACACGGAGACGTCGAACGCATATAAACCGCCATGCGCGCCCGCCAAGCCTGTTCTCTCGGATTCCTTCCTCGAAGATGTTTCCGACACAGAGTCTGAAGATTTGTATCCGTTAGTAAAATATCATATTTCTTAATAATTACATCTCACTATATTTCCTTTTTTTATATGATTTTTATGATTTTATGCGGAACTATGTAAAAGATTGTAAATATGGCATATGTAAATAATATTTCAGCCATTCCAGATCATTACGATCTTTAAAACAAATGTTTTTTTGTATTGTATTTTTTGCTATATATTATAATGACGTAAATTGTGTATATTTGATTGTGTGCAGCGGTAACACGGGTGTGGGCGTGCCCGGTGCGCCCGGCGCTGCGGAGCTAGCGGCGGCGCTCAGGCGACTCACGCCGCAAGAAATTAACTCGAGGCGTGCCTCCTTAGCAGCTTCACATATTTTAAGACATAAAAGAAGAAATGGTTAGTTAATCTGATAAAATCTGATTAAACAAGCTTTAGAATGTATTATTATATACTAAAATAAATTATATATTTAATGAAACCTGTGGTATATAATTTTATTTTGAAACTTTATTCATATACAGAATTTGAAACATATATAACAGAGAGGGAAACCAGCGAGGAGAGCGCGGTGTGGGGCGCAGGAGCAGCGGGCGGCCTAGCTCGCTTCCGGACGCCGCACAAACTGCAGATAGTCAAACCCCTAGAAGGATCTCTTACACTCCACACTTGGGCTCAGTTAGCTAAACCAACCATGTCAGGTAAGTTTCTTAATTCATTTGTTAAAGTTTAATAATAAACCATAGTTATGAAACAATAAACAAACAGAACAATTACAAGTATGGAGTAGAAATACTTATATTATGTTAAATCTGAAGGTTTACTAGAAGATCAAGAAGGTGTTGGCGTGAGAGGTTCCCGATCAGCGCAAGCGTTGGGTATGAGAATATATAGACTGTCAGATGTAGAGGAAGACGACGATATGCTGCGATTACCACATTCCAGTCACATCTTTACATATACTAATAGGTACTTCTAATTGTCGATAACTAGTTTTAAACATATTTTATTGCTTCTTATATATGACGCTAACGCTATTTATAAATATAAGCTTTACAACATTATTAATTATTTATTAAAAGATTATTTTCCTCATATGCATAGTGATTATAGTATTTATATCGGCATCGCTTAAGCTTTCCCGTTTTCCTTTCACTACAGCACGGTCTTACATCCAAACGATGGCAGCCTCGTAGGTAGCAGCGTGAGCAGCGTCTGCAGCAGCGGCATGAGCAGCTTGTCCAGCAGCGTCCTCGGCAGCGCGTGGAGCTCGCGCCTCACTTCGCGTCGTTCCTCCGCCGCCGTCTCGCCCGTGCTCTCTCGGCGCGAGTCGCTGTGCGCGCCGCCCTCGCGGCCGCACTTCACGCCGACCGCCACGCCCGCCAACAGCCCCCTGCTCGGCTCCCCGGACGCGTCCCCGCCGCCGACGCCGCGGCCCGGCGACGCGCCGCCCTCGCTGCACGCGCTCATCGCCAGCGGCACTTCCATACTGCGTCGGCGCTACCTGACGTCGCCCGCCTCCGACGTCTCGCCGGCGCCGCTCGCGCTACAGACGCCCGGCTCGCTCTACACCGGCCTCGTGCACCGCAGCCCCATGGAGCAGCTCACCTGCCTCAAGCGCACGCTGCGCTCGCCGGCCGCCGCCGCCGCCGCCTCCGTCTCCCCCTCCCCCGCCGCGCCCGAGAGGAGCGTCGCGGTCGAGTCGCCTCTGGGCGTGCCCGCGCAGCCGGGGCACGGTGCGCTGGACGCGGCGGCGCTGGGCGCGGGCGCGGTGAGACGCTCGCGGGCGAGGGCGCCGCGGCCGCGCACCGACCTGGGCACGGTGGGCGCGACGCCGACCGCGTGTCCGCCGCAGTCGCCCGCACAGTCGTCGCCGCTGGGCACTCTCAGCACCTTTCTCTTCGGTCGGAAGGGTGGTCTACTGTGAGAGTGCGCATGCGAGCGTGCGGCGAGCACGGAAGTGAGAGTTTTCGACGGTCGCTCGGGCGCAGCTCGCACGGCGAGACCGCGGGCGAAGCGAGCCGCGTCGATTGTAGCGACTCGGTCGAACCCGGCGAGCCTTATTGGTTGATTACGATAATTAATTAGCTCTAAAGACGTGAAGCGTGAGAATTAGCGGGCGTGTGTCGTCCGTGTAGATGATTGAAATTTTATATTTTACATGTCCTTTGTATTTGTAAATTTTTGTTTTTTTTATATGTTATGACGTTGTTTGTTTTGTAGTCAATTATTAATTTTAGAAAATTGCTTTTGCATTTACGTAGCAGACTTGTATAATCATGAATCTGATTTGATCTTCTTACAAAAAGGCAATTATTTGAATCTAAAAATTCCACCATAGTGGCTTAAATTTCTCTCACACATTCCTTTGAACAGATTAGTATTAGTTGAATATACTTCAATGCGAAGAGAGAAGTTGTGAAGTCAAATGGGAACACTCTTGGGAAAAGAACTATTAAGATGATGATGATCATTTAACACTGCTTATAAATATGTTTAAAAAATATAGAAATGAAAACTAAACATCACATTTAATTATATATATAATTTTTACATAACAATTGACCTTATAAGTATTATTAGGTGAAATTTCTTTGTTTTTATTTAGTTTTTCTTTTGAAATATCAATAATTTCAACAAATTGTTTTATATAATTATTACATTTTTTGACATTTCTCTTACAAATTATAATCACATAAATCAACATGCATAAGTATCAAATATAATTGTATCATTGATATCATTGTAAATAATTAAATTTCCATTAATTTAGAAGAGTACAAATTATTTATGTTAATGTAAATTAACAAAAAGTAGTAACTAATAATAACAAAAACTTAGATGGTCCGATTCATTTTAAATTATAATTTTGCATTTTTATTTGATTTAGATAAAACACAAAAACTTTAGATAGTAAAATAAAATCAAACTGTTTCGTTTTTTGTAAACTTTGTTACTAACTCAGGGTCTATAAATAAAGTGGTGCATGCCATAGCTTAAGATGTTGAAACTTGGATCATTAGAAAGATAGTCACAGAACTTTTGTTCAGTCCTTTATTTGTACTTTTGATAGCTTTATTATTTATTTATGTTTAAGTCAAATCGGGAAGGAGAAGATTATGTCTATTACATTTTTAAAAATTGCTAATAAATAGTGGTTATATCTAGGTATCCTAGTACTTTGCTAAAATTAAACAAAAATCATGCCCTTTGTACAGTTTAACTTCTCCAACCTGTTGGTGCTAGATATGTCAGTAAGGTTTCCTTTAATGTGTGATTTTATATAGTCACACACATTTAGTTTTAATTTGAAAATCAGTAGAGAAGTAGGTTGTCATTTTTGTTAATGCTTAAGCAAACAGAGTTGCAAGTAAATAATGATTAAGATGGAGTGATCTAGGTCAGGCAGGCTGTGAGGTGTATGTTGATTTCAATTGTGTTAGATTCCAATTCACTACAAGGTGGATTCGGCACAAATTTGTACAGTCTAGAAGTATCATGTTGAGAATTGACGATAACAATATGATAGTAATAATTGTATGATAATAGAAATATAATTTATTCCAATGAAACAGATAAGTCTTTTATTTTTTATATTTTTAATGCTATTCAAATATTTTGTGGTAATAGAATCCACTGCCCCGACTTCCTTGGTTGCTTTCCAAAACAACAGAAATTTCACAAGAATTGTAACAATTTTATTTATATAAGGAAATTAACTTGAAGCGTTATTTAAGTAACCGATAAAATGTTAATTTATAATTTTAATTATGTGATTGATAAGAAATAAAAACCCAGCTGCGTCGGCCACGACATTGTCTTTGTCTCCAAAACCTAAAGTTGTTTGAAAAGGGCCACTAACAGGCTACAGACACAGGCACAGACCACACGAGACTGTCATTTGATTTCGCAATACTTATCGATTCGGCGCTGTAATAATAGTGCTATAATGGTAGTGCATTTTTAATTTTTGTTGCTACACTTCAAAAAAATTCCTCTTTCTGGCAACAAAGTCGCTAATCAACAGGCAACACTATCGATTGGTGCGAATGCGATAGATGGCAAAATAATGGTATATGTCATCTGTTAAAATGAAAAATCATCTTCTTTTCTTAACACATAAACCTACAAATCATAAATACAATATATAAAAATACTAACAATATTTTATATTTAACTATACCCGTTATAGTTGCGTATACCTTTATATCATGAAAATTGGTTCCAAAGTTTTATCACTTTCTGTGTATGAGCCATATCTCATGTTATTATTTGCATACATTATGAATTGCTGAGACCACATTTTCTAGTTTCTTTTATTTTGGTTAAGGTTGTGATCTATAACATTCTTAAATTTAAAGTTATACGCTTAAATTATACTCTTTTAATAGTTTCTTGTAAAATTTGTACTCAAATTCATTTAAAAAAATATGAATTCTTATTCATATAAAGATGTAACTTAAAAACAAAAATTTACATAAATAAATAAATAAAACGGTTAGAAAATTTTAATCATTATATTAATACGTGAGGGGATTTTTTTAAATTTCTCTTTATGAAAATTGTAAGGCAAAGGAGTATGAAAATTGTCATGCACTTGGGGAAGAAGTGCAAAAAACTAATATCTTTTATATTATATCTTAGACATACATAAACTTAACAATCATATGTTTGTCATATACTTTTGTATAAAGTTGCCGTGTTGACACTTTGCAAAGACAACGCGTATTTTATACGTTTCTGGGGCCACCTACCACCTAATAATAATTATTATCCTTGCGCATGTTGCCGTAGCAACCTAAATATACACAGACTTCGGTTTAAAAGTCAACACGTTTAGTTTGCCTTTTAAAAAGATTAATAATTAAAACTTAGAAGCAATTATGACTAAACAAATGAAATTTATAGTGAAAGAATTAAATGCCACTTTGGGAAGAAATTATGATTTGATAAAGTTTGATTCCTTAGATGAAAAACAATTGCTGCAAGTGCTCGTAGATTTGCTAATTAACTTCAATGCTGGTGAAAAGGTGAGTCGTATTTTATCATCTCTTTTTGCTTGTTGCATATAATATACCTATGAGTGAATCCTAAAGTTGTTATTACATAATATGCTCATGGGTATAAGCAAAATTATATAAAAAAAAATGGTTTTAAAATATGCTTCTATTATTCATGCTTTATTTTTCTATATATTAAAATTATTACTGATATTCCTTTTTGACAAAAAAAAATCTTTTTAATAGTTAAATATTCGTGAAGATGATCCAGAGATTGTAACTGTGCGCTTATTAGAAATGCTAGGCAGCGTTAAATATCGACCTCCAGTCAATGTGGAACCGGCAGATTTTAGATCAAAACTCTTGGCAGGTGATTCGATGACAATTCACCATGTTTTATTCTGGCTCCTTTCTAATAAAGAGCAAGTTAAGAATACTGCATATCTTGCGAAGTAAGATTGTTTTATAAGTACCAATTACCTAACAATGAATTATCGATTAGATATAAATTATCCAATTAATAGCTAAATTTCCATTTACCTACGTATAACCATAATCTTACAGATATTTAAAAATCCCTGATATACCTGCCGACGTGGCTCGAAATAGTACTGTTCAAGATTTGTTAGATTTATATCAAAATCTTATCAATGAATTTAAGGATGTTCACAAAAGAACGCGAATACTGCAAAAAGAAAATGCTTCTGAAATTATTAACGACATAAAAGAAATGGCCGTTGAAAGAGATATAGGTAATGTTAATGATGACTTTATAATATCAAAAAAGTAGTAAGAAAACTAGTATCTTCAATTTTAATTTTTCAGTTTTTGTGAAGAGTTTTCTTTTAGGAAAAATTACAAATAGAGATATAAAATTCATTAGATTTTTTTTTAATTATCATTTTCTCTTTTTTATATTTTGTACTTATTATTCATAAATAAGTTCATATATATTAAAATTTGATATATTTTTAGATCTCTTTTTATTTTAGTTTTGTTTACCTAATAAAATGTGTAAAATCAGAATACTCTTAAAATTAATAAAAATTATCTTTTTAAGATAGTTATAAAATTAAAATACAGCTCTTAACTCCTGTTTTGTTAAAATACTTAATATTCGAGCGCTGTGTACGAATATTACATAATACCTCTTTATGTAGAAAGTTTATTATGTGGAGCTAGGAAATTCCGGAAGGTATTGTTACGACGAAGTAGGAACTTATACCTAGTTCCTTTTAACGATTTATAGAATAATAGGGAATTGCATGGTTGGGCCTATCAACCAACAAGGAAAGTATAGTAAAGTGGAGAAAGGTAACAGAAGGTACATGTTTCTGCATTCCGGAAAAAATCGAGAATATGAGTATATATGTTAAAGAAAAATCTATTATTATTAAATAGACAGATCGTCAATTAATCGTTGTTCCGTTACTTATTATATATAATATTTCTTACTCATTTAAACAAACAGAAATTTGATATTGTTGAAATCGGTTTTGTTATACTTATTATAAGTAGGTATACTAATTTTGATAAAAATTTTAGTTATTAAAAGACTGGAGAACGTTCAAGTTCACTTAGTTGATGTAAGAGATAAGGAAGATCTACTAAATGTGAGTAAACTTTTGCGGATTCAGCAAGACAGGGCAAAGGAGTTGGAAAATCAGGTATTGTACGGAACTTTTAAATTTGTGTATGAAAAAATTTGATAGTGCGTATAATTATTGTTTATTAATTTATTTCTAATGGATTATTATAAAAAACGATTGTATGTTTGCACTTCTTCTCAATATAAAAATTAATCGTTTCAAGCCTCATACATCTATCGCATAATTTTGTTAAAAGGTATCTAAAATTTGCCCTTACATAGCGTACCCTACGTGTTAATATAGTGATAATGAATCAACCCCAAAAAATTAAGTGCATCATAAATGTTTGAAGCTATCGTGACAACCAGCGAGTGACTGTAAACGCGATTGATTATGCATCGTATAATCAATCGCGTAATATCGTCTTGAAATCATTATTATATCTAGATTATTTTCATTTCTCTGCTCTGGTAAGACAAAGCATGGAGTCAAGTTTTGCCACTCAACCCACAGTATATTGATTCGGGCGAAAACTATAAACAGTATAAAATTAAAAAAATATATACATACCTATATTAATTTAAATATTTTTATTCCACTAGCTTCTGTCCGAGACATCTTAAGCGTAGATTTTTTAATCTGCGGCTAGAATAATATAAACATTTAAATATATGAACTTTCTTATAAAATACAAACAATATTCTTGAAAATTGGTAACATGACAATTAGATTAATTCTTACAATCCTTCTCCATAATTCGGCGTTGTGGTAGAAAATTACCAATTAGTTACCTTTACTCACCAAATAATGAAATTTCGCAGTATAATATGCAACAATCTCAACTAAAAACAGCATTAGAGCAGTTAAAGCGACATCTAAATGTCATACACGGTCAGAGTGCTACTCCCAAGAGCGTTTCCGACGTGATTAAACATTTACAAGAGGAAATACAGGTTATAATGCTTATTGAATGGTGTTTTGGTATACTATTATATTTTATAGCGTTTTTAAGAAAGCCTTATAATTTATATTAAAATTTTATATTGTTATCCTTTCGGATTTTAGTTAAATACTTACTTAAAGAAAGAAAAACTACCACAAGAAAATTCCAGCCTACAGAAAGAATTAAATATCATGCAGATTATTGCTACAGAGGAGCATCCAACTAGATCAGATTTAATTACCGTACAAGACAAGGTATTTAAAACATAACTTGTATCTCGCTTTCGATTTCAATAGAACGCATTTACGTAACAATCGATAAGGTACTAAAGAATTTAGTACTTTACCCGCAGCTTCATTTGGACGTCGGAACTCTCGAATACTTTTTACATTCCTAAACTTCCTGCCCCTCTTTTACGAGACGAAGTTTAAATTACTTTGAACAGTTAACTTTATACTAATGAAATCCTGTAGCAAATAGGTATGTTACAAAGTATGAATCGATTTCGGTCGTGTTTTGTTGATGTATACCAAGCCTATGTTTTAAAGAGCAAGACACTTCACTTCACACTTTTGGTGACGCTTTTCTACTACATACATAGTACATGTACCTACTGTGCAGTGTGGGTACCCATGATGGTGCCAATTTCCAATGATTTTGAATTGTCATAGAAAACTACCTATCATATAGAGCAATTTTGAACAGTGCACCATGTTTTTTATAGTTTAGATGATCTACTGTGGTTCTTCATGAAATTTTCCAGAACAATAATTGTTATATGTGAATGAAATATGCTCATCCTACTTAAGAATTGGAAGGATGGATGTTTGATATTCTTTCATGTCAAAACTACTGAACGAATAGCTTATTCATCGGTGTAATACAAAAATTATAATTTATAAAGATTTTGTAAGTATCATTTGGTAACGATAAATATCAAGTAAGTCGGAAAAGTATTGGCCCTCTGAGAGCTATCTAGACGTGCGCAGACTAAGCCGTTGGAGCTATATGAAAATAATGTAGCATAGGATTATTTATGTTAAATAGTTCAATATGCAATAGCATATTCCTTATCTATCTTTTTTGTGAAATCCATTATATTCTTAATAGAGAGCTACAAAATAATTTATTCCTTAAACTCTTATTAAAATTGAAATATTTGTCACTTTCAGTATTTAATATAGATTGCATTACCTTTTATACAAATGGCCTAATAGCTTAAACGTCATCACGATAACATTGACACGAATGGAGCGCCGTGAAGCGCCATCAATGAGTCTTAGACAATTTTAGTAAATCCGATATATTAAGGAATCCTCTTCAATAAATTTAATAAAACGCTTACTAATTCTTACCTGTCATTACAACAACAAAAGTAACCGCGAGCCGCGAGCAGAAGCTGGTGTGTTATAGAGGGATATATGTGTAGGGATTTTTTGTTTTTATATTCCAGACTAACGAAGTCACAAGATACAGCTATATAGTAGATTATAAAAAATTATTAATTGAATTATGAATCATACAAAATAGACTAAAATTAAGCAATTCATTTTAATTTTTTATTTAGACCCATCAGCAATCATTATATTAAACAAAATTATTAAATAATAGAATTGTCTATTTTATACTGTTAGGATGATTAATTATTTACTTTTTAGATTAATGCAGTAAACAGTGAAATAGAGCAACTAGTGCAACGACGTCTCGCTGCGTCTGATCCACAAGAGGATAAACTGGCGCCTTTCCGTCAACAAGCGGCAGTTATTAGGCGCAACAAAGAGACAAGCGCCACACGCGTTCATGAGCTAACTGCCACATTAAAAGATCATGAAGCAACTTTGGCTGATTTAAGGTCGCAGGTGATTTAATTTAATCTAGGAAGAATATGGCTTATGTTTGAGTTGCGTAAAATATAGGATTTTTAAGTTCTCTCTTATAATTTATATAGTACCTGGGTTTTCCTGTCCTATTAAATAATCGTTTACAGAAATATCTTTTTCTTAGTAATCATTTTTTTTATTCACTGTCCGTTCATAAGAAAAAGTCTTATATATTTTTATTGTAACATTTAACTTGTGTTATCGGAAGATCGATACTATTAGTTTATAATATCTGGTAGTAAGTTTTTTAATGAGTTATTAAAACAATATTTTGCCATAATACGCTTGTTATGCGCAACCACAACAACTTCTAAATAACATATAAAAAACTACAAATTAAAACTATATCTTCAGAGCTGGTCTCATTTCTTTAATGAATGATCTGACTCCAAATTAAATATTTCTCCCAATTTAAAAAAAAAACTGAATTAAAATAGTTCTAATGAAAAACTATATAATGTATCTCTTTTCATTTCAAATTAGGAGATTCCTTACTGTTGCTTTTCATTTTTGTTATTTGTCTCGACGTATACAAAATTCGCGTGTAAATACGTATTAGTAATTAAAATATAAATAATTATTCATATTATAGTATAGACTACCGTCGTATACTCATGTTATTTTTTCCCCTTTATATTATTTTTATATATTTACTGTATAATGACAAATATTCTTGTTGTAAATTGTTGTCGGATTTATTTTATTTATAATATTTATGAAATAATTCAATATAGTATAATCTAGGTATCGCTTAAGGTCAATGGAGTAAGACTTTTCGTTCGTTGTCTTTTGTTTTCGACATGAGACGTTCAATAAATATCCTTGGGTGTGTCACAAACAATCTTCTACATCATAATATTACTGTCAATTTAAACATTGGCTCCTGTCGCATTGAATAAAAAGTTCTTCTTGTGAAACATGGAGTTATTTTATACGTGTATGAATTACAAATTTATAAAACTCTTTTAAACCTGTTCTCGAAACATATGAATTTTAATTTGAGCTTCTATTAAATGATAAATCGGTTCACCATTTATGGGTTATTTATTTTATTTATTGTTAGCGATTATTTACTATTAATTAAATATACGTCTTATAGACCTAAACAATAAGCTGACCCATTTAATTTATTAAACATTTACACTCTTTTTTCTTAATATAAGTAGGCACTTAGAAATGATTCGCTTCAAGTCTATCAAGATATTAGATATTTTTTCCATTCCAAGTAAAAGGTCATTATGTTGAAGTGTCGAGAGATTCGTTTCCGATAATTTCTATACTATTTTCTTTCCGAATGATGTTCGGCCGAATCTTTGATCCGGATTAGGCATCAAATGATAATGTATCTGTAATCCATTTCTCTTGTGTTGGCGCCTTTTTGTGTCCGATCAAGGCTTGATTTATTACCTAGTGATATAATGATTTCTACGGAAATGTTGTTTTATACTTTAATTGCATAATATTACAATTTTTTTTAATTTTAAATATCAATAGGTCAAGCAACTTCTTGGAGACATGGTACTTAGAGGTGAAGAATTGAAGAAATACGTTAATTCTTTGCGAACAAAAAGTATACTTTACAAACGGCAAAGAGCAAATTTATCAACATATAAGGTACATATACATATGTATTAGAATGTTATACTTCATAGATTTAGCCCTAAAGCTCCATCAATCACTTTATTTCAAATATAGATTTTGAATGTTGCACATCCTTTAAACGTTAGGTATTATATTAAATGAGTTGTACATAAATTATAAATAATATTTTATTTTGTTAACATTTTTTGGATTAAAGGTGGAAGCAGGTATTCTTGTAAGAACGCTACATATTTTAAATACAAATGATCCTACTGTCGAAATGGCACTCGTAAATCACAAGAAAATGAAAATTGATGATGAGGATATTATTGAAAAAGGTCAAGATAAACCGGATGATTTAAAAAAAAAGTCCTTACATGATTTATCACAGGTAATTTATATGAATGCAAAAGATTTAAGATCATTGTTTCATTCGTTTTTCTATAAGATGCTTATTTTTACGTTTGTTTCAGCTTGTGGCGCAAACGGCACAAAAGTTATCCCAGGTGAGACAAGAAATACAACCTTTGGCGGATAAGGTGAAGCCTATAAAAGAAGAATTTCAAGAAATTCAACAACAATATGAACAAAAAAAGAGGATATATGAGGGCACATCCATCAATATATCATCACAAATGGAGCCACTGAAAAATCGTGTTAAAGAGTTGACTGACCAGTTGAATAGTAAGGAGGATGAATGGAAAAGTTTGCGGCAAAAAATCACAAAGGCTGAAAGTTTGCAAGAAGTCGTCATGATTGAAATGAAAAATTCCATGCAATCGCCAAGGAAACCTTCGAAAATGGAAGCGTTGAGAAAGAGGGTCGCTGACGTTACAGAAATCGTTAAAAACTTGGAAGAGGTATTTGTAATTTAGTAAAATTCTTTGAGTATTTTATTAATTGATTTTATATTAAGGTATTCTTACGTTTTTAATTTTTTTA
>JAKGSA010000212.1:158248-184973 GCA_033558755.1 Philaethria dido | reverse complement strand
GACCATGGTAGTGTGTGTAACATTTATTTTATTTTTTATGTATTATTTTAAAAAGATTACTTATTTATTAATTATAAGTGTACCAAGTTTCATGCCCCTCTGTCCACGTAATTTTCGTAAAAAGGAGTCCAAAGTTTTTGCATCACGTATTAAAGTATAGATATGGAACGCACTGCACTTTAAATATAATTAAAAGCAACAAAATTCATATGCAATCAAATGCTTTCCGATCATAATAGAACAAAGCACAATAGTGTATATTCTACTGGCTCTGTCGATTGCAACAAATTCATACAGCAAAATCAGTGTTTAGTTTTTTATTCTAAAGAGTATTTTTAAAAATAACTGTTATTCAACGTTCAATAAATAATACAAATACAAATACAAATATTCTTTATTGCACACAAATAAACAAATAGAACATAGAACATAGAACATAGAAGTAGTAATAGCGTAAATAATGTAAACAGCAACAGTAGTTCGTTATTAAGATAGCAGTAGTGGTAGTTAGTAAGATGTAATTAATTTGATAAATATATATATTTATTATTTTTTAACCGTCTTCAAAAAATGGAGGATATTCAAAACTCGACTGTATTTTTTGTATAACTTTTAGTGGGTGAACCAATTATGATGATGATTTTTTTATGCTAGCTAGTGCTACTAATGTGCTATTTAAATTTAGTTAAGACTCCGAAGGTTCCATATAAATTTAGTTCCGACGAGTATTTTTTGAGTTATTCATAATATTTTTAATTTAAAAGCATTATTTAAAAAGCATTTTCTTTAAAATCGTTTTTTTAATGCCAAAATCTTAATCTATATCTATATATATATAATAAAAGAGCAGAAAAGTCAATTCTGTACATGAAAAATTTTAGAAAAATATCAATTGGGTACGTTAATATACCGTTAATAGAAGCGAAAAAACCAATCAGTAGAATTTTTGTCTGTCTGTCTGTCTGTCTGTCTGTCTGTCTGTACATTTGAACGCGCATCACGCAAAAACTACTGGACAGAAATGAATGAATTTTGGCATGGTAATAGCTTAGAGTCTGGAGGTACATATAGGATAGTTTTTATCCCGATATTCGACGTAGTTTTTAAGGAAACATTGAAAAACCTACATTGACAAATTACTTTAAAGGCCGATAAGTACTGGAGAGAAATGAATGATTTTTGGCACAGCAACAGCTTAGAGTCTGGAGGTACATATAGGAGAGTTTTTATCCTGTCATTCGATTTAGTTTTCATGAAAAAAACAAAAAATCTACACAGACAAGTTACTTTATATGCCAATAATTACTAGATGCAAATGAATGAATTTTGGCACAGCATCAGCTTAGAGTCTGGAGGTACATATAGGATAGTTTTATCCTGTCATTCGATTTAGTTTTCATGAAAAAAAGAAAAAACCTACATAGACAAGTTACTTTATATACCGATAATTACTAAATAGAAATTAATAATTTTTTGCGTGGGTATAGCTTAGAACCTGGAGCAACTTATAGGATGCTTTTGAATTGATAGTCAATGTAGTTTTCGTTGAAAAAATAAATAACTGACACCCTCAATTTACGTCAATTACTCGCATACTTTCTTTCTAATTACACTAAGTAATATGAATATTAGATATAAAAATATTAAAAGAAATGAAAAAGAGAACAAGAAATATACATTTATTTAATCAGAATCATATAATCGATTTTAGATATGAACGGTAATAGGTATGAATAATAAGTAATATAATAATTTTATATTTTGTTTCAATATTTTCATAATTATTTAAGAGAATTTTTTTAATATAGTATAATAAAAATAATTTAATTTCTTACACAATGGGATTATTATTTATTGGCAACATGATAATTTATTTTATCATTATTATGAGGGTAATAGAAAGTTTTAGTTGACGGAATATATTTTGTTAAGAAAATCTTTTATGGTAATAAATTCTAATTGTAAGAAGTTAATACTGTGTTAATTTAGATATTTATGGGAAAGTGTTATCATAAAGTAAGGGACAACATGACACAGGTAACGTAAAGTAAGTTCTATTAGTAAAGATAATAACAATTATCCTATTCTGATTATTAATGTATATATAATGTGTTTTGTACATAATACGTGAAACAACAATATATTGTATTTGCCATATTTTAACATTGAATAATTCAAGATGATCCTTTTACACCTACGTATAATATTTTCACATTTTACAGGCCATTATATTTTCAGCGATCATTCTACTTGCGTACAACCATAAATATATCTTTTCTTCTTGAATACTATATATTAACATAAACCTTCTTTTTATGTGAAATTTTTCAACGAAAAAACTTCCATTATCTCGCTATTACGGATTTACGCTAGTGAATATAAGTATAGTAAAATTATAGTAGGCGATTGCATGTCAATATTAGAGATCTAAAACTATATATATGTATAGTTTTAGATCTGTAAAACTATACCTATGTTCATAATTCATTATAATTCGATAAACTTTGTATCGCTTTGTAACTATTTAATTTATAAACAGCGACGCTTAATTTAATTTGCAATATCTTTGTTTCATCAAGCTACGCTGTGTAATAAAAATGAAAATATTTTGTTGAAAATTAACCAATGTGTTGGATTTGACTTGGTAAATTGTGGATGTCTAGATCCGTTACTTTAGTCATAACCGTCGCCGTCATTAGACACAACATCTGCTACTGTAATTGCTTGAGTTGTCAAACAATATTCCTAACCCGGGAGCAACAGTTTGTCGTGATTGGTAGGCAGCCCTCAGAGCGTCATCAATCACGCCTTCGGACAACTGGCGTCGTGATAAGCCTCACGTCGCAGTAGTAAGACTATTTTGATAAATGGAAAAGTGTCTCTGATATAAAAATACTTAATAAAATTAAATGGCTTCCACATCCATCCACTTGGTTTCCTTATGACCATATAAATGGTGTAATGTAGGAGACAGTCAATTATAAAATTTTGATCATTTAAATGTTTTTAACTTACATATAGTACGTATTTTATTATTATGAAGTTTTTTCTTATATGTTACGTATGTAGCGCTGCTAAAGACTCAAGTGCAGCTTTTCGAGGTAGAAAATGACGTACACCTTTCTTAGAAACAATTCGAGCCTAATGTCCTGAGTGAAAAGATTTTTTATTGCAACTTGATTTTGATTGGGAATCTCTATTTTCATGAATATTTACACCATGGCACCACGATAAAAATATTTAGAATCATATATTTGGGCTTTGAACCCACTCTTCTTGAGAACCTCGACAAAGGGCTAGTTAAGCTTCTTTTCGAGCATCGTCGAGGTTCTTCTAAGCTTGTTACAAATTATTTTTGTTTCTAACATCTCTATTATCATTTGATGCGGGTTCAGATCTCACTATGTCCAAAATATTTATATGTTTGTAAATAAGTTTTCTCCAATGTTAAGTACGCTGTAGCTTTTAGAGGAGAAATGTCGCGAATATTGCTTGTACACTACTTACTTACATCGTGATAGGGATGCTTTAAATAATAAGAATAAAAACCCTTTTTATAAATATTTTGGAAATTATATGGTTTCCAAAATATTTCCAAAACGGTTTTCTTTAAATCTCTTAAATATATATTTTCTCTTATTGAATATATAGGTACTAATCATTTCACTAGCAGCAATTTTATCAGTCAAGTATTTACTAAGTAGTTCTGTTGTTGTTCATTTAAAAAACAGATTCGTTTATGTATCTACTACACGATTTATCCTATTATTACCTTCTTTACTGGGTAATGTCTTAATTGAATAAAGATATCTAAATGCGAAAAGGTGGCCGAGTCAACGAAATAGTGTTTGCAGCGCTATTACGGTCACCCATTAGTTAATGGAAGTCTCTAACGGTGGTAAAGGGTAGTACTCTGTACGCGTACAGAGTACTACCAGAGTACTTTTTTTATTAAAAAATAAAAACATTAATTAATATTTTAATAGTTTCAAATTTTAAAAATGAGTGTTTTCTTTATGATTTCTTTAAATTTATTTTATGAAAATCTTAACTATTTATTCATAACTTGATTTAAACTGATAAGATTAAAGGCGAAATGCTAACGTAGTTTTTATTCAAATAAAAAATATAAGAAAGATTAAAGAACGTACTTTCAATAATGTAATACTAAATGATTTACAATCTTCATAGAATTTTCAAATGATACAAATAATAAATTGTATTCCATTTTGTTACTGAAATAACGTATAGAAATACAAGTTCCATCTAATCTCAGGTAGACTCGTACTGGTATTTTGTATTCTGCGACTCGAAAATGTAAATTCTAACGCCTAACGGTGTCAGCTTCTAACCTATGTCTATATTTCTATTTTCCCTGGAGATCGATATTATATTTATAATGGAAGTCTTTCTTATGCACAAAAATATATTATTGTTTGCGATTCTATTCTTTTATTGCTGAATAAATAAGCCGATAAGCTGCAGCTAAATTTGAATAATAATAATAATTCAAAATAATTAAGGATAATCTTTGTATCCAAAAATTAAATGTAATTTAATAGTATTATATCAAACGATCCACTCGATTTCATATGGGTCTACGTAAGAGTTTTCGAGTAGGTCATAGATGGAAATTTATATCCTGTCCTGAAGGTCTCGCAAAAATATAATTATGTAAGCGTTAACATCACATGAAAATTTTAATTGAATGACAGTGAATATGGTGGTATTATGTGTTGAAAAGTCATGATACCTAATTTATGTTAAGTCTGCAATCTATATATATTTGTATAAACACTTGATATGTTTATGAGACAAAATAGCGGTATTTAAGTTTTGAATAGTAGTTCAGCTTTCCTTTATGGACAAGTTTCCCGAATTCTCCCCACTATTGGACCAAATCAGATTATAATGACTTAATTTATATTAGTGGGTTTCATCAAATTACTAATGATTCTGTATGAATACTAAATGCAAATATTTTTTTATATTTTAATAAATTTACAAGAGATATTTCATGATCTAACTTATATGTATTATTATCTTAGCAAGAGAAAAAAAATACACAATTTCTTAAATGTTCTATCTCATATGATAATGTCACAAATTCAATCGAGACATGGATACCAGATTGGTACTAGTACCTACCAACTAGAATAATAATAAAAATAGAGAAACTAGTTTCTCTATGACTACTTTGCTGAAGACGCGTAAATTTGCTCCCAAAATCCATCCAAATTCTGCACATGAGTGAAGTCCTGAACTGCAAGTTGTGGTTAAATAAATGTTTGAATGGCTTACCCATTAGCAGAATGGGCTATATACATATAAATTCTAAGCGAGTAATGAAGCAATAAATATGTATGTAAAGAAATGGCAATGGATAGTGTCACGCCTCATGGCTGGATTCATTTTTGATGTAAATGGACCTCATATTTGATATAAATGTGTGTAATAATTTAAATGTAATTCATATGTAAAGTATCTTCATTTATTTAATGTTTTAATTAAATTATTTCGTATAAGTACTTTCATTTCCACATTGTGATATGCCACATAAAATATTCAATGTACGTCAGCAATCGTTCTATATAAAGTAAGGATCTATAGTTAATCAACGGTTCCTAATGCTATTCCAATACACTGAACATTAAATGATTTTGTTATTGTATTATTTGTGTATCGGTTTCGGTGTAACGATTCAATTTTATAAGTGAATTCTGTATAATTACAAGTTGTAGCTGGATAATATACGGAATTTATTGTTTAATATGTCAATCTGTCCGACTCGTGTGTAATTTATAACCAATTGTAATATATTTAAGTGAGATTCAAAAAGATTGAAGAAGATGAAAAATAATTATATTTTATATTATTGTTAAAGACACGTACTTATGAACGTTGATATTCATGTTACAAATTTATCGTTATCCTTAAGAATAACAAGGCAATAGCTCCAAATGAATGAGGGTAGCAAAAGTGTCAAACGTCTTATATTGATATAGAATACTAAAAAGCTTTGGAAATGAGTGTCATGTAGCGAACCCTCGTTAACATTGTGATTGATGATACTCGCAAAACGCACATACGTCATTTTGCTCGCGATCGCGTTGTCGAAATTGGCCATAACACGCCCGTTTTGCTTTGTAAAGATTTATTTATTCAATATAGGAGTTTTTTGTGATAGATATGTGTATGCCACCATTTTTTTTTCAACATATAGGTGTAACTACTATTAATAAAAATATTAGGTGCAATTCATTCAAAGTGTGATAATAGGAGTTGGATTAGTCTAGTGTAGATAATATTAAATCAATTAATTAATTTAAAATAATAAATTAATAATTTTTTTTTTTTATCCAATATTTTTATTCGTTACCTCAAAAATATAAGCAATTATACTACAGCAGTTATATTACTTATTTAGTTTACGTCTCATCCAGAAATGAAGTATACATATGTTGTAAAAACAATGATTTATATACGAACATAACAGAGTAATACCTACCTTTCCTCCTTTATCCTTATTATCGACTAATGCGGCCTTAGAAACATGTATCGACTTTATCTATGCCGCTTCTTACGTAACTCTATGTTTTTTTTGTTATAGTTATGTTTTTCTATTATTTTCTTGATTCCACTTTCGTTTGCAAAATTCTAATTTCTGTATCATTTTTCTCGACAGTGAATAATATGTTTTTTTATATTACAATGCGTATGTATTATAGTAAAGTAAGTTGCTGCTTTAATGTAAATGTCATTTATATGAGACTGTACCAGAAAGTTTATTTGCGCTTCGATAGTACATATAAAAGATGTGAGAATTTAATTCAATAAAATAAAGTATGCTTATTATATTTTTGCGTGGCAACAGTTCCCATCGCCTTATTTTTTGTAAATTACAATATTTTTTTGGAAAAATAGTAAAAAAACAAGCTCTGATATTAATTGCCAACCACCTAAAAAAGGTCATCAGCAAAATTCGATAGTGAAAGTACTAAATAACTTTATATCCTATACGAGCTTCCCTAAATATATACCAGCTTACCTTTTTAAAATTTTCACCCTTCGCCACTGGTACGGTGCAAGAAAGATTAAATTATTAATATTAATTATTTAAAGTTGTCTTTAATAATACATTTTACTTGAATTACTAATTATAATGATTATATTATTAAGTGCGGCGTTGCATGAGTTCTATCATATCTCAAATTCGGGCGGGAAGCTGCGAACGGAGTGTCTTGACCTCTGAGATTAACCTACTATGCGGGAAAAAGGCGTGAAGCTGTTTTTTTTATTATATTATACATTAATGAAGTAGTATTCGAATTACTTAGTTATATAGATATATATAAACATAAATACTTATGTAGCGGTGGTACTGAAAGTCAAGGGCAACTAAAATTTACTTACAACAATCGGTATTGGCCTTTCCGTATCGCGAACTCGCAAGGTGAGGTCTGATGCGGAAATAATAGTACCATACACGCGAGCTCCACATTTACTGTGCCCTCTGCGATAGGTGTATCTTAGATTTGTTTCTCTATATTAATATATTATTACTGAATGACCGGGTTTATAACAATATACATTGTACGTCAAGATTTAAAAGAGATTCTTAATAAAAATTGAATTCTTAAGAATGTAAGATAATGGAATGCAAAGAAAGAGTATTTGAGATACGAAACGTAGACACAGAAAAAAAAAGATATTAATCGCTAGGCGTATTCGTTTTCAGATTTCCATCTGTTATTCTTATTTAGAAGGGTTTTATGGTTTACATAGCAACTTTTGTTATCTAGGCGACTAAGTAGTGCTCTTAATTATCAATTGTGTGTAATCTTAGTTACGTCACCTTGGCCTAGTTTGGAAGACTTGGCCTATATATATATAAATTATATGTTTTTACGTCGAAATTAGGAAAGACTAAAAATAAGATAAAGCGAAACCTAACGTTCCTCCTAGCAATGCTTATAGCATGGACAAAAAATCAGGAATGGAGTTAGTTGCCGAGTTTCTGTCCTTGTAGAGACAACACATTCTACCTACGATCTACGATGAATCTTATAAATATTTGTTTCACCTTTAGCTTCACGCACTTCAGCAATTTGTATTTTCAGCTCAATTTTAAGTCGCCGGTATTTCCCAAAGCAGGAATTGAACCAGGTATCATCTTGTGTACAATCAGATGTTGTCCTACTGTATTTTATTACCGTGCAAATTAATACTTTATAACTGAAGAAGCTTAATGAGTTTATTATGTTCTATAGTATAATGAGGCGAATTGTGTTGTTTTTGTAGATACTTATTGGTTATAAGAATAACTATACTTTTTAAGGAAGGTGTAAAAACTGTCTAAAAATATGACTTTCCTCGCACACGCTGCAAAAAATGTAGGTATTATACAAAAAAATACGATACATACTACATACGAAAAATAATTATAAAGAACATTACATATTAAGAAGACGCCTGTAGTTGCGTGTTGCGTAGTTGTGGGTTCGTTTTTTTTTTTGGGATCCGACCAACACGACGGCTGTTATAGTGAATACGAAACGCATGGTGTAGTTAAATATGAAGATAGTCGTAAAAGATAGTAACGAAATGGTCATGTCCTCTATATATACTTTAGTGGTTATGCTATCTATTCTATAACCTTTTCCGTAAATAAATAAGTCTACTAAGAAAATGTTTGTAAGACCAAAGTTGTTGACCAGAATATTAACTGAGACAGATCTACTTTAGATTTAGATGTTAGTACCTTCATATTTTGTAACGGCATAACTTTGTACTGAATGATTCAATTTTATTTTATTTTATATGATAGGTAGTGCTGGTGTTTTGGTCCCACCTAAATTCAATTAAGATTTGACTGGTAGTTTTTGAGTTATTCGTAATTCATTAATTTTTTTAGTGCATTTTACATTCAAGTCGGGTTTTCTTTTTTTATTAACACCTTAACTATTTTAAGTTCATTACACTTTACCATATAACAAGTGCAATTACAAAAACCGCACTTTATTAGGGGAACACGTAGATTTGTATTATAAGCCTAGTTTTAAGTAACTATAACTTCACGCTGTATCCCGTATATAGTGGGGTAGGCAGAGGGAACCAGAGAACCTAGTGTTAAGACACTCCATTCTCTTTCAATATTTCCGTTCCCCACTTTCCGCCAAATTGAGGCATTGCGTGTTGAGGGGCGGAACTCAATGCCGCGCTTTGCCTTGTTACCAAATCCAAGAAATGAAAATACTAAATTTTACATTTCCTAGAGTGGGAATCGAACCCACAACCTGTCGCGATTACAGTAAGTACGTTTACAGTAGTTTTAAGTAATGCTATGAAATATATCTAATGAACATATATTTGTAGTATATTAAAAATAACAAAATTAAAATATGATATAAAAAATAATAAATACCACCAGGTATAAATAATTCAAACAAAGACTTTCAAAGTAAAATGTGTTGCAAGCTTTAACCATAAAAAATGCAACATTTTATGCAAATTTATCCCTTTTTTTATCCCTTTCGACTAGGGAATAAGTGCAATAAAATATGCTAAACTGTAATTCTATCTACTGCTAGGAATAAAACTTTCTAAATGGAATTTCGGTGTCAGTAGACGAAGATCATGAATTAAAGTGGTTTGAGCTCACTAGCATGCTTAATAGATTTCTATCCCATTTTCCATTAGGCAATGGCATGAAGGAATCTGTACGATTTAATTACTAATATTTAAGGTCTTTCACAAGATTTCAATTCGATTAATTTTACCCGAGTGTAAAAAGAGGGTTATGTTTTTCGTGCGTATCTTGCTTGTTGGTGATATTCTTTATTATCTCATACCTTCCAAACCTCGAGGCAGATTTATATAATTAAGGTGACGTTGTACGTGTTTATAGTCCAAGTGTTTTTAGATATGTGACGTCACACTTAATCCAATACGGCACCTTCTAGAGGTATATACGTCGTAAATAAAAGCAAAAAAATCTTTGAAAGGTACCGTGTGAAGTACTAAATGAAAAGACTTATTTTATTAGCACATTTCAAATATATCACATATAACTAGCTTTCATTCCTTATTTTACTTATAATTGCTTGATAAATATGTAAAATCTCTTTGCATTACGTGAGGCGTCAAATGATAAAGTTTATGAGTACACTCTAAATATAAAACCTATTATTGTTTAAATTTTGTAATTAATTTATTTTTTATATAGTTTAAAAATACAAGTATAAAAAGCTGTTCTGCAGCTTCACTATTTATCTCGCTTAGAGGGCAGAGGGATCTGAATTGGAGACGCGTGATAAGTGGCGGGACACAATGCCGCAGTTTGTCTGACCAAGGCGGAAAAATAAAATATTTAAAATATAATATATGAAAGAAAACAAAGAAAAAGCATACAAAAATCTACCTTGACGCCTAGGCTGTAGGGTGAGGAAAAATATTGAACCATAGCAGTGTGAAAATGAGAATAAAGCTTTCGGTGGTGTTAGAAAACAAATTTGAAACATTATACATTTTTAAGTTCTACATTTTGTAACAAAAAAATATATTTCATTTTCTTTAATTTTCTTGTATATAAAAATGAATTGCTGTTTGTTAGTCTGGATAAACCTCAAGAACGGCTTAGTCGATTTGGCTAATTAATTGATGAAGTCCAGGGAAGGTTGAAAGGATG
The DNA here is from genome assembly GCA_033558755.1 of Philaethria dido. Taxonomy (NCBI): domain Eukaryota; kingdom Metazoa; phylum Arthropoda; class Insecta; order Lepidoptera; family Nymphalidae; genus Philaethria; species Philaethria dido. The sequence goes on along the minus strand of JAKGSA010000212.1, from coordinate 174,286 downwards.
AGTAAATATAAAAAAAACTAAAAAGAATATATCTTTTATCTATCTCAATAACAACAATATCAATAAAAATAATAATAATATCTATGTGAATAATATAGGAAGAATGACAATTTTGTCTATATTTTGCAGAGGAGGTCCGCATCACATGCACGATTATGCTCAAGATGCTATATCGTATGTTAGGCTTTATGGATGCCCAGACATATTTGTTACATTCACCTGTTATCCAAATTGATCCGAAATTAAAATGGAATTAGTATATAGCCAAACACCAGTTAATAGACACAACATCACTACCAGAGTTTTTAAAGCTAAATTGAAGTCTCTCATGGATTTCTTGATAAAACATCGCGAGTATGGCCAAGTCCGTTGTTGGATGAACTGTGTAGAATGGCAAAGCGTGGTCTGCCACATGCGCATATTTTAGTCTGGTGAGTGGACTAAATAAGGCCAGATGAAATTGATTCCATAATTTCAGCTGGAATTCCTGATAAAACAGTTGACCCAAAATTGCATGCAGTACTTACCAAACACATGATACATGGACCTTGCGGAGTTTTCAACAATAATTTACCCTGTATGGTCGATGGCAATTGTTCCAATCGAGACCCAAGAGACCTGATTGCTGAAACTATCACGAGTAATGATGGATACCCACAATGGGTATCATTGGCAATCAGTTGCGGAAAATGGGTGATCGGTAGTTGTAGTAAAAAGACAAAATGTTCATGTAGAGAATCTTTGGAATGTGCCATACTCGCAATGTCGTCAAAATCTTTTGAGGCTTACATCAATGTGGAATATTGTAATTCTGTGAAGTCGATAAAGTACATATGTAAATATGTTAACAAAATTAGCCATATGGCCGTCATTGCTGTAACCAATGCAGATGACGAAGTATCACAGATATCATTTTTCCCTATGAGGGGGAGGGGTTAGAATACAAATCCCTTCCGTCGCTTTGTCGCCGCTTTGAAGAGGTGGGTATCCCAGTAGTTTGGTGGTAGGAGGTTCGTCCTCCGTCTGGCTCGCGACCACTATCATGTCAAAGACGAACCGCAGAATATCTTATAATGTGTTCCGGTTCGATGGCATGTAAGCCAGGTTTTCCTCTTTCCCACCCATCATTTCCCCAAAATGTGGTGGTTCCGGTAACGGACTACTACATTGTCCTGCCCTTCCATCTGTATGCTCTAGGTTGGCAACGCATCTACAACGTCTCTGGTGTTGTAGATGTTCATGGGCGAAGGTAACCACTTACCATAAAGTGGTCCTTCAGCTTGTTTGTCATCCGTTATCCATAAAAAAAATAGCATTACCCTCCATTAGTCCGTTTGGCAGTCCATTTTTAAAATGGATCACGAGTAACATTTTCTTAACAATTTGTTAAGCTGATGATTTTGCTCGCACTTTGCTGTATGCTGGTATGCCACTCTATTACGCGTGGATTGCGTTATCGAAATCGTATAAAATAAATAAACAAAATTTTGTTTTTTTTATCGATTGAGGCAGTACGAAGTTTGCCGGGTAAGCTAGTGAGTAATAAAATGTATTCGCAATCTATATTATTAGTACTGAATACCTGCATTTTTAGTAAATTAATACAGGTACAGCCGTAAAGAACCCATGTGATATTGTTATAAGACCGGTATATATAAAGTTTCTTGAAAAATAACGGTGTCGTTGGTATCGATATAAAAAAACAGGTCTTCGTTAAATCAAATCTTTTCAAAGTCAACGATACCTGTACCTGAAGATATCGGTATTACAAGCCCATAACCAATCGTTTTTACAGTTAAACGTTTCTTCACTGCGCCACGATGCCCTTTATTCAAAGTTCGTCAACAAAAATATTGAAATTCATAAAAATTATAGACCCCAAAAGGGAAGTTAATCCTATTGAGTTTATACTACCTCTTTTTTGGTTTGCAATATAAAATTTTCCGATGTCGTGATTTTTCTGCGTGGTGAACACTCATAAATGTGGTCTAGATAAATCTATTTCATGGAACGTAAATTTTCGGTATTGTAAAAAATTACCCCGATTAACGAATCGTTATGAAAATTTTATTTTTGTACACCTTAATCGCAAGTATTTTATTCAAATAAGAGAATATAATGTTTTTTTTTGAGATAGGTCATCTTTTGTATTATTTTATGTAGTAACAAAAAAGTTGTAGTAAGTCAGAGCGCTTGGACGGTTTTCGAAAGGCACGGGTTTGAGTCCGGCTGCGAGCAAAATTTTTATAGATTTTATAAAAATAATCTTTTTACATATTAAACTATAACAATTAATATTATATAATTCATATAATATTAATTTTTACATATTTTTATTTTCACTTTTCATTATCTATTGCAGTGCCCGGGGCATTTTACCTCGGATCTCTCGGGGGGGTAAGATTTTTGCGGGAATGTGATATGGATAACAAAAATAATAATCTCTACCTACTTAAAAGTTGTGGATTGGTTTTTATAATAAAACAAAATTATGATTGCACTACTTTACGAGTATATACTCTAACACAAATTATACTATTAAAAAACAAACCTGTTATTAAAATAACTAAATTAATAATAACTAATTCAAAACTAAAAGAATTAAGAAAATATTTCTTTATTTATATTAAAAAAATATATTTAATTCTACAACATATGACAAATCTATAGCTAATATGGCATATTATTAATTTTTGGAGAAAGAAAATCTGTTTTATTGTAAGTTGAAAGATTTCCTTCGATGTATTTATAAATTTAGGACATTGCAGCATCGATTTTCAAAATTAATGGGCTAATTTTCTGAAGAAGAAGAAGAATTCCTGTAAGATAAATCTCAGTGTTGAATGTAGTCAATACGCAATGACTTGAAATCGGGCTAAGATTGGAGAACGGTGTGTTTGGACACTAGATTCTTCAGCCTACTGTACTCTTCGAGGAAAAACGTAAGGCAGAAAGGAATTCTTTTTTTTACAGTTGTCATTCTTTCATCACTTAATGTTATAGTAAGACAATAATAGTAATTACCCAAGTCGTCATCCATTGTTATGGCTAAAGTATTCCTTTGTGTTGAATTGGAAAAGTTTTTAGAATAATATTCTGAAAATGCCTTATAAAATCCGAATAAAGCACATTTTATTTAAATACTAACAGAATAATAAAAATGACAGACAGAATAATAAAGGAGTCCAAGATGGAATCAAGTTTGCATATATATTTCATGTTCCAGTTTTCACCAATTTTTTACTTTGTTATCGCAAAAAACTATAAATAATTATTTTTTTTATCTCCCTAATACCCGGGAAAGTAAACGTAAAGTTTCTCAGAGTGAGGTTTCAACTTTCGATTAGGCCCAAGGGACAGGATGCGACCTTTTCTTTCGCCGTCGAATGTTGATACGCTTGGTCGCTTCTAGATTGGAAGCTTTCAGCCTTAAACCTCGAGAGGTGGTATTGGCACGTCTATCAAGGTATGGTAATAATAGTAAAAAATATATTAAATCGTATTTGTTTCTTGACGAAGACTTTTTTGTTACTCTTATAAATAACTTTCCTGGGCTTAAGAAGTGTTCGCACTTTTTAAATAGTAAAAAGGTGACTTTTTGTCAGATTAGCGCTCTTACATTAGGGATTGATGCTGACTGTAGAATATCGATATCTAGCCACCATTGCCACAGAACATTTAATAAGGTGTTGCAAGCAATGCAAAGCAAAGCAATGCGAGTATGTGCAGTATGAATGTAATACACTTTTTATGCATTATTTAAAAAAATATTCTCTTCATCTGCACTCCTTCTCTATATAAACTATAAGTGTGCCAAGTTTAATGCTCCTCCGTCCGCGTAATTTTCGTAAAAAGGGATCCAAATTTTTGCTTCACGTATTTATATATAAATGACAGATGGTTGAAAATCCGAAAACAGTGTATATTATTCTAGTAACTTTTAGTACCTACAAAATTAAGAATGCTAATAGCTATGAGAAAGTAACAAGTGATTTGAAAGGTATAACTTTTTACTAGAAGTTTCCAAGTAGCCATTATTAATTTTACCGCTAAGTTACAATAACGTATTGTTCGATTTCCTCTATTCTTGCGTCGGATTTGAATAAGGGTACATAATTAACGGGTACGTAATTAAAAGTTAAAGTTATATTAAATATTTCTCTAAAGTATTACTAAATAATCGTAAATACATTTTAAAGTACTCATTGTAACTGTTACTATATATATATTTACTTTAAATTTAGATTAATTATTATCGGAGTTCAAGTTCAAAACTTCGCCTCAGTGTTTGATATTATATTACCAAGCTCCGACATTAACCCCGTTTAATGGAATAAGTTAATAACAAACATAAATCGCTCGCAAGTGCAGTAAAAATGGAAACAAAGGTTTTCCTTGGTAATCCCAGTTGATTAAGCTTAGCAAAGTTTGCTGCATATAATTTTGTTTCATGAAACTTTCTACCATCTATATTAATGTAATAATAAGTAAGTAAATTCCGCTTGTTTGTAAAATGTAAAAGGATGTGTCTGCACAATGAATATATTTAAGAAAAGATAATTTATAGTGATTAATAAAGTAATAAAATATGAATTTACGATATTTTAAATGTGTATATGCTATATGTCGGTGTGTTTGTTTGTTCGTCTATATATCTGCTTGTATGCGCGCTCTTTTGTTGTATAGCTATTAAGCTATACAACAAAACTAGCTACAATTATTAAGTTACAGCTATTAAGTTGTAGCTAGTTATGTGCAGAAATTAGGGTATAAGTGATTTTGACACATGAATCACCTGATTTAGAACCATAATCGTTCAGCTACGAATATGGAAAAGCCGCTTAACATCAAAATCAAAAGTTGTTAAACCTTTCCATTGACATATGAAAATTGAAAATTTGGAAAATCTGATGAAGAAACATAATGTATAAATAAGAAACGAGTAAGTAGAGCATTGCCGAAAGTTGTTTAGTATGACAGGCAGTTTTCGATGACAAACTAAAATTATTGAAAATGACCATGGCTACCATGGTTAAATGACAGTGCCTGACTATCAGCGGGGGTCCCCGCCCGCACGACTCTCGCAAGCCGAGGTCCTAGTCCTGCAGGGGACGCCCTTGCGCCTGTCGGCATCCTCTCAAGCAGCCAGTTAGTGCTTGCATTTCGCAGGGACTGAGCACCCTCTTCCCTCACCCCCCCGGTGTCGCTGTAAAGACCGCTAGGGTCAACAGCATGTGTATCATATCGAAAAAAAAATATCAGCGCGGTAGTCGTTGATCCTATCCCCTCTCAGAGGAATGATTATGTTTACATGGTTTACGTTTTTCCGCTTCTGTAATATAAAGTGTAGCGTTAACTTCCGACACTCAACTCTAAATTCCGAAGGAAAGCGGAAAACAGAGAAAATCCAATCAAAAATTTTCAATGTCATGACATATCGGGTCCAATGTTCAATGGCAAGAGTCATAAGGTCCACGCAAACGAAGTTGCGGGCATAACCTAGTTTACGTTACAATGTAATGGGTTATCAAATCATAACTGATGTGATTAAATACACCCATCAAATTTAAGTTTTTAATCAAAGACTGATTGTTAAATTTATGATTTTAATACATATAAACTTTATATCCATAATTATTATTCATATTTCTCAATTTTTCTTTATTACAGTACCATACTAAGTACGTTATATTTAGCGTATCTTAGAAATCTTTTTCGTAATATACTGAAAGTAAAGATGATACTGTTCACACTTATATAGAGTGAGGGAACCTAATGGCACATTAAAATATGAATGCCTTGTCGTTAAATGACACCGAGCGTTTACGGTCAATATAAGGCGTTGGTTTAATTAAGAACGTCCTACACTAGAAATATAATATTTTTAACCGATTTCAAAAAAGGAGGAATTCGACTGTGTTTTTTTGTGTTGTCTGTTTAACTATGTTTATTGTCTGTTTAACTATAGATTATTATTTTTTACATGATAAAATATAAGAAATAATTTATAATTGTTTTTAGACATGTTTTTAAGATTTCGAACGGAATTGAATGTAACGAAGTCAAGTATAATTTTAAGGATATGCGTTGTTGTCACCGCTGATTATAATATAGATATAGGTATATCTATTTTAATTTATAAAGTTTTGTAGATAATATTGAAATTCAATTCCATTAAGACATGTTAATTACTTGTATAATATATGAAGAGTTATTTCAATTTCTTCAGGATCCCTTCATTCGATCGTTGCTCAGGGACGATATGGCACCAACATCGACTTTACTTTAAATAATTAAAGAATATTCAGAATCAGTTTATGAATGAGACTTCTGAGGTATCAAACAAGAATATGTCTATGTTTTTTACTTTATGTACCCATAATTATCAAGCTGGTTTCCAATTGTTCACTTAGGAAATCAATTGAAGGTGAAAACAGTTTCGGCGGCTTATTTAACGAGTTTATTTAATAAGCTATACATATTTATTTAAACGGGCTATTAATTGAAATGTATATATATACATATATCGTTCCACATATTTTAAACGTATAGTAGGCCTCATCTCGTGATCAGAAATTCATAAAAATATCCAGCAAAGTTTTTAAGACGCAAAATTATTAATATATTAACTAATATAACAGAGAAACGTTTTTAATTACAACGTGACATTTAAAGTTATAATGGAAAAGTTATTGAGAAGATAAACACAAAAATATAGACTGGTCTTGATTGAGAACGGATGCTAACAAAAACTTTATTATTAATTTTAATTAAAGCGTGTTTGTTAGTTACACTTAACAGATATATAACACAACTAGCTTTCCGCCCGCGGCTTCGCCCGCGTGGAATTCAGTTATATCGGGCGACATGGTAAGGAGTAGACTATAGTCTTTCCCAACGTCTAGACTATTTGTCAAAAATGGTTAAGTGGTTTAGGTGTGAAAGTTGTAAACAGTTGAATAATCTTACATGATTTTATGTTTGACAATAAGGAACTTCCATACAAACTTTCATCCCCTATTTCAACCCCTTCTACTATTTTTTTCGCAATAAAAAGTATCCTATGTCCTTTTCCAAGTTCAGTTCTATCTTCATACCGAATTTTATCAAAATCCGTTTAGTGGTTTAGCCGTGAAAGCGTAACAGACAGACAGACAGAGTTACTTTCGCATTTATAATATTAGTAAGGATAAATTAGTATGTGATAATAGGTGATTGTGTTTTTTTTTCTTATACCTATGTATAGATTAAAACTGAATAAAGATGAACATGAAAGTAATAAAATAAAAAACAGGTTTATATTATTTATAGGAATTATATTTAAAACAATACTTGGAGGTACCATAGGTAACTGAACAGAAACGTCATCAAAACTTATTGATATTTCATTCTTAAAAATATTTAGTACCTACCTTATTTTCTTGACTACAATCATTGATCACAGAAAGTTCTATTGTATCTAGTTTTGATCGTACCTATTATTAAGACATATTCACCTTAATAACTTGTTAAAACTAAATATTATCTTAAATATTAAAAAAAATAATTTGTTTTACCAACTAGGTAGATTTTATATATTATGTATAACCGCACTCTCACTTACAAAAAATAAAGGGGTGTAAATATATCTCTGAAAATGTAACAAGATAATAAACATAATATTTGGTACTGAGTTAGAATGTTGGGATCAGTCGAATCATAAAATTGGGAAGGGCGAACGCGCAAGGTAGCTAAGGCGGGGCGCGACGGCGACGTCCGCGGCGTCCGCAGAGCAACCGCTGAAATGCATGCCGGAATTCTGGGCTGAATACTGTGTATATTACTGGGTTCAGAGTAGAGTTGAAATAACCCAACCATAGTGATAGTGACGTCAACACTGGACTAACCTCACAATTACACGTCGGAACCAATATAGCTAATACGAAAAAGGGAAGCCAGCACGCAACGAAGGCGCCAGTAATTATTGCTAATGTCTTTGCCGCCTTTCGCTCTCTTTTAGAGTCAGCAGCTTCTTTAGGTTTGCGGCGAACCAGTGTTGGGTAATAAGCTGCTGCAACTGCCCCATATCCTGTGGTCGGCGGATCCGTTTCTAAGCCGTTAGCACAGGATTGTTTCTCGGGGCTAGTGTTGTTAGATGACACATTCGTAATTCCCGTGGTTGTTGTTTCGGATATGGTTGGCAACGGACGACCAATAACTGCGACGACGGCGGCGGCTATGCCACCACTACCACCAGCTGCAACTAGTGCTCCGCCCGCTGGAACAGGCGGTGGTCCCACACCTCGTGTAGTGGTACCGTGTCGTCTCCTTATTCTTTTTCTAGCAGTTTGATATATTCGCCAGTATAATATTAAAATAACGAGTACGGGGACATAAAACGAGGATGCAGTTGCAAATATTTGATATCCAACATCTTGACTGACGACACATCGAAGATCTTCCGAGACACGTCGATTCCAATCGGGATCTTTCCATCCCAATAGTGGAGCGATACAGACAAAAAAGCTAGCGATCCACACACATGCAATCATATATCCTACTCGACGCGCTGTCCTTGCGTGAATGTAGTCGATGTTTGTTACAGCCCAGTATCTGCAGACAAAAAAAATATACAAAAAATAATGCTATGTAGCAATTGATATAGGTATAATATGGGTAAAATTATTTCAAAATGTAGTGTTTTAAAATATATTACTTTCAACTAACCTATCGAGAGCTATGGCGACAAGATGTAATATTGATGCTGTACAACAGAGTACATCGCCTGAAGTCCACATATCGCACAACTCAGGACCCAAAGTCCATCGTTGGGCCACTTCGTATACCGCACCCAAAGGCATTACTAAACAGGCTACGAGCAAGTCAGCCACTGCTAGTGATAAAATAAGTTGGTTGGCAGCGCTGCGCAAATGTCTTTCCAGCAGAATTGCTGCTATCACAAATACGTTACCTGCAAATGTATATTATTGGTTATTAAAAACATCGACATGAATAATAATTATTTAAGTAATTTTCTACATCATCTGTGGTCCTCGAATTCTATTTTTGTCGTTGCAAGTAATCGTCTCGAAATGAGAGCAGAAGCATATGTTATAATTATATTACCGTGAAACTTGCTGACAATATTTCTAATGGTTTCCTGTTTATATAGTAAGAATTTCAAAACGATTACTCATCAAAATAAATATACTTTACCGACTACTGTTGCCAAAATTAGTAAACCGAGGAGAACGGCTTTCGCTGCAGCGCGCAGAAGTGCAGTAGGGGAGTCAAAGGGCGCGGACGCCTCCCACCAAGTGGTATTGGCTGCTGTGGTATTCCAACCATTAGGTATCCATTCTGTGGTGTTCCAGGTAGCGTTCGACACTGGCAAGCTGTAAAGGGTCTCCCAATCCAACAGGTCGTCGCTTCCGTCCGCGCCCTCCATGTCCTCTCACCGTGTCACTTCACCACCAACTATTTTTTGAATAATATTAAAAACATTAACATATGGTATATAAATATAGAGGAAGATAATTCATTTTCATTTTTTTTTCTATCTTCACGCTGTATCCCGTTCCTGCCAGGCTAGACAGAGGAAACCAGCGAACGTCATGTTGAGACACTCCGTTCTCTTTTAATATTTTCGTTCCCCACTTTCCACTGGAATGAGGCATTGTGTACTCAGTGGGGGAACTCAACGCCACCCTTTGTCTTATTACCAGAGCGAGAAAATGAAAATATTAAATATTATTTAATATTTTCATTTTCTGGAGTGGGAACAGAACCCACAACCTCTTGCGTTTACAGTCGCACGCTTGTGCCTCTGCACCTCGACAGGCCTGGATAATTAATCCACTACCACAATTTCTATTTAATTTTAAGCACTGTGTCGTTTTTATATTTGTTAAGTTTATTTGGTAAAATTTAATAATTTATAGTATGAATAAATTTATCCGCAAACATATAAAAGTTTAGTTCTAAATACTACAAATTAAAATATGCTTACATTTTTATTTAATAATGAAATAACTTTATTGACTGTAGATCTCATATTGAAAATGCAATTAAATAGACTTTTTAAAAGTTAATGAAGGAATATACAATTTGAATAATTAAGGTTTTAATAAAATAAAACAAAATTCATATAAAATTTACTAACAACATAATATGTGTCAAGCTGAGGACCTCCTAGACCTTTTTAGTTAGTTAATACACATAGCTTTCTCCTAAGTCTGATAAATATTTTGCTGAAAACCGTATCAAAATCGATTCAGCCAAACGGAAGATAATCGCGTACAAACAAACACACATATATAATAATAAAATCACATATCCACCACGCACGATCGCGTTATAGCCAAGTAATACCAAGTATAGAAAAAAATCTTATTACTAAGCACTGCATCTGCTCCTAATAAAATAAATATAATCATTATTTTGGAACGAAAAATATTTTTAGTATAAGTACACATTTGTAGCTTATACATTTCTACAACGAGCCTGATTTTACGTGATAATCGTGGCTTAGGAATCCATTTTTACACCTTTCTCTTGCCTTTATACCTAAACTCATTCTGGAGAAAATTTATAAAGAAAATTTATAAAATTTGTACAAGACACTTAGATGGTTGCCTGGTTAGAAAAATATGCAGAGTTCTTATAAAATCTAACTATAACGCGAACAAACACAATAAATTTAACCCCTTTTTTTATACTCAATATCTTGTCTTAGCTTTTAAATTGTGACGGAATGTCCCTTTACAAAATAAGGAATTCTGTTTAAAATAATATTACATGCAAATGTCTAAAACAAATGGGTAAAAATATGGGTATTTTTCATACTTACTATTTGTATCATATTTTCGAAATAAAAAATTAAAAGTAACAGTCGTCATTTTGTAGTCCGTTTTTCTTTTGATCGTAGTGACCTCAATCTGAAATGAAAATAAAACTTTATTCATATTCACATCAATGTTTAAGAAATTGATTCTAATAATATTTATAGTATTAACAAAAATAGAATCTCAATGTTCTTGCATGGAAGAGTAAATATTTGTATGTGTTATTTATATTAGATATCTATTTCAGTAAAGGAAGAAGCAATCTGAGGTAATGTAGCGCAATAATAAAGAATATATTGAAAAATAATTATATTTGTTCAAGCACAATCTAAACAAGGTGTCAATGCTTGACGATGATTTTATTTTCTCCATATAATGGGATTGGAATCTGAATTTTGCTTTTACCTTTCTCTTATAATAAAGCTTATTGCGTGACAAGGGTACATGAGACGCCTCACCCCTCCAAAATACGAAATAAAGCAAATGCTATTCGGTTATCTTATTTGTACAGACAACAGCTTCAATAGAGTTAGTGTACAAGTTTCGTGCATGTAATGGTAATGGGACGTGTAGGAAAAAGTACAAAAGGAATAAAGTGCTAATATATTTAGAATAATATTTTAAAGACTTTTGGTATTTAACTTTTATTCTATTTATTTTTACATTCGTATCATTTTCTGTATAATATATTTATTTATGAGTTGAATTTTTGAAAATTGAAAAATATTGCTTAAAATAAAATTCTCAAAAAATATAGTTTATATCACGCACAGAAACATTCTTTCAATGCTGCTCTGATTCTTTTCCATTTCTAAAATATTTAGACGTTTACTTTTACGTTAAGGAAAGTTTGATTGAACTCGCGCAGATTGTGCTGCACTGATGTTTTGGACAGGGCGGGCATTGTTTGAACAAAATTTCCAAATAACAACGAGTATTATAAACTAGCTTGAAATTTAAACAAGACATTTTTCAATGTTTATAAAATTAGTAAGTTATAATATAATTATATTGTGGCGACCATATTATAGAAGTTTATTCATAACAGGACATGAATGTATAAACTAATTAACTAGAGCTCTTGGACGTGTAATCAAAGAGACGCGGGTTAATTAAAAAAAATGTGAGTAGTTAAGATAACTTAGTGGTAATTTTTACCGCTCATAACCGGACCCAATTCCTAAAAGCGCACCGGGTCATAGCGTTAAGACCAATTCGGGGATACCGTACCTTCTGGGGGGCGATCCGCCTTGGGAGCCACAGGCGGAAGTGCTCGCTAGGGTTCACGTATTCCGCGCAAGTGAGCGGTATCGATGGAACCGATCATAGAGGGAGGAAAAGAGCGGATAAAACCCTAATCTGACGATGGACCTGGGATCCACGGTAACAGGCCTAGAAACAATGGCATCGGTCCGCCTACATTTAGAGCGCTGGGTCCGCAGAAGATTCGGGGTCTTGGCTTTCAGACTGCTGCAGGTTCTGACGGGTCATGGTTGCTTCGGCAAATACCTGCGCCAGATTGCATGTCGGTAGATGTCTCCAGTGTGCCATGAGTGTGATGCGCCTGTCAATTCGATGTGTTACACTTTGTGTAAGCCCCGCTTGGGTCTCACAACGCCACGCCTAGCCACGGCCTAGCCACGCCACGGCTGTCGGGACCTTTCACTGTCCAGTGTGGTGAGGGCCATGCTGGATAGTGAGAACTGGTCTGAAATGGTCTCCTTCATTGAATCAGTTGTGGTATTGAAGAACGCCGCGAAGCGGGTGCATGAGTCTAGTGCGTATATTTGATTAGATTGTTGGATAATATTTAAGCTCTCTCATCAATTAGGCTATACATTCATATTTTACAGCGGTGATCGCGATGCTACACTTTTAAGAAAAAAATTACATAGCTTCGTAAAAAAAATATAAAGCATGTCGAAATAATTACTACTAAATTTGATAATAAATGAAACAAAATAGGGTGCAAAGACTAAGTGAATAAATAACATTGGTTGTTATGTTACTGCCATAAAAGTCAAAATTTCTCGAAATTCGATTGTTATATGTAAAAAGTTTAAAAAGAGCTTGCGGTAAAAGTTTCAAACTTTCAATTCGAACATCCATCTTTTAAAGAACTAAACACGAAACCATTCTATTTTAAATTTCTTAAACCTTTTATTACTTAAGGGGGGATTCTGCTTTAGGAGAATAAAAAAATTCGTATTTTCGGGATTTTTTTTAGGGAACATATAAATAAGTGAGAAACAAATTTTTCTTTTTTTATTTTATTACATATTTAAAGTTTACAAAAAAAATTGTTTAGTAAAAAAATCACTTATAGATACTATCTACTAGTGTGTATTTTTTTTTAGTAAAAAAACATTTTTTTGGTAAAGTTTAAACATGTCATAAAATAATCTGAAAGATTCACTAGGCTGACATATTTATTTCTACCCAAAAAAATTCCCGATAAAACTAAAAAAAAATCTCCTAAAGAAGAATCCCCCCTTAACAACAGATTTATGCGTTTTGAGACATCAATTCCAGACATTGCGGGTTAAGTGGCAGAGCTCAGAGCCGCACTTTATCATGCGAGAAAGTGAAAAAAAATTAAATGTTTTTGATTCCCCCAAGTGGGATTAAAATCTATAACCATCAAATTTACAGTAGCTAGACGCTACATGACTGAGCCAGGATATAATCTATTTTCTTTATACATTTTATGAAGATATGGTTATTTATATTATATTTGATAATAGGTTGCCCCCAACGGGCTAGAGAACATTTAAATTTATCATATATGAAGCTATATTTTCTATGGTTAAATAAGGCAGGATATTAGGTACCGGTAATTAATTTAATAATTAAAAAAGAGAAACGAATACATTATGCAGCACAGTACTCGCAAAATTCAGCTACATGCATAATCTAGAAAAGAAATAGATTTCCATTCTATATATTTTATTCGTTTTCTTATATTACGTGTCACGACTGTGACCGATTAAATGATTTATTTCGCCCATGAAAGTTTGTTAGAAGGTTAATCGTAAATGAGTGTCATTTGAGAAGATAAAATTATGTTGTATATTTTAATATACTTTAGTGTTATTTGAACACATTTAGTATCTTTATATAACTCAGTACATGAATTAGTACAATACCTATTTTCTTATAGTTTATCCATATTTCATAAAATCGAAATACATACGAATTGTTTAAGAAGTACGACAAAATAAAATAATTCTTAAAATACAGCATATTAGCAATAAAAATAGCTTAATTGTTAAAAGTGACAACATAATATTAATTTTACGATAGCAAAGAACCCTCAGGAGTATTTCCTAAGCAGATCTATATAAAGGTGTCCCAAAATTAACGCAAGATTTGACTTTGCCGTTATTTGCTATTATATTCATTATTCATTCGCTATTAAAAGACTAAAATGGCATTTTCTATTTAATTCAAATCTTGCGTTAATTTTGGGACACCTATACATGTGTAGTTCATCGGTCTGTTAAACATCAAAGCACCCTATTTATTTCAGTTATTTCTCAGTGGTTTCGGTTTCTTAAAGGAAAAGCTTTTGTTTGTAGCTTTATTTTCAATCTAAATATACAATAGTAACTAACGAAGAAATCTTCGTCAGAAGCGTTGATAAATAGTAACAAGGATGTTTTACGTTTCTTACAGCTCTTTGTAGACATTATCTATCTAACCAATACGTTCACTGAAATAAAAAGTTGGGTTAAAAAGTTTTTATGGTTTTATTTACTGCTGTATATTTTGTGTCATATGAAAGGTCCACTAAAGGTTCAACACAAAAGCGCTTCAATCAATCGGAATTTACACTGAATATATAGTCCGTGTCAACGGTTATATTATGTAAGTGTCCAGAGTTCACCATTGAAATATATAGTTTAATTTGTTTTTGTTTGAATATTGTTTAAATTTTTTTATCAGATATCAGCATCAGCATTATCTACTGTCGACCAAATGCTTTTATAACTTGGGCGAAAAATGAAAAGATTAAAATATCTGAAGATTTCTTCACAATAATTTACAGTTAGTTAGGGCACATAATGCCAGTAAGTTAAAATATTGCTTAGCTAGCTAAATCCATTGTTTTGCATTTGCTATTTATATTCCTACTCGTGACAAGCAATAAATACAGGCCATTGTTAATGTTACCACTTGCTTTGAAGCCTTGCATTATTCAACAAGCACAATATATATAACAAAGAAATTTTAAATTATAGGTACAAAATTAGTAGAATGATAAACTAAAACTTAGTAGAGTTCTATTCATTTGGTAATGCAAACATACGAAATAACTTTAGCCACATAAATGAAAATTATATCTATAATTAATATATAAATTATTATTTTTTTTTAATATTATTATATTAACATAAAAATATCACGAAATGTAAGCAAATAGGTCACTACAACAGCTACAGAACATTTACAAAAATTGTATTTTTAAAATAAAGAGATCAATCATTTTAATTACAAAATTTATTACATTTAGTTTTTAGTCTTTGTCAATATGTATTATATATGTAGCTACTGGAAGAGCAGCATTTGAGTAGACTCAGCTGGGACCAACCCTTATAAGGTCAGTATAAATATTTGCGACTGGCGGAAATCGAGAAACGCGAAGGACGAACACTTTTCACTTAGTACTATATGTATATGTGTACAGACTAAAACATACATAACGGCGGGGTAAGCATGAAGAATCTGATTACAGATTTGAAGTTTTCCATTTCAGTCAGAAATAAGAATGGCGGAAGCTAATACCACTTTGTCAAACGGCTCAAATGGAAGTTCTTTAAGCCGTAAATATTCACCTTAGTGAAATTCGACCCCACAGCCATCGCGTCAACACATTGTCTCGCAATGCAATGGTGCTAACTCAACCTAATATTAAAGTCAAAATCTGTACTATTTTATGAAATATTTTATACTATTCATGTAGAAATTTTTATTAAAGCTTATTAAATTCTAATTAGGCTTTTCAAGCATCGTATATTATATAATTTTCATTATTTCTCCTGTAGGTAACATAGAAACGTGCTCCATGCACGTGTTAAATTTTCACAATAAGGTAGATCAACTAGCTATTAATTAAGAGCAGAATGTGGAGAGATATATGATTTTATTTTCTATTTTTTTTTCTTTACCCCAATATAATAAAATTTTAATAGGATATCATTTTCATAATGTGTTT
>JAKGSA010000212.1:48248-153248 GCA_033558755.1 Philaethria dido | reverse complement strand
AGAGGCGTTGTAGATGCGTTGCCAACCTAGAGGATACAAATGGAAGTGGAGGACAATGTAGTAGTCCGCTATCGGAACCACTACATTTTAGGGAAAGGATGGGTGGGATAGGGGTAAACCTGGCTTACATGCCATCGAACCGGAACACATCATAAGATATTTGGCGGTTCGAGCTCGTTCTAGCAAGGACAGGTAGTTCATACTGTCATAATAATATATAGTCATCAAATCCGGACAGATGTGCAAATTGTTAAGGGTTTTGCTGGACGGTAGAATGTAGATCAAAGTGGCATTCTTATATTGAAAGATAGGTACAGTAAAGCAATTAAGAGCATGTTAAGACACAACAAAGATCCTTTATACGTAGTAGGTATATAGAGAGGTCTTAGAGGCTCGAATTGTAGAAATGAAATTATTATTTTTTTTTTTTAACTTCACGCTGTATCCCGCATATAGCAGGGTAGGCAGAGGGAACCAGAGAATCTTGTGCTAAGGCTCTCTTTCAACAATTCTGTTCCCCACTTTCCGCCGAATTGAGGCATTGCGTGTTGAGTGGCGGAACTCAACGCCGCGCTTTGCCTTGTTACAAAACCCAAGAAATGAAAATACTAAATTTTACATTTCCTGGAGTGGGTATCGAACCCACAACCTGTCGCGTTTACAGTCGCACGCTTGTGCCTTTGCGCCAGGACAGGCATTAATGATTTATTAACATTTATATAATAATGATTTATTAACATTTATCTACATAAAAGAATGTAAGCGTTGAAGATCTCGTGATTCTAGTGTAGACTTTAGTTCATTAAAATCATAAATAAGTTCTTTAAAATCATATATAGTGTCAAACGTCTAAAACAATTTAAGTAAGATCAAAGAGAGTTGCTATTGCTAGTTATAGGAAAGTTATAATATTTGATTTGGAAGTGGAACGGATCGAGAACCTGTATCTTATATCTGTCTCATATACCTTATTCCTTATTATAAAAATTATGGTCGCTAGGGGAGTTAATAAAAAATCTGTACCTATATGTTATATATATTTGAACTATAGGCTATGTGCTGCTTAATTATAGAACCAAATTAGTATAAATCTATAAGCACTATGTATTGGTAAAATTGGGTTTAATATAGACAGAAATTAAATGTTAACGCCTGTCGTGGCGCAAAGACAAGCGTGCGACTGTAAAAGCGACAGATTGTGGGTTCGATTCCCACTCCAGGAAATAAAAAAAATAAATAATATTTAGTATTTTCATTTCCTGGGTCTGGTAACAAGGCAAAGCGCGGCGTTGAGTTCCGCCACTCAGCACGTAATGTCTTAATTCCGTGGAAAGTGAAAGTGAAGTTGAAAGAGAATGGAGTGTCTTAACGCTAGGTTCTCAGGTTTCCTCTACCTACCCTACTATAATATATGCCGCATAAAGCGTGAAGCTAAAAAAAATATTAAATTTTAAAGTGATTTATAAATCTCTATAATCTTTATAATCTTTATCGTAACTGCAAGGTATGCATTGTCACGGTGTGTTCATTTAACCAGAGATATATTGCGTGGTAAGATTTCCCCTTTGACCGCAGACATATTAGACCAATATAACTTCTGATCTATAAATAATATAATATGTGAATCTTATAATTTAATTTCTAAAGATAGAAGTTTGCAATGAGATGCAAACCGCAATTATATAGATAACTGTGTTTAGACAAATCATTAAGATATTTTTAATGAAAAAAAATGAAAAGCACTTGATGACCTCTTATAATCAACACGTTTTAAATCCTTTTTATATTGATTTAATGTAGATAATAGATATATTTTTTGAGTATATTGTAAAAAATCATAAATAGAATATATAATAGAAACAGATGAATATGTAAAAATAATAATAATAATTTCGTTATGCTATATTTGTGACAAATTAGGCTGGTATCTTATAGCAAAACATAAAACGACACACACTTATCGCAATTTTCATTTATCTTAATGTCACCCGTTTCTATTCTATTTTATTCATTCAGTATATTATATTAATATCAATTTTATTTAAATATATATTCATAATTCTAATATATGTATGTATAATTATATTATATTATAATATTCGGTATCGCTCGCAGGCGCGACTTCATCTAGGCGGTCACTGAAAATCAGCGTTGGTTCTCATTGAGTCTTGTGACTCATGTGCCAACTTATATGCTGAGTGACCTACCTTTTTCTTTGCACACTGCTGTACACATATTATAATATTATTTGATTTTTGTTTATGTTTTTTTAAGTAGTAGTTGTTTTTGTAGTTCTTTTTATGATTTGTGTTTTCTTTTATTGCCCTGTCATTATTAATAATGTTTACAGTGTGTTTTGGAATAAAGCTTTTACTTACTTACTTACTTACTTAAAAATAACATTTATTTTGGAAATAAATTGTGTATTGCAAATCAAATACATATATTTTAATTGAAAATGATTTAAGATAGCTTTTCATGGAGTTGTGGAGTTTAAATATTTATTTATTTGGACAGTACTAAAATACATCTGAACATAATTAATTAGGTACATAGAATTACAGAAATGAAGATGTCTTAGGTTCGTAAAGGTCGACTGTCGACATTGTTAACTGTTCAGTCTAATTACAATGAAACGTCGTTTTATTAGGTAACGCGGTGCACCACACTTCCCTAGCACACGTTCGCAACGCGGTTACATAAACAATAAAGAATTTTGCTGACAAGCTTGTTTGTATTGTAATTATTTTTCCTTTAAAAGTTGTAAAATAAGGTGCGCTCTAAAGCTTCCGCCTCGTGTGTTAGAAAAGATCTTAGGGGAATAAATCCTTACGAATCACACTTTCAAAGAAGGCTTCGCATAAAAATATGGGTAAGTTAATATATTACAATAAAATTAGCGTATAACAGTTGTTTATTTAGTAACTTTATCGAAATAAAAAGAAAAAGAATTTAGAAAATTAACCAATAAGGAAAATAAGTTTCATCGCTTGGAAAATTATTTATCAGTTCACTCAATTTGTACCACCATTTCTTTGCTGATAAAACATTTGTATGGATTCATAAGATTGTAAAATATTTTTTTTTATTTTAATTTAATTGAGATTATAGCGCTAACGCTAATTAAAGACATAATCAATTAACTAATTAAGGTATCGCAAAATTTTTTGCGCGAAAATTCTATATATATATATATATATATATATATATATATAACACAATAATGTTAACATTTAATATTCATATCGACCAATTTAGAAGCTGAAAGTATTTTAGCTATGATATATAATATCATATTTAAAATAAGTTTTGCGCGCATAAAATCTGTGGGCTTTACATTTTTCTTTAGTTTTTGTAGATATTGGCGTTTTATATTCAAATTTTCCGCAAAGCTCTCATTTTGTAGAGCATGGTATAAGTATCGTGTGCGGCGTGTTTACAGAATATATTATAAAAGTAATATCATTATGTCCATGAAACCGTTGTGATGCAGTTGCTACGTTACGACTTTACTCTAAATGTTATTACGAATTCGAATCCTTTCCCGGGGGAAAATATTATATAAATAAAATATAAAAAAAAAAGGAAAGAAAAGTCCCGCTGAGTTTCTTGCGCCGGTTCTTCTTAGGTCTGAGGCATTAAATTTAGTAAACCGGTGGTAAATTATTTGATAAAAAATGAAGCTTGTAACTTCTTATTTTGAATAAAATTATTTGACTTTGACTTTGACTTTGACTATATTCTTTCTGATGTTGCGTTTAGTCACTCAGCGCGCACTATATGGGAGGAAAGAAGAGAATCAATCTTCATTTATTTGATCATTCAATGCTTTGTTCGTTTCACTGCTCGTCCAAATGAATAAAATTTAAAATGACTTTTTTCTGTATAACCCAAGTTTTACTTTCTATATAATTTTATTTAAGTCAACAACAAGTCCTGGCACTAGTTCCGTTGCAGGACGACTCTAGACCAATTAGTTTATTATCCATTTATTTTTCTTTGTATAAGACAAAGTGTACCCTACTTTTCTATTTTGTATAAATCTCAAAAGAAAATAGCTGCAATTGTATATTTATAAAATTTTATTCGTACTGCAACTACGAACTACTGTTATACCAAGAAATTAACAAGAAATGTGATGTTGCTTCTTTCATTCGATACTTTTATCATAGCATGTATAAACTGTTATTTTTTTAGGTTCACGCTGTTCCGCATATAGCAGGGTAGGCAGAGTGACACGGTCAAGAACCTAACACACTCGGTTCCCCACTTTCCGCCAAATTGAGTCATTACGTGCTGAGTGGCGGAACTCAACGCCACGCATTGCCTTGTTACCAAACCCAAGAAATGAAAATACTGTTTTTATAAAACATTTTTTTTATGTTGTACCATGAATGGCTTTAATTGTACCCTATGAAATATATTAGAAAGAAACCTACAAAAAGTTTATGATATGTACTTATTATTTTATTTGATAAGGGAAGTTCGAAAAGTGGTTTCAGTTTCACTTTGCTTTCTATGTCTGAATTCTACTATCAAACAATGTAGTTTAGATTTAATCGTTGTAAATAGATATTGATACCCCATTTAATGTCAAAAAATTAAAATTTAATAAAGCTTACTTTGTATACCAAATTAATAGTTTTTATGTTTATTTTCAAGATTACCATCATCATGAGATTTAATACTGACTTTAGAACAGGTAAAGCAATCTTTTCAGGTTTTCGCTCGCTGGTCCCTGCCACGACACGACAAACGTATTCCCCACGCGACAGCCGCTATGATATCTTCAAAGATATTAATTTTAATGATATGCTATAAAGGATAATGTTGATCTACAATAAATGTGTAACGTATTTAATGTTCTTAATTAGATAAAAAATAATACTGTGTTATTTGAAAAAGCTTCTTAAATTACTCATTATTTTTTATAACATATATATGATAAAAATATTTACTGTGGATACATTACTTACCCTAAATCTATTTCTGACGCGTTAGTTGCTAAATTCATGTAATAAAAACGAAAATTTTACCAAAACTTTTCAAAAATTCCTTTTCAGAATTGCTCCATTGAGCAAATTATATATACACAGGCCTCGACAAAATTTTCTAACGGTCATTTTCTTTTAATAAGCATTTTATTGAAACCTTTCTTTAATTACCAACCTTTATATTTTAAAGAGATGGTAAATTATGCGAATTGATCCATATTTTTCGAAACAATGGCACTTATTTTCCTTGTTGAGTAAATAAGTCCAATTCCTTATTTATTCTATAAATTATTACAAACATACATCCCGCATATAGCAGGGAAGGCAGACGGAACCTAGTGTTAAGATACTCCGTTCCCCACTTTCCGCCGAATTGAGGCATTGCGTGCTAAATGGCGAAACTCAACGCCGCGCTTTGCCTTGTTACCAAACCCAGAAATTAAAAATTCCATTTCCTGGAGTGGAAATCTAACCCACAACCTGTTGCGTTAAATTATTATTATATATAATTTTTATTAATATAAGTATCTTTTTGACGATAGGAATTATATTCTTCAATTTGTGCTATGGTTGATAAAGGATTTATAAGAAATTATTCTAATAAAACTACAGATGTGTATATAATATAAAGCGTAAGGCGGAAGAAAACTGACTCATCTTTTACAAACAAACAAGCTTTTTGGCTAAACTAGGAAAAAATAAATAATTTCGTGAACATCGGTCATATTAAGATTTTCTGTTATCACCGTTAGAGGCACTACGGGCTCAGAAGATAGTCCTAGTAAGTAAAGCGGAAAGAAATTCAACAATTTAAATGAAATTGAAGTTGAAATATTATATATTATTTTTGTTTCAAAGCTCCAGTGATTTATTTGTGTATTTGCAATAGTTTTAAAGCTGCCACTCTACAGAAACAGGGTGCGATAAATACAATCTACGTTGGGACACCTTGTAGTTCTTTCACTTGTAGATATTGCCACTTTTATAGTCTAGTACATTAGGAGTTAAAATGAATTAAGTACTAAGAGTTAATAGAAATAAATTAATGAATTAATTTATTTCCTAAATATTTTCGACGCTCTAAAATTAGCTTTCGCTTTTTTTAAGTAAGGCTTTCCGCCCTCCACTTTCATGCCAAATTAGAGATATGCGTGTTGAATGGTGAAGGGCGGCGAAATGAAAATATTTTAAATATAATCAGTCCCTCGTCATCGAGGGACTGATTATTTCGATTCGATTCTCATGAATCGAACCTACAATTAAACGCGTTTTTACAGATCGACGCTGTTCCACTGCGTGAGGATGGTCTCAAAAATATATGATTACTGAAAGATTATTCGATGATGTTCGCAAAATTGTCCATAAGTGTAAATAATCCATAAAATTTTATTCGTGCAACTGCACAGTAAAGTAGAGCTTTTCGAATGGGCTTGGTCAGTTTTCAAATGTATTTATAAATTTCGTTCAGCGTGGCACATGATGAGAAATGGCAGTTGCGGTCGTTCGAAACCTCTAGAGTTATTTATTTTTAACCGAAATATGCATTAAACTTAGCTACTACTCAACCACTTAATATAAATGCATTTGAAATATATAAATATTTTTAGTAGTTATTTTAAGCAGCATCGTTTTATTTGGTAAATTAAATATATCATTAAAATCTCATATATTAATCATTTATTTACATAATATATTTTTTCTCACAAAATATCACCTGCTTCATTTTTATTCAAAGTTTTCGCCCCTCGTCACTGATGAGTAAGTAAGACATACTTACTCATCAGTGACGAGGGGCGAAAATTTTAAAAAGGTAAGCCGATAGATTTAGGGAAGCCGGTATATTTTGAGATGCTGGTATACTTAGGGAAGCCAAAAGTTAAGTTTTTTTGCAATCTCACACATCAAATTTTGCTGACGAACTTTTTTTTGGCTCTCATACTATTGTTGACCTTGTGCTTTTGCAATTTCACTTTAATTTTTTTTTGATCTTATTGTTTATTGGTATCCTAATCTCTTAATCAATCCGCCTTTAAATTTATTTGGATTTAAAATTTAAAAATTTAAATTTATTGTCATTTACAAAAGGTAAGCTGGTGAGAACTGTGTTATATGGACCTCGCCACTGGTACTTACTATTGTCACTCTTAATAATATTTTTCAAAATGGATTAAGGAATATAAGTATGTATTCTTGATAACTTTTCCCCTTTTCCTTCGTAGTATTCTTTGATATTCTTACAATATTCCAATAAGAATAACCATCGTATATCGTGCTAACCATTTCATTTTAGTATTCGACTACAAATTGACCCAGAATTCTGGCGTACAATTTTTTTTCGTCGTCTTTGTATATATCATTATAATATTAATTATGCGGTGGAGCATGAAATTCGACATAGTTAAAGTTCATATGGAAAGAGAGTCAAATATTTATTTTTTATAATAAAGCTATGATAAACATAATTTTATATAAAGTGACATGCTCGCTTAGTACCAGTGAGGTACTCGTTTAAAGTCTTCGCCATCGCGTTCAATTAGGTACATCTCTATCGCGCCATACCAGTTATATGTTAACAAATACAATTAAAACCCTATTAAAATAATTGACTTATTGAATAATGATATGTGAAGTAAGTTATATATGACTTATGTATGTCGGTTAAATAGAAAAGGTTATAGTAGTTGCTTTTCAAACTGTCTTGACCCTCGTCACCTTCTCTAACATGTTATGGCAGCAAATCAGTATCAGTATCAGTCACTTTATGTAGCCATCACTTAATACAAATAATCACAATACCGTTCCCAGGAACTACTATCGGTAACCGCAAACAGTATTCATTTCATTTATTTTGTTTAAATAGGTTAGGCAAAAGCTCAAAGCATATATTGACATTTTTCACGCTTAGCAGAGTATACAGAGAGAACTTAGTGTCAAGACACTCCGTTCTACTTTTTCCAAAAATGAGACATCGCGTGTTGAGTGGCGAAACTCAAAGGCGCGCTTTTCTTTCTTACCAGAGCGGATATATGAAAATAATTTTAATATAATCATTACCCCGAGTTGGAATCGAACCCACAACGAAACGCGTTTACATTTAGATGTTGTCCCACTGTACCACGGCGGCTTCTTTTAACTATTAGAATATATTTATTACCCTTACTTAAAAGGAACCACCCGTTTTATTTATTTGGCCTATGTTTGTTCGTAGTAGCGTTGATTGAAATCGTTATTGTATTATTATAGCCGCAGTATTCGTTTCGATTTACGATTTATTAGCCAAACAATTCTAAATGTTTATTTTGTTTCTATCATATTAAATATTTTTAAAGCTCAGCAAAACGATAACTTAAAACAATATAATTTATACAAAAATATATTACAAAAAAATTAAAAGGAACAAGTTCCAAATTATTTTCTCGTAATCCTGCTTATTCTGGCAAAAACATGAATTTCATATTATGAAAATATTAATTTATAGTCGGATCCGGACACGTGTGCAATTTTTGTAAGCAAACTAGTGTGTTAAAAATGGGTCACTGTAGCTTTAAAATATTTTCTTACATAGATACACTTAATTATGAAAAAAGAAATGAAATGTTCAAAAATGATGAATCACTATTTTCCAAAATTTCTATCACAGTGCGACAGATCTATTTTAGTACGTTAAAACAAAATATACTAGCTATAGAATAAAATGTATTTAATGAAAGCTTCGTGTTTCGTACATTAGACAATAATGGACCTCGACGTCGCGTTGCTCCGGGCTGGTAGAGTCAGCACACCAATAAGGAAAATTATATAAAACAATGAATGGCAGATATTTTCTCTTAACTAAATAATGACGATGTTTTCAAATATATAAAAATGACAATTAAATATGTGTATACGTGTTTAAAACATAATAATTAAATATAAGTTATTATATAATTATTTTCAACTAATAAAGCTTTGCATTTATTCTCACACGAATTAAATATTCGCATAGCTTTGATACAAATAATAACTTTCATTTCATAAAAGTAACTTCTGTTCTAATATATTATAAGTAGGTACGCGAGTCCCAACTGACACAACGTTATGAAATCCTCGGAGGCGAAACAAATAGGCAACTGTGGTCATAAATCATGTTCTCCCTCCTCCGACGTTATTAGAAATGGTTCCCTGTTGGATTAATTAACATTGTTACGAGAAAGTAGAGTAATACTAACAATAATATCTTAATTTGGAAATTTTAAATATGTACACTTTGTGGCTTTAAATAAGTAAATAGAAATGTTTTATTATTGGTGGTAGGAGGTTCGTCCTCCGTCTGGCTCGCGACCACTATCATGTCGACGACGAACCGCCAAATATCTTATGATGTGTTCCGGTTCGATGTCATGTAAGCCAGGTTTTTCCCCTTTCCCACCCATCCTTTTCCCAAAATGTGGTGGTTCCGATAGCGGACTACTACATTATCCTCCCTTTCCATCTGTATCCTCTAGGTTGGCAACGCATCTAGTACATCTCTTGTGTTGTAGATGTTCATGGGCGAAGGTAACCACTTACCATCAGGCGGTCCTTCTGCTCGTTTGCCATCCGGTATCCATAAAAAAAAAAAATATATATTTAAGTTAATAGTAAAAATATTTCAGTTAGTCTTCTATCATTTGCAGAACACACTACGCTTGCACTAGCGGCGCACACGTCCGACCTCGACGCGGAGATAATATTTACTTTGATTGATATAGATGTGTGTTCCGATTTGATTGTAAAAAATGGTGTCGAGTAACATGAAGCATCAAGCAGTGTTTTAGACACTGTGAATCGGTAGAAAACTAGTAGACCCACTACGCATTTAACTTCGAGGCATGCTTATTTTAGATATATCTTTTTTAAATTCTTTCGTAATCGTATAATTAGCTTTAAAGTTAAACAAAAACTAACATTAACAATATATTAACATTAATATTTGTTCATTTATAATATACTTACATAGGTGTACTCAAGTATAGTTGTATTTGAAGCCGTAACATTATAATTTCCAATATTTTTTAATCTAAAAAGTAACAATACAGGTGGTACCTAATATAAGTATATCATGTAGTAGGTATATAGTTTAATAGTGTCTTAGAATACTATATTGATACCTAATCAGAGATGTCTAAGAAGATTATTTTTTTTTCAGGTTTGACAGTTAATTTTAAGTGACAGTCAATTCCGAACAGACAATATATTAACAAATAAAATATTTTCGAAGCCTATGTTATTAATATATGTGGTATATAATTTCATACTGCTGTAAAGTGGGGGACGGAATTGTTGAAAGAGAATGGAGTGTCTTAACACTAGGTTCTCTGGTTCCCTTTGCCTACCCCGCTACAGCGTGAAGTTGAAAAAAAAATACTGCTATTTGTATGGTAATAGTTTCAATTAATTTCGGTTTCGCTTCGGCTGAAATATTTAGCTTGTTTTATTGAAAAATAAAGAGTTTAGCGGTTGTCAGGCTAAAGGAAGATAGTAAACTTTTTAATATAAAGCACTATTTCTTTACATGAAGAGACAAGACTGATTACGAAAGTTAAATTAGGCATGATTAAACCATTTGTAATTAACCTTTAATGAGTTAGGGACATGCACGAAGACTAATCTTTTACACTTGGGCTAAGTTAGTTTGTATTGGTAGCCCCATAATTGTTAATTATTCTGGTAGCCAAATTGGCAGAAATATCGTAATCGTAAAGTGATTAAAGTTTTAAAAAAATATTTAATTGCCGCAAACCATTTGCATTCTTTGCTTTTTTATATATTATAAGATAGTAGAATATGATGAAAAATATTTAAACGTACGGACGTTTATTTTTTATCTTTTTTGTATTGGATACGGATCCAATCTATGTCTGCAGTGAAAAGCGTAGAAAAAACATCAGAGCATTCTCTTTGAACTACATTTATGTTTTCGTGTTTGTTTTAAAATTGATGAGGCATTGTCCAAAATATTTAAGATATATTTTGCCATCCATTAAAAAGGTGCGTTAGAAGAATACTTTTTTTAGATAAAAAGTATGTCGAATATCAGAATTCATTGTTTTTTAATAATAATAAATATTATCATTTAAACACCTATATTTAATATATAATTTATTATATAGTATAGTAAGAAATAAAGTGAACTATTTACTTTTCGCTACAGTATTGTAGATACACATTGTTATAGTACGGCCAAAACACACAAAATATTTACAAATCGTAGCCTATGCAATCTGGTGCCCTCGTATGAGGTAAGTTACGATACAGTTCTATATGTCTCATGTTCAGTAGTTTTTACGTGTAAAAGTAACCAAACATCCATTCAACTGCCCACACAAACTTTTACATTTATAATATAAGTAGGATGCCCTAATTTAAATCTATGGCTAGTCTCTATCTATTGTTATCAAACAATAGATCCATTGTATATACGTAATTAGTCTAACGATAAACATTTACTATTTTATGTTATCATAAAATATGATTATTACTAATGCAAAGGTAATTATTCCACACAATTAGCGTTATCATAAGTTCTTTCTATTTTTTTTTTTTTTTTTTATGGATAACGGATGGCAAACGAGCAGAAGAACCACCTGATGGTAAGTGGATACCTTCGCCCATGAACATCTACAACACCAGAGATGTTGTAGATGCGTTGCCAACCTAGAGGATACAGATGGAAGAGTGGGAATGGGAAAACCTGGCTTACATGCCATCGAACCGGAACACATCATAAGATATTTGGCGGTTCGTCTTTGACATGATAGTGGTCGCGAGCCAGACGGAGGACGAACCTCCTACCACCAAACTATATTTCATATATAATAGAAATGACTGTAATAGTTATAGAAAATTTATGGATAATATTAATATGTAGACGATGTTAACGTCGACACGAGATCAAAGTGGCTGTTAGCATTTCACAAACCATCAACGTACGTTATTACCTCAAGCCTTCAGGATCCAAGATTAATTATAATTCCTCGATTAACATATTACACTTATCATAGTATAATCAACGTAAGTTCTTACTCATATTGTTACAGTTGTTATGCGTTACGCAATACAAATATATGTATTTGTGCTTCTCAAATGTATGCCTATGTAGTTGTAATTAAGGTAAAGTAAACAACGGCTTTCTATATGTGTGGTGGAGGAGTTCATGATGTTTGATCGATTTTCATTATATATTTAATGGATACTTATTTGAAATAAAGCAAAGTAGAAACAAAGTTCGTAAGTAGTAGAAATATACAAAATTTTTACATTTTGTAAAAATTTTAACTTTTCGACGTGAACTACAATTTAACTTGTTTTGTTGACCGAAATACCGTCTGCTTTAAGCCATGTGTAATACCAACAAGTGACTATTTGTTGTGAAAATATAGAAAAGCACCCCCGAGTTTCTACCGTCAGGACAAGATAAGTACAGTGTTGCAGTAATGAGGAAGTTTAACATAATATTGAAATTTCACAGAAATTTCATACAAGTTAATATTTCTCCCAAACATAGAGCTTAAGCATGTTTCATAAATTGCTGCATTAGCATTATTTCACATATAGTAGGAAAGATAAGAAAGATTAGAAACGTTAGACTCTGATGGTGTGAATATATTTTTAATCGCACAAGATGCTCTGGAATTGGATTGACATTCTATGTTAAATTTAGATTATGGTAAATTAGTCTAACATTGATCACATTTAATTTGCATGTATAGTGTATCATACGCAATATTTTATTCATAGAATCAATATTACAATTACGAGTTACGATAGCTTATGAATTACTCTTTTTATATATTTTCGTTATAATCTTACATGTAATTTACGTAGAACGGAAAAATACTGTTGTATATGTTCTCGATCTTGTGACTTATAAGGTCGGTAAATGGGCCTTATTATGGCGAAATTGCCTTGATAACCATAATAAGAATTTCCTCAAAGTAAAAGATTTTACTACAATAAAAATAATTCAATTAAATTAAGTTTCATAACCGGTTATACGATGTGTTTGCCATTTATTGTGGTTTTCTGCGTACAGTATCGTCTTACATTATACTGATAACGTTTCACTGTCAATATCACGGCTTGGTATAGAGAATCGCCTATTACGTATTATCTCATCACTATTCGGCTCCTATAAATACTCCCGTATGGATGTGTTTATTTGAAAAAATGTTTATAAAAGGTTTTCATCGAACGTAAGAAATCGATA
Organism: Philaethria dido; assembly: GCA_033558755.1. NCBI lineage: Eukaryota > Metazoa > Arthropoda > Insecta > Lepidoptera > Nymphalidae > Philaethria > Philaethria dido. Next base: position 140,027 of record JAKGSA010000212.1, on the reverse strand, counting down.
ATAATAAAAATAACCTGATTATAACTAGTATAAAATCCAAAGAAATGGTTAGCTAATACAACACAATTGAGATGTACCTAATCGTTCTTGATTTAATTATATTCCCCCATTCTTGATTATGTCAAAAATTGTATATAAAAAGCCTAAAATAAAACAACAACCAATGAATCAATCAATTACACCGTGAATATTTAAATTTATTTATAGTATCAGAGATACTGCTATAGCACTCTCAGCAAGTAAGATAGAATATAAATTGAATTCATGTCGCGCATGTCATAGTAGGTGATGGATATGCCAGAATGTTCCGAAAATATTCAAGTATATCATAAAATAACGATACATGTCTATTGAGAGCTATCTATATAATTAATTGAAAAAAGTATACAGTAAGTATTTGACCAAAGTATATAAATATTACTACTTCTTTAAAAAGACATGACCAATACTTGCTAATTTAAAAAATAGCAATATGACTAATAAGTAATTAAATTAGGGGTGTTTTTTTTAATTATGTACGATTTATATATCAGTCAACTAGTTACATCAATATAAGAGACGAGAGAAAAAAAAATAAGGGACATGGTCCCGTTTCAGCGTCACTGTGTATTTGTTATTTTATATAGGTATATGAAAAATCTTACAATATATTAAAGAATATTATATTTTGGTATAGCAGAGGGCCTACGACAGTAGGCGGCAAATGTTATTGCGATAGCACAGTGACATTGATTGCGGCAATGCAATGATTTTATTGGCAGGATTTGTATTGAGCGTAACGCCAGCCGCCGATAACGCTGCATCGCTGACATAAGTCGTATTGTCGTAAACTACGCCTCAGAGATAGAAATGCAGAGAACAGGAAAACCTGTTCAAGTTAAACTATCTATGTATTGTTATGTTTTCATAATTATGACAGTACGAATATTTCTAATAACGTGAAGTCGCAATTATTTAAAATTAACATCAAACCTCACGCATGAAATATTTCTATATAATTACATCTCTTAAATATTTATGCAATGCAGAACAATTTTAAGTAAGAGGATAGTTTTGTGTTATAAGCGAGCACTTTTTTATACAAACTTCACTATTTGTTCAAAGATTTTAAGTTCAGTTTAATTCACTTCTTCAATACTATAATCATAAAGAATAAAAGCTAAAAGTAGTAATTGCTGCGTTATACTTTTTTATTTCTGACAAAAAGATAAACAATTATTTCGTACAGTACTGTATACACGTCATAGAAACGTATATCATAGTTAGCAATCAAATAAAATCGATGTTATGATAACAAGCGTTACCAAAGCGTTTTTGAACATCGAAGATTTTAAAATAGTAAAAACCAACGTCTTCGAGATATATCGATTAATTGTATAAGCAAATATATTTTGTAAAGAAGAATTTTTCGATGATACCATCGAATCAAAATAATAAAAAATACTATTACTTTCTTATCAAAATTCACATCGGCTTTGATGATTTTTAACGTATATGTGTTATTTTCTAATATAAAAGTTACTAGCTTATAATTTCTTACATACATACATACATAACTTCACGCTGTATCCCGCATATAGCAGGGTAGGCAGAGGGAACCTAGTGTTAAGACACTCCGTTCTCCACTTTCCGCCGAATTGAGGCATTGCGTGCTGAATGGCTCAACTCAACGCCGCGCTTTGCCTTGTTACCAAACCCAGGAAATAAAAAATTCCATTTCCTGGAGTGGGAATCGAACCCACAACCTGTCGCGTTTGTCGTCGAAAAGTGTTCATAGATTTTTTTACTTAATCATTTATTCATCCCATAAATAAAACTGGTTTTAGACAAAAAAAAAACGGAAAACATAATTTACAGATGAAACTTCTTAAAAATATCTACCCTGAAAAGTATGGATTTTTGATTTATCAACATATTGACGTCCTGTGTGGATTTCTGACATCCATGAAATATAAATTATATTTCATTTGTTGTATTTAGATTTGCAATGTAAGAAAGAAATGAGCCTTTATTTTCTGTAAATATTTATTGTGGTAATTCTTGTTAAAGATTTAAGTTAGCGTTAACTGATATCCTTATCTTCATCTTCATCTTGATGATTTAACGTATAATATAATTTCAAAAGCAAAGTCTGTGTTTTCTCATAACTCATAAAAGCTCTTAGGCTCAATCACTTGAGTTTGGTTGTATTGAACACCGATGAGATATATTGAAATGGGATATGTATTACTTTTTGTTTATTACATGGATTATATATTAACTGTATTTTCGATGAAATAGTGTTGCGAGTAGTAAATAAACATTCTTGTCATAAATAACATAAAAGTAATTAAAAAAATATTTAACAAATATACCATCGGAAATTCACAAAAAAAATATGAAAGGTCTTCGATGTTAGTATATAATTTTTTTTATTATATATAAATGTAATGGTAATGGAATTTAAAACTGTTCTGTTTTGAGCCTTTTTTTAAATGTCAAGGTCTTATTGACTAATACTTATCATATAACGTGTAATTGGTTGTAAACAAAGTAAACTGAATAGCGCCATATTGTGATATTTTGGACAATAAGGATCAAAACTTTAATGCTTTCCAAACCACATTATATTTTAAAGATTTTCTTTTAACTTATTCTTATGTACTTTTAGTTAAGAAATGTACTTACTAGTTTTATTAGTAGAATTGGTTTATCGGTGGATTGTTGTTACCAAATATTTATTCAATTCAGGTCAACTTATCTTAACTGATTATATTTCAATGGAAAAGATACCGATTTTTAGTTGCAAATCATTAAACAATATGCCAATACCGTTCTAAACATTAGTAAGTAATATTTTTACTCTATTATAAAAAACAAAGTCAAAACATGCTTAATTAAGCAACGTACCAAAATTGTGCAGATATTCGGTGCATCCCCTGGATCTTTCGTCTGTCGATGCGGTTACTATAGCATTAGTTACTACAGTTCGTGGGCGGCCGACGGGCCGTTTACCCCGCTGTCTCGTATACGAGTTCACGAAATTAACAACTGGTAACACATAAACTTCAATTAAAATTACTTTATAGCACTGTGTCCGTAGCGGTTGGGTAGTGTTTTGTTTACGAATAATACGTGTAAGGCGGGCGGCGTAGAGGGAGCGATCGTAAAGCAACGTTCGCGCTCGGCGCGCAACAGATCAACAGATAGGTACGCGGTGTACGCCGCGGCTGAAGAGTAGAGGCGGTCGCGGCGGCCGGGGTGCCGCCGTCGCCGGCGCGCGCCACTCGCGCCGCTCCCCGCGCCTCACCCTCTGACGTCACCGTTACGAACCTAAAATTTCACACGAGTAATCATTGTATCGTAAAAGCCTCACTTTCGGATGCTATGGGCGTTATCATAATACAACATTTAAAGCTTCAGCACCTTCAGAAAGAGAAGAAGAATATACAGTATTGTGCTATATGTGTCGTGGCACATGGATATAAAAAAATAGTTTGTCTCACCAAAAAAGAAATGTATCTATATAAATATTACATTTTTCGAAAATTAGCATTCTGACATTTGCTAGCATATATTTCAATTAAATACTTACTAGGGTATTTATTGAAAGATATAGATAATGAATGTATCGGTTCAATTTAGCTTTGATTGTTACAATAAAAACGTTTCAGCTCAAGCTTTTAGCAACTCGAACGACTCAATAATAAGATTGTAATAAAAGTAAGCAATAGGATTTGTATGTACTTATATTATTTACTTGTGTATCATATTTTATAAATGTGAAATTCAGTATTTTTTTAAATATGATATCGTTTTGATAATACTTGTAATATTGAATTAAATCAATAACTAACTTTTGCCAGTTCTTCGTGAATATTACTTATTAAATAGGGTTGGCAAGGGAAGCGGGCCAACTGAATGAATGGTGAAAATATTCTGTTCATATTCTCAAATGCAGCGTATTACACAACGTCGCACTTAGTTTCATAAGGTTGACGGTTTTTTACTTATGTTTATATAGATGGTAAAACAACAACAGAATCAGGTCAGGTTTTGAGCTTGTGTTAAAAATTTACATTTTATTTCTCTTGTCATTAAATGAAAACATTCATACGGCATTTATTAGCTGATCAAGCATTTGATTGGAGATTGTTTATTTAGATTACTAATATGCGTTATTAACACGAAACGATAACAAAAAAGACAACAAATACACATACGTACGCGTAAATCTAAAGGAAAACTTATGTACGAAACGAAAAAGACAAATTGATATCTCTCGAGGGCCCATAAGAACTCATTCAGAGCAAACAAGTAGGAAACAATCCAGAAAGCATTATGTAACAAAGAGCATGTGTCCCTGGCGTGCTCGAGTAACACAGTAGTGCAATAAAGCACTATTGTCTACCGTTTAATCCAATTATGATTTCCTAGTTACTTTTTCAGTTTCATTTTACCTGTCGTGGCGCAGAGGCACAAGTGCGATTGTAAACGCGACAGATTGTGGGTTCGATTCCCACTCCAGGAAATGTAAATGTTTAGTATTTTTATTTCCTGGGTTTGGTTTTGGTAGACAGGCTGTGGCGGGCAAGTATTTTTTTTTTATACTAAATCATTAGTGTTATAACAAGAACAACAATTAAATCTTTATTTCTTAGTTTATTTTAAAGTACATTTTAACAACACTTCCTCACGTTATGGTGGCACAGTTAGTTGTGTTCCACAAAATAGAACACATTAGTTACGAGTTTGATGCCCACTAGGAACTGTTGTATTTATGATTTCTTTTTCTATGTTTCTATTTGTAGTTTACGATTCCGCAAAACGATACGGATGTCGCATGGCATGCGTGCACAGAAAGTAAAGAACTTTCTATATACACTGCTAAATGAAAGAGAGCGATGTAGAGTAAAATTTAGAGGAGATAGGGTACATAGTTTCGGTTCTCGCTATGTCTTTCATAAAAGAAGATAAATATTTTCATTTATTTAAATGCTTATAAGAAAATTTATTATTGACGTTGATTTAGAACAGTCGGTACGTGACCAATTAACATTGTCTGCTTACTATTCGTGGTGGCTGTATTGAAAAGGGATGATTTTAAATCGAACAGAATATTCTAAGATTCACGATATAGTTAATAAAGTGCTCCATTAAGTTTCGCCAGTCAGTCATTGTCTATTAGGGCAGAAACTAAAAAAAAATGAAAATTATCGTTGGATCGGATTAGATGCGTACTTATTTGTGTCCTATTTGCACCACTGGATGAAGATGTAGGGAATTATATTAAGATGAGCAATCGCGAGCAGTTTCGTCTACTTGAATTATAAAACAAACTGTTTTTACAAGGAAATGGTCCACATGCTAAATTTTAACTTTTTACGCCCAGTAATTTCAGCTGTGCGTTGTCTGTCAGTCACTCAGTAACGAGCCTCTTGGAATTCGTCGAATCACTCCTTTCAATGAATCTATGAGTTCTCTTTCTAGCTATATTGAAACACTATGGGGGTTGATGATATTTTTGTTGTTAGCATCTCTGTAGGTAAATTTTACCAAATTTCCAATTCATGAGGATTTGTTAGTTTGTGAATAATAGAGTAAAATTATTATAATAAAATAATCGTATAATATTGAGATCTTTTATTTTCACAATTTTTACACATATTAATTGAAACTATTTTAACCGAATACTAAAATATAATCGATTAATTCGATTAAAATAATTTTAATTTTATTTAATAATCATATAATATTTATTTACACTCCAATTTCAAGTCATTAGTAATAAGCATTTTCTTTTTCAATTACTTTAGGCTAGAATTGTAATAAAAATAAAATAAAAGAAATTACATATATACTTTAAGAAACTCTCTGACCCAGTAAAAGGACCCACATTTTAATCTCGTGAAACAGCGTGTTCCCAACATTTTCGAGTGACATTAATATTTTAAGAGCAACACTGTTACTGTAGCGCTTTGCGAGCATTGTAATTGTGTTTGTTTTAAATATATTTTTTTTATGTTATGAACGGTTTATTTAAATTTTATTTACATATAATTAAGCAATGTTTAAATTAGAATTACCTATGTAATTTATAAACAAATGAATTAATTTTTTTTTTCTTTTTCTTAAAACTAATGTTTTTTGTACCTATATCTAAAATAAGAAGAATTTTCAGGAATTAATTAATTTAATGATAATAGTTAACACATACTAATATTATAAACGTGAATGTAGTTTTGTTTATTACGCTTTCACGTTAAAACTAATCTACCGATTATCATGAAGTTTTGTACATATATTCAAAGTCAAAGTCAAAGTCAAATAATTTTATTCAAAATAAGAAGTTACAAGCTTCATTTTTGAACGTCAAATAATTTACCACGGGTTCACTAAATTTAATGCCTCAGACCTGAGAAGAACCGGCGCAAGAAACTTTTTTTTTTATATTCGACAGTGGTTTACAATTCTTTATTAATGACAATGATACCTTTGAAACAGACTGGAGCGAGCATTTCATTCCCAAGGTGTGTTATCATTTATAAAATCACTAATTAGGTAACCTTTAACACACAAACGTCTTTTTACAATTTTTTTAAATTGCAAAATGGAAAGTTTTCGGACGTTTTCTGGGATTCTATTGTAGAAGTATACACATTGTCCCATAAAAGAATTGCGGACTCAATACAATGGAGTTACAGGCAAAGTATTAGAAGTATTAAAAAGGACATGTACAAAAAATATTTTGGCAGATATGATTGTTAATAACAAAAATTAACAGCTAGTAACTGATAAAATTAATATTTATTATATAAGAAAATAAAATCTACACTGAGAATAATTTCGTCTTCATCTTGCATTGAAAATTTCTATTTGCATCTACATTTAAATAGTGGTAAAGTAGTGTGTATATCAATTAATTTTAAACGTATTAGAAATACGCTTAACCTGAGTCACTAAAAATAAATCCTTGAAGTACCTACCTACGTACTAATACTGATACAGTATGCATTAGGTTAACTTAGATTAGACAACCGCAATATGTGTGCTTAAATTATACAGTTGTACGAGCATGACATTTCATGACACAGTTAATCTGTTATGCTAATGCCAATTATTATATATAGCAGTTTCCCGTATACCAAAGTAGACAGAGAGTATTAGTAACAGTGATAAAACACTCCGCTCTCCTTTAACAGGGCGGGAAAAAGAAAATAATTTAAATATCATTATTTCTTAACTTTGATATTTTTGTTTTAAAATATTATATTCTTTTTTTTTAACTTCACGCTGTATCCCGCATATAGCAGGGTAGGCAAAGGGAACCTGAGAACCTAATGTTAAAACACTCCGTTCTTTTACAACAATTCTTATATTAATTCATTCTTATTGATTTATTATATTCCATAATAATTTTATAATACATATTCTAAATACAGTAAGATCGTAGAAGGTAATGCAAAATGTCTTGTTTCCTTTAAATTGTGCATACAATAACATATTTCCAAAGATCACGTCTACCGATTCGCTAGATAGCAATCATCGATTCATCCACTTGTGACTGATTAACTGGTGACGGACTTGTACATGTATACCTATTATTCCATAAGTCCACTTAACTTATATCTTTCTTTTTACTATGTTTCATTGCTCATATATTTTATGGACAGAGAATGGAGTGTCTTGACAAAAGTTTTCCCTGACTTGTGCTAGTAGCAGGGTCTACGCCGGAAATGACATAAAGCTGCTACTCATATATCCTATGAATTGTGTGCACTTAAATATATATTAATTTATTACATTTTCTAACAATTTATCCGTGTATAACACAAAGTAGATGTTGTACCCTAATTCTCAGCATTTACATATAGAAAACATCTATAGAAATTATTAATGTTTTAAAATTTTCTTCTATTTTTCAATTTTCTTTATTTTACGTTCACAAGAAGTAATATGTTTTAAAATTGCTTACAAGAAGCATTTTCTTTTGAAAAATTAGTGTTACATTAATGATGAATATATTTTCTCCATTAATTCACAGAATAATAACAATTTTTATTAAGTTCGAAAAAAAATAAAGATTATCTAATTTCAGAATTTCGAAAAGTAACTCCATTATTTCGTGATCTGTAATGCTTATATATATGAACTAGTCAAAGTATTTGTATACTGCATAAATAACAAAGTAATAAAATGGATATAATAAGTTTCATGATTTAGTCATGTAAAGGAAAGACATAAGAATAGCTGGTCAATCTCTAGAGAACTAGACTTATGCAAGCTTAGGATGTATTCCTTGGAGATTCGGAAGCTTTTATAGATTTACTATAAATATAGTTATATTCTGAAAGTAATAAAGTCCCGGTATTGGCTTATTATTATAAGAGGAGGAAGTTATAATATTTATGAGCTTGGAAGGTACGCTCAGAGGTAAGTAAACCTTCTTTGAGCTTTAATAAATATCTAATATTTCGTTATAAATTCATATAAGGTGTGAATAGTCTCTGCGGTTTTGATTGATAAAATAATGTATTTTAGAAATAATTCATAAAAATATCTGAATTCACCTTTGTACTTTGTTAAAAATGTTTTTTTTTTGTAATAACGCGATTTTTCTAAATATTTTTTTAAATGAAAATATAAACTTACAACATAATAAATATCTAAATAACAAAATTGAATCGGTGAGTGCCAAAACAACGTAAATCCGGATTTTCAAATTTTGGTGATTTCTCTACTCAACACGCATCTTGCCTTTCTAAGCTAGTTTAAATCGATGTTTTGCATTTTTTGTGACTTACGTTGTTTCTGCACTCACCAATTCAATTTGGTTTAGTATAATTAAAAATATTGTTGACATTTCTAATTTTCAAACAAAATAATTCGTCAAACTGTAAAGTATTTGATGAATTATAGAACAAGTTCTAACAATCGAAAGTATAAAATTTTAGGGATTACAGAAAAGTGACCTTTGGCATTCACGGAGGGATCTAAAGAGAAGCGGTGAAACAAAGGTAACTTCGCCATCCTCAGTCACCGCTCCTCTTGAATAATTGAAGACTCCTGTACTTACGGGCTTATGTTTGTTCAAAAGTGCTCTTAGAGCTTATATTGCTTTACTGTCATTTGTTATGTTAGAATAAAGACTTATTAAAAAAATATCTCAACTTTTTTCCGATGAGCAATATTGACATTATATTAAGCAGACGGAAGAAAGTTCTTTTAATGTTTTGTTTTAATTTTACTAAGCAATGGTCTCTACCATTATATAACTATGTTAAAAAAAGTCTAAATGTACTTATTAATGGATAAATTATTCGTATTACGTAAACTATTGAGAAGCGACTGACTGATCGGACACTTCTCAGTGGCTCACCGCTTGGTTGAATTTCAAATTCTTTCTGCCTACTCAACGTGATACGAGACAAAGAAAAGGTAAAAAAGTATAAACACATATCTTGTATGTATTGTATAATAAAGTATAGTTATTACATACATTCGCTCGTTTTTGCTATCGAAATATTATTTTCTTACAATTATAATACTATTTTCTAAGTAAAAATAGTAAAATAAGTCCATCATTTGTCGACAAATAAAATAAAAATATACAAAATATTGTTTTTAAACGTAGAAAAAGTATAAACACAGCTTCTTAACTAAATATAAGTCAAAATATCTATAAAGCAACACAAACAAGGCAAATCTGTCTGTACATATTTCAATAAAGTTTGCTTTTTCATAAATGTTTCAATTTATAAGAGTATTTCATTTTATCATATAAAATGATAAGCAAAAACACAAATCATGTTTTCCATATTCACACTTCAGAAAGTTGTACCTAATAGCAAAATATACTACGGTCGCTTATTTGCTCAATATATGAAAACATCTGTGAAAGCGATAACGCTGTGAAATAAAAAACCGTAACGGAAACCAGATCTTCTGGTATGAGTATTATATTTTCTTTGAAAGATTTAAGGAAATGATTAAGCGGCTCCTTGGGTAGTCGAATACCGACGCTTTGAAAATCTTGCTACGCTTTGATGTCGTTAGTAGGCATAATTGGTGAAAGGATGGAAAATATGTATTTCTATACATATTTTCCATCATTATGAAACAATATTTAAAATAAATATCTTTTTGTTAGTGGTTAATCAATAATAATTGTATTTCAATCGTTCAAATTTAAACTTTAGTAGGTAATATTATGACTCTATCACATCATCACGATTTTGTCATCCGATTTTTACACAAAAATTGACATCATATTTCTCACTGTCGTGATAAATAGTTATAAACCATAACTATTGGAAATAATATATCCATAAAAATAAAAACAATTTCAAAACAACTAGTAAATTTAAATTTCCTAAATATTTAATTATTTGAACTTGAAAAACAAAATCATTAAGATATTTCCTATATTTTCTGAATTTGGTTTTTTTATTTCACATACGTACATCATTTCATTAATGGTTAATTTGTGCAGTTAATCATTACTATAAAGATATATGTATATGAAAGAGGATTTTGAGACCTTTTTACGAAAGCTATGAGAACTGAGTAATATGAAATTAGAATTTATAGAAACTTAGAATTTGTATGGCGAAAGATCGGAAATAAATACATTTTTAAGCATTCCATTAAATGACTATTGCACTACCATGTGATTTACTTAAGTATACTTTTATATAGATGAGATAAACGTTAAGTAATTATAAGTAATTGTAACAAATAAAAATATATTTATTTGTGAAAGGATTTTAAAATCTATGAAAATTGCATATGACTCTAATTTGGTTATAAAATTATTTATTGAACACTAATTTTATATGATTAACGCTAAAATGCTTGTTGCCAATGTATGGAAATAAAATTTATTGAATCTCTTGAAACTAAAAGGCTTTTACGGCCTAGTCCTAGATCGTTCGTCTCATATAACATAGCAGCCATTTATTTAGCTGTGCAAACGTTCTACAAAGAAATATGGCCTCGCTTCACGTAATGTTCCTGTGGTGGATATCTTACTCGTAGGTAACATAAATTTAAAATGGCTCGCAATCAAACTTATAAAATAACACCAAAGTAAAAATATCAGTACTGACTATGTTATATATGTCATGTGAGATTCACCTAGGAGATTTTAAGCCACAAGCGCAAGAACAGATAAGTAAATATTCAGAAGAAATCTTGAGTTTTAACAAAAGAAACGTGAACAAATTGAAGGTCTTTATATTTTACTATATATACACACGTTCATATGATAAGTGTAGTAATTGTGAGAAGGGTTAGCAAGCCAAAAAAGATTAAAGGGCTTTACGCAAATACCCTTGCAGAGAAACGATTCATTTAATTAATATCCGAGCTCTTCCATTATGTTTTAAAGTACCTATGTAGGTATACCACATAAGTTAGCCTTTACGTTCAACATTTAATTGACGTACCCACTTGACAAAATTCTGATGAAAATATTTATAATATATTTGAATTATTATGGTAATAATCATAAATATTTTGACTGCTGACTGCTATTATACTTAAATATTGAATATATATTACACAACATATGAATCGTAGATTAAATTGTCCAAATATTTTTACTTACTGTAATATGCATGCATTAATATGAAATAGTCGTGGTGATGGTAGTGATTTCGACTCTCACTGAAGAGAATTATGAATTATTTTCATTAGCAGAGCGCAGTGTTAACCATTAATTGGCAGAAGCCAATTAATATGCTATGCGGGGCTCCTTGTTTTACATGTATTTTTTTTATTCCTACACATCTCACATATCACACATAATATCAGAGCGGATTAATTATAATTACGAGAAAAAGAAAATTAAGTATATTTTTACTAATGAATCTAATGAAAACCACATGCACATGAATATATCAATAGCAGTTTGTAATGCTGCTGAAACTTATACCGCATAGTATGGTATTTGGAGAGAACCTAGTGTCAAGATACTCTGTTCACTGCGGTCCGCTAGAATTCGAGTAAGAATTGCGGAACTCAACGGATTGATCTTACCAGAACGGACAGTAGTATTGTAGTATAAGCTTCTAGATGATATGAGAAGATTAATGCGGTATATAACCATTTGTTATAGAAAAAAAATAGTAAATTAAGAAAAAGAGCCATAACAAAATAATTATATAAATTCGTTTCCGCTGTTGTCACTCAGTCACACGGTTAATAACGAAAGTTTTAAAAATAATGATTAAATAAACATACAAGAAGTGTTTTATTAAAGAAAATGTTGTATTATAATAAAAAAAACGATGTTTTAAATTGAGAAGTGAAATACAAATAATAAAATATACTTATTTATATAATGCTTTACAGCTTCGCTGTCAATTGGTTTTGATATAAATTAAGTTTCATCGTTGGACGCCGCTGCACTCAGAAACCCTACTTTATTTCTTAGGCTGCACGGACTAACTAATATGGTTAGCTTTGACACAGCGAAGACCTATACCTTTGTTCAAACAAAAGAATGGCATTTATGATTTGAATAAAAAAAAATAGTGACAAAAATAAATAACATCTTACCCTCATCTTATCTACATATTTGTTGCAACCTCGTCATTATTTCTAAGCAAAACCACAATAACTTTAAATCTTATAGAATTGGATGATTATTGAATTTTAATAAAAAAATACATATGTAAGTCATTGAAGCAATAGAAAAATAATGTTTAAATAAGTTATTTCAGGAAGCTGGATGAGTGGGATTTGTGATGTCAGTAATCAACGAACAAAGCGAGTTAAACGCTCAAACAAATCGCAATCTTTCTTCGTTGTACAAAGACTAAAGCCGTGCCTCTTAGATAAGATGAGTAAAGAAAATACTGCGGCTGAAATCCGTATGCCTATTAAAAGAACAATTACTGCGTATTGTATTGCACAAGACATGTCTTTATATTTAAATAATTTACGCTTAAAATATTTTTTCTTAATTAAAATGGCCTTAACGCCATTGTATTTCAATATAATAGGGAGATACTAAAGTCTTATTATTAAGAGCACCATCTCTCAAAATATTAAAAAGTTTTGTACAAAAACTTTTATGTACATAAAAGGAAGAAATTGTAACCATTCACTAAAGCTCATTTTTGAGCATTTAAATATGAGCCAAAATATAAATGAATTAATAAATAAGCCTTTATTGCTAATATAATTTTACCTTTTCTTAAAGTAATAACTAATTAAATATTCAAAAATTCGGCAGCCAGCTTATCATTTTTAACTTGTCCCTCAAAAAGACTTCCTCTGAAGCATTTTATTTTAATCTGCCCTTCGCCATACATGTCCATTATGGACCAGCGATTTTCATGTCGTCTTCTGAACGAGGCAATCTTTGAACTTTCTGCTATCACGCGGGTACCATTCAGTTACAATTCTTGTCCATTTCTCTATGAATTTGTTGTTTATTAAGTATAATAAAATAAGTAGAAGGTAAATAATGTTTCAAAATAAAGATAAGAAAAATATCTCTAAAAATCTAAGTTAACACTTCTATCAATATAAATAAGTTTCTTAGAAACATTTTAAAAGTGTACATGTTAAAAGATTACTTTATGCACTTTAAATTGTTATTCTCAGTGTAAAATAAAAATAATTTCAACTTTACAATGTTAGATTGTGAGTTTGTTTTGTTTGGTGGTAGGAGGTTCGTCCTCCGTCTGGCTCGCGACCACTATCATGTCAAAGACGAACCGCCAAATATCTTATGATGTGTTCCGGTTCGATGGCATGTAAGCCAGGTTTTCCCATTCCCACCCATCCTTTCCCCAAAATGTGGTGGTTCCGAGAACGGAATACTACAATGTCCTCCTCTTCCATCTGTATCCTCTAGGTTGGCAACGCATCTACAACATCTCTGGTGTTGTAGATGTTCATGGGCGAAGGTATCCACTTACCATCAGGTGGTCCTTCTGCTCGTTTGCCATCCGTTATCCATAAAAAAAAAAAAAAGATTGTGAGCTATTGTTATTTTAATTATGAATTTCTATTAATATATTACCAATAAGTTACATTTAATGGTGGAATTACTTTCATAATTACTTAGCTGTTATTGAACGAGCTGCATGATTGAATGAATGACAAAATGGACTAAACATTAAAGTTTTAAATATCATCATAATTTTAAAAAACAAAATGTGTAACAACTATAAAAAGTGTCGACATTATGAGATGCACACGTACATCAAGCACAGTCAACAGACACTGGATCAAATCCTATACAGAATTTCAATAATATAAACTTATTGATTATATTATTGAAATTTTGTATCAAAATATCAATTTTGAAAGCGTAAATAACTATATATATGTATTACGAAGAATGTTCACTAAAATTGAGTTTATAAATTTACAACTCGCTTAAAACGTTTGCTTCTAAGGTTGCCTTATTTATTTTATCTAAGAACTTAAACAAAAACAAGTACCTACTATTGAAAAGCTTATCTACATACGTATATTATGCTTGCCTCTTTGTGTTTTCATGGACTCAGTCCTATCATTATAGTAGATTTATGTACAAAGGTATGGCTAATAACATTAATTGTGCCAAGATATAAAATGAACTAGAAACCTTAACGAACACTATTTATTTACACATAAAATTCTCTTTAAAAAGAAGGCGTCTGTCGATGTAAGTATTAAGACTGTATTTTTTATGTTTAACTGTATAACTTTTTATTGGGTGAATCATTTTTGATCATTATTTTTTATGAGATAGCTCGTACTTTTGATGCATGCTTGCATTTTCTCTAAAGTCAGTTTTCTTTTATTGTCAAAATCTTAAATATACAATTAACATTAATTACGGATATGCCTCACAAATATATGTAATTCGCATACTACGGGAAATTAACAAAAAAAAAAATTATCGTATAATAGTATCAAAGATATTATTGTTTGGGGTCACAACAATTATACACGTATTTCTAATAATTTACCTGGACAGTTGTTGTGTGTCTTCTTCATATGTTCCAGATCTTTATTTTTTATATATCATCAGAAAATGGCCGTCACGCTAAACATTATTTGTATAGGCGGCTTTTCTAAATTCCTTATAGTTTACCTGATATATATTCCACATGAACTGTTACACTTTTAGAAATTATATCCTAAGTCCTTCCCAGGTTCCAGTTGATTCAAAGATGTGCGCGTACAAACAGAGAAACAGACAGACAACTATTTTAATAATCATAGATTAATATTCTAGAACTATTTTAACATTATACATGAGCCATCTAACGTATTTTTTTACTGTGTTTATTGATGCTTAACAAAGAAACTTTTTTCTCTAGTAAATAAAATGATACATGTCAATTTGACAATAGTAGATATTAATTGTTATCCACATGATATCAATTGTTTCACACTGTGCGAACTCATATTTAGAAAACGCAAATACCTGATATGTATATCTCTCTATTATATTTTTATGTAATTTGTGATGGCAAGTGATTATTATGTTATTATGCCCTTGGGCACTTTGATTGAGATAATTATTAAACAAATCACACGTTAACTAGATGTTTTAATTTTATTATTTCTTAATCTTATATATTCATTTATGAGCTAATGTTCTTACATTAGGATCCCAGCTAACGTCCGAAAATGTTCTTTATCATAATTAAAAACAATTGAAAATAAGCAATAATAATAATTAAAAACACACTAAGGGAATGAAATGTTCGCTCCAGCCTATTTCGGAGAATGCAGCGTGCCTCGACTCTAGTTCTCTTGGTCTACCCCGTTATGCGGTACGCAGCGTGAAGCTACAATAGAAAATGCTGCACTTATTAAACAGTAGTAGTACAAAAATTAAACAGTTCTATAATATTTTTGGAAACATCCTCTCAAAAGATTATCTGAAGTAAAATATGCAATATAAGAGGGGAAACACCTTAGCATTACCATACCTATCGTATGGTTCGTTCGCGGGCCGGACCCCTTCACAGACAAGAAAAATCCGTTTAATTTATGAATATTAAAGCAAACACAACAAAACATATATATGAAAACTAAATAAATGCCTGTCCGCGTATGGTTGTGAATTCAATCCTCGCAAATATATATATTTTTTATTTATCTCGTACGGTTACATTATACGTTGTGCTACGTTATATACCTGTGTGTATATTAAGAATATGTGCATTTTAATGACGACAGGTGAATTTATGATTTATTTTCTTTATGGTTCAATAGCTTACTGACTATATAATTATAACAGTGGAGGTGAACGTTAATGCGCATTTTAAAGGGGCCCCTTAAACCTATACTTGGGTCGTAAGTCCCAGGCACTCTCCAAACTCCTTTCTCTGCAACGCGATGGGTCACGCACGCACGCACGTACACGCACGGTGAATCCATAGATTGCTAAGAAGTTTCTTCTCTTAACTCAGTTAATCTTTTATTTTTATGTAACCACTAGCTGTCTCACTTTTCTCAGTCACTCAGTAACGTAAGCATTTATATAAATTTCTGCATACAATTACTATGATGAAAAAAAATTGTTTGAAAAGATTTGTTAACTTACGGTAAATTCGGCACTATTTTATTCACTTTCACATACACTCATTTTATTTTGTGGCCAACGGTCGACCTAACAGAGAGTCACTGAGCTGGCATAATACGAGGGTGTAAATGTAGACGATGACGACACGGACGGCCAAGCGGGTGCGCTATATGCGTTGAGTCAACATTTGCAGAGATTGTGGCTCTTAATTGCACGCCCGCCGTCTCATGAAACTTGTCATCACTTTTATGTAGGCTGTTTGCTTAAATCTGCGACCCTCGACCAATTTTCTTTATGAAGCTACTCGTAACATGCTATTTAGATCCTGTCCGTGTATATCTATATAAATTTAGTTATTTCTCAAAAATTTTTATTTATTTTATTTAATTTTTCTACACAAATATACGTTTCTAAATATTTATTTCTCGCAATGACTATTTTGTATAATTATATCTTGAAACTGTCATTTTTAATATCATATTCCTTAATATAACTTCATTTAATAAATTATATACTCATCATCTATTTGACTATAAGGAAGACCAAATTTATATTTCTTGTGTTTTTAAATATAATAACAGACGAGTAAATAAGTGTAAGCGATATTTCTTCGTAAATGTAATACAACATCAATTGACGCTCCGTTGTGAGTACAAATTATATTATAAAATACATAAAAGTCCATTAAGAGCAACGGAATCTATAAGTAAATGTCAAAGGTAAAATTATGTTTCCATTCTGTAGACGAAAATTTGTAGGCAAGTTTAAATATACTCGTACATAAATAAAACATATACATGTTCCCATTGGTATTTAGAGAAATTCTCTGTCAGTGCCCCTAAACAGTTCCCATGGAAACTAAATGCCAAATTTCAGCTTTCTACAGTTAGTACTGTTGTTTGTGTGTCTGAACATAGGCAGCTGCCTATGTTCAATCGGTATTTGCGGGACCTCCTTATATAAACATTGATATCTATTGTGTGCGGGATCTCGCAGTTGTGTGTGTATGTTAGTCACTCAGTAGACACACGTTTTTCATTTAGAAATAATGCGTTGTCTATCTGGTCAAAGCTATAGTAAATTCGATTTTCACGTTACAAAAAAGTTATAATGAAGTTTTTCGTTTTTTTTAATTTTTGAAACTCATGAATGCTTTTCACCTTTGAGGCTGACATTGTAATTCTTTTGATATTAATAATGTAAAGATTATTAATATCAAAAGATGGAAAAATAATTTTATCTGCTACATCGTAAAAGTGTGCATGAAGCACATGATTAAATAAAGTAAAAAATCCCATACCCGCTCCCCGCAATCGCGCTCGCGCAAATCCATTTACAAAGTTTGTAGAAGATCGAGCTCTGAAGTTAATTTTTTAAGCATCTTGTTACACAAAAAATCAGAAGACACCTAATGACCTTTTAATAAACGATATACATTTTTGAACGGCGTGCTGTAGACCAATAAAAAAAAATGTAAATTTGTGATTAAGATGTAATCCTCTCTTCTTGACTCATGAATACTTATATACACAGGCTGGTGCTGCCCGAGTAGAAGAATAAGGTAGTTTCCGGCGATATCTTTGGCTCCCCAAACTTGCGGGTACCCGTGAAAGGACTTTCTCACGTATAAAAAAGTACTTGGCACATTTAAAATTTAAATCTTGGAAATCAGATGGTAATTCCAAAGTTACGAATTCTAAATGATTGGCATCTACAGCGTTTAAAAATGTAAAAACTATTATAATAAAACTAAAACATACTTTAAAAATGAAAGACATGAACACAAAAACTTTATTCGTACAGTTTTCTGAAAAAAAAACAGTAAGGTAACAATATTAATTATTAAAGGAAATAAATAGGAGAAACATTGTAAACAAATTTAAAATAAATTATTTAAATGTTCTGAACTGCAGCATTATTAGTATAATCAAATTATTTTTATTATAACTTTAAGGCAATATTTACCTCATTTATATGTAAATTTTAAAGAAATTTCTTTGGAGCTTTAAAACAATGTGAATATTCAAATTCAAAACTTGTAGAAAATTGATACCCCGCCGCCGCAGTAATGAGCACGGAGCAGCTTCTGATCAACTTTTGAACTGTGAGCGTGATGAACTTTGTGAGGATTCATTTGGAACCAATATGCTACGAAACTGATTATTATTTCTTTGTATTAATTTTAGTGAATAAGAGCCTGTATTATTATCCAAAACTGATTTATTTTCGCCCGGCTCACACTGTTATCAATTCAAGATTTTATAATATTTCTTGATACTAAAATTTAAAGTAGGATCAGACCACAAACACACTACAAAATAATAAAAGAAAGACTGTAAGCCATGCCTAATAATAATTACTAATTGTTGTGATGTAAATGTATAATAGTGTATATATGAGTGCTAAAACAGTATTAGTTACTTTTCGCTACAAACACTGTTTAATTAACAAAAGAAAATAAATTAAAATTCTTTATAAACTCACCTATAAAGATAGAGTGGTAAAATATAATTTGTTTCAAAGTCTTCATTGATTTTCATTTTTATTTCAAATACAGAACGTCAGAATTATGAAAACCATTAACCTCTTTTACAGCTAAAACGCAATGTTTGTCAAATGCTTAGGAGCCCAAGAAAATGCCCAAGAAAAACATTTCAATTGATTTATTATTCAACGTGTATTACGTTATGTTGTAAATTTGCTAAATTATCACATTATACTAATGTTGAATTTTATTTTTGAATTATTATCGTTATAATTGTTATAGCAACTGATATCCGTCGGCTGGATGACCTGACGCTCTGTAGTTGTTATAATTATATTTTTATATTAGTTGTTGTTTTGGTTTTATCTAACGAATAATGAAAAAATATTTTGTGCACGCAACAACAAGCATGATGTAAAACTTACAGTAACAGATCATCATCACTGAATATGATTATTTCACGAAGGCTGAAGAGCGGATCCGACTTTATGGGGACGATAGACACGCATACAACCTCAATTGACTTATAACATCCACTTTTTGTACATCTCACTACAATACTATTGATATTGATAGACCGATGATACTGCAATAACTACAATGGTCAATGTAGGTGGATTTAATAACTATTTTTTTTACAGTAGAGCGAAAATATTTTAAATATTTTTTCTACACTTTTGGTTGATAAAAATATAAGACGTCTATGAATTTATGTCCTTTATCCCCTATTATAATTCATAAGCCGTTAAACGTGTAGGTATGAATGATGTGGTCGTATTACTGTATGATGAAATGATCTTTTTTCAGGCAAACTAAGGCAGCGGGAAGTCCTTCCTCTTTGAGTTTTGTTTTAAATCAATTAAATCATAATATTCTTTTCTCAAATAGAACGGCCGTTTAGCTTAAAAACATCATATAATTCTATTTATAAATATTAAAATGAGGTTCCATATTAATTAATATTCGTGGTAGAATGTTATGATTTGCTTAATAATAATTTTATTATATTATCAATAATTCGTTTGTTGGTCTCTTAACTGTAATTGTTATTCTTAGATTCACATTTATTTCTTCATACCAGGTAGTCCAAGAAAATCTAGTGTCAAAAAACTCTGTTATCCGATTTCCATCTGAATTTGAGACATTGTTAATTTTTTTCCTGTGAGGGTTAGAATACAATTCCCCTCCGCCGCTAGATAGCGTCCCGTAAGAGGAAGGTATCCCAGTAGTTATGTGGTAGGAGGTTCGTCTTCCGTCTAGCTTTTTAAAATTGATATCATTCTCGTATGTGAGATCGAACCCATTACCATCGATTTTACATTGAACCGCGCTCTCACTCACTTGCACTCTCACTCCGCCACGATGACCCCATTCTTCTAATGATTTTGATTAAGATGAACAACTTTTATATAGGAGAAGGTCGGGTAGCGGTAAGGAAGGTCGGGATACTTATATCAAATGCAAAAAAATAACGGGTTTTTCTTATTTAATTTATATGATTCAGACCTTAAATTGTTATATCCCATTTTTTCAAGAAAATATACTGAGAATAATTTGGTCTAGTTTTTTGCCGTCAAAAAAGTGGCGGATAGCCCCGGAAACATTAATGAATGATGGTCCAACCACTTTTTTGCCTTTTCACCATCACAGTTAAAATAAATATTCGATGCAAGTACTCGTTATATGGACAGTCTTCACAGGCCCAGCCTTGGCATTCCTAGCAGTGAAGCCAGAGTTTACCAAATGTATCTCATACAAGTGCATTAATTCTCTATTTCTCGGAGAAAGACTTTGGGTATTATTCTTAGCTTTTAACATCTTTTTAGTTCCGAGACTACCAGACCGTCATCATGGAACAATTTTAAACACAGCACTCAAAATCCTATTACAATGTTTAATGAGCCTGTCTTGGCGCAGAGGCACAAGTGTGCGACTGTAAAGCGACAGGTTGTGGGTTCGATTCCCACTCTGGGAAATGAAGTATTTTCATTTTCTGGGTTTGGTAACAAGGCAAAGCGTGGCGTTGATTTCCGCCACTCAACACGCAATGCTTCAATCTGGCGGAAAGTGGGGAACGGATTTGTTGAAAGAGAACGGAGTGTCTTAACACTAGGTTCTTAGGTTCCCTCTGCCTACCCTAAAAAAAATATATAAAATTTACTAAAACTCAGAATAGCATGTAAGTATGAACACTTACTTATTGTACTTAATAAACGCCGATAAAATTTGATAGGAATGACAATTTTTTTTGGTCGGAAACAAAATATTCTCTCCCGACTAATTTACTAAGCATTCGCACCGCGATGGAACTTCATTTGTTTTTACTCTAGAGAAGGTATCTTTAGAATAACTCTTTACCTAAACAATGCTTTAGTTTCTTAGAAATTGAAGTGTCCGGGGTCACGCCGGCCGGGACTACCCGACTTTCCCCTATATTATATAGTGATCATGGTAAACAATTCTTGCTAAAGCGGTATTTCCTTATATATCTGTTATGGCTTAATCGAACTATTGGTTCTTGTCATCAGATGTTCCAAATCTTTTATATTTATGTATATGTCAATGAAAAATACATTTCATTTTTTTTTATGGAAAGGACAAGGCAAACGAGCGTTCGGGTCACCTGATGGTAAGTGATCAGCAGCGGCACAGTCACCAGGATCACGCTGAACAACTTTTGTTAAGGCAGCTTTTCCTTATTTCTTATAGTTTAGCTGGCCTATTGTGGTTCTGCATCAGGTGTGTCAGTTTTTTAAACCAATTATACTTTATATATCGTGCTTCAAAGATGTGCGTGTTAAAGCATAAAAGACAGATGAAAATTTTAAAAATATATGGATTTTATTATTTATTGTATTATTGTTAGATATTGTATAATTGTTTCATCATCTCCCTAAATTGTGCTTGGAACACACTTTTTGACTGTTTTATATAAATTATTATTTTTTTACAAATTAGAATGAAATAAATCGATCACGTTTAAGACTAGAATATTCTAAAAAAGTAGTTTTGTCGTCTGCTTCGACTTAATCTTAATTAAAATTAGTATCTTTTATTATACTAATTGTATCTAAATACTCGTATATGAAACGAGATCCAGTTTGTACATGAATGGAGGACACCATTTCAAATCGCGAAAACTGCATTACCTTCATTTTCTTTTTATATATAAAATATATTCTAAACTACTTATAATAAAATAATCATGGTTAATTTATTTAATGATCTACTAGGGGATGTAAGGTTCATTAGGCATGAGCTTACATGAATGAGCTTAAGTGCCAACTCATACAATACATGTTTGTATTTCATATTTGATAACTAAATTACTTTTTTCTTAAAATGAATTATTGTATGAATAAATGTAATATTTATATTCTTTTATATAAATAAATTTCAGAGAAAATAAGCAAATAACAAGTATGACAATTTACGCCAATTTCTTATTAACTGGGAGATAAAGGCAGGTTTGGGTTCGTGACATTAAACCATGAACATAAACATCGACGGGGTTATCTTAAGTTATTCGTATAATTGCATTGGTTTGCTTTCCTCTGGGCATTTCATTTAAAGGCTCCAGCAAAGACTACACGAAATATTAAATTAAGTCAAGTAAGAGACAACTAATACAAGTAAGTAATCACGTTAATCATTTTTAATTTAATACTAATTACTCATTATATGTCACTCATAGTCAAATCAAGACTATTATAGTAGAAGGTACAATAATATGACGTATATACCTAATATATGTATATGTTTGTATGTATATTGAACATATTTGATATAACAAATAATCAAATTAAAGGGAGAGTTCACTCTCGATAGAACCTTATTCGGCATTACTATTCCAATGATTTGTAGGTACTTTATATGTTATAAACGGTAAACATTTTGCTATCATCCACGTACCAAATCAAATTGTTTATTCAAGGCACGGTCGGCTTTCCCTTCACTGTCTGCTCGATAATTCCACCGATTGCGTTGTTTCGCAAAATCATCTTGTCAATTTCCTAATCAAAACTGTCTATCTTGAGCTACATCTGCAATTTATAAATATTTGTAAAGAATTCATTTCATCGTGCACGATTTTGGTTATCAAGTATTATGCTACTTAATAAGGAACTTGCATAAATGCATATGCTATACAATGTGTTCTAAAAATTATTCACTAAACATATTTAAAACAAATTGCATGCATGCTCATCGTACTTATTCCACTTTTTTATTAGAAAAATAGTGTTAAAAAATTCTTTTTTCACATTTTATTTATATTTAAATAATAATTATTATTAATAAGTAGGATAAATTGTGTAATAGAAATTAAAAATAAAGAACTTATTATTGAAGAAAACTACGAATCATGTGTTCGCAGTATCTAATTAAGAAAAGAAAAGATATAGGTACTTGGTCCTCATAGTGGTACTAATAAAGACTGAGTCAAACTAGGTAACGAAAGTATTTTTAAGTATCAGTGGAAATCCATAACTATTGCAAGCTCAGTCAGCGACAAATATTTACTAATACATTGAGAAATACATGCATATGCAGCCAACCATCACCCCGTATATGTCTTACTCAGCCGGTAAACGTTGGAGGAAAATTTAAAAATGTCTATATGAACATAAATTTATTAGGCTCCCCAATATATTATATCTCCTATTTATATTACAGGATGAAGGCAGCACTAATATTGACGATAATGGCATGCGTCCTGGCCTTGGCATACGGAGATTTGGTCTGCGGATCAAACTACTGCAAGCAAAACCCATGTTCCGTCCGTGTCGCTTCCTCTAGTTGCCGCCCTCCATCCATATATCGGTCAAATCACGCTGGGAAATGCGCTTGCTGTCCAGCCTGCGTATCTTTGCTTTGTATGTATTTAAAGTTATTTACATATATTTTATTTTAGCATATTATGAATTAGACACGAAAGGTAAAGAACTTATTTCTAGATACATTATATTATGAAGGTTAACAGAGGTCGACATTAAAAGTCAATGGCAGAACTTTAAATGTTTTGTGAGTTTCTTATTAATTTATAGAATTTCCATAAGTTTTTCCTCTCTTCAGTCATATAATGCGAAAAAGAACATAAATTATAAAAATCACATTATTTATATTTTAAAAAGTTTTTAATTAATCTTATTACAAAAGTAGCATTTTGCTGCTTATTTATAAAATTTATAAGCTAATTAATTAATTTGGACATTTTCTTAAATAATGATTCTTTAAAAGCAAAATCAAACACAAAATAATAAATTCAATGAATATACCATATTGTTATTGTTTATCGATAAAGAACAAATAACACTTACTTTTACAGCTGAAGGAGAGGCATGTAAGGTATACAGTAAGGAGCTGGGAGAAACTCCGTCTGCTGTCTGCAAGGAACCCCTAAAATGTCTTTCTGGAGTTTGTACTAAAGTGGCCCCTAGAGGATAAACATCCGCAGTACAAAAATCTTTATTTTGAAATCTTTAACATATAATTACAAATATTAACTAACTCAAATGATAACTGATTTTTTTTTCTAATATTGGAATTTAAATACTTCCGTTAACAGATTTGTTAAGGCGTTCATATCACGCTCATTGATTTTTTTGTCCTCAGTGTATTTTGTTTTTCACTTATAAATAAATGTGTATATTACCTACTACAGTAATAGCAACACACATAATGTTATACTAATAGCTCATTATATGATTTAAAATCTTTACATTATGTTGAATCATTTTATTACCTTTTGTAAATATTTTATTATAACACTTATTTAAGTTATAGGATTTTTGGTATATGCATAAAATATTTTTATTCTAAGCTAATTGAAAAGATCTCTATTTAAGTATCAGCGCTCTATTACTAGTTGTCATTATCATACTCTAATGAGAGATCTGTACGAGACAGCAAGTACAAACAATAAAGCTTCAAACAGAATGCCTAAATTGTAAATACAAGTCATAACTCAAATAATTTAGATGACAAAACAACAAAGTCTCGTCATGAACGTAATTCCTTGCTTGCTTAAATTGCTTCTTCCTTTCAATTGATAAACAAAATATAAGACAATTTTCTTAAGGGAATAAACTTGACACAAAAGTAGTTTGAATCTTTGTAGATAATATCGTCGCTCCTTTAGTAGATAATTTAATCGAGCGTATAAGAAAACTTTCTGTGTTGTTGCCCAAATCTATTTACCTGGAAATAAATATTATGATGTACAGTATAACAAAAATGTACCGTAACATAAGCTATAATAGCGTAAGCGTAACATAATTTATATTTTTTAAACTCAATTTAATTAAACTACATACAATGTTTAATAAAATGATCGCTTTCATACAAAGTAAAGATAATATGGCCAGATCGTAAAAAAAATGTTATAATATAATATACATAGACTTCAGCAGTTCATAAAAAAATGCAACGTTTATAAGTATAAAGTAATGAATATATACATAATATACTTTTTTTTTACTTCACGCTGTATCCCGCATATAGCGGGGTAGGCAGAGGGAACCAGAGAATCTAGTGTTAAGACACTCCATTCTCTTTCAACATTTTCGTCCCCCACTTTCACTTTTACTTTAATATACTTACCTATTATAAGTCGCTGAGTAGATGCCTACAATAACACTTAACGTATATTATACAACTTTATCGAAAATAACAAGTTTTCTTATAAAAAGGGTTTCATTATGAATGAAATTGTTAGAAAAGGTCACATTATAGCCGACAGCCAGACCCAAAGGTTGTCTTACATTTTGAAATCACACTTCCTTTCCTAAATGAATTATAATCAACGTGACATTTTCTTCCTTTCGGTTTGACCTATGATATTTGATATTTCATCCAATTTTATATTAAGTGGAAAATAAATTGCGCTTAGGAGACATTTTAAGCACAATTTAACAAAATAATTTTGTACAGTATCTACTTATTAAGAAGGTAGTCGAGTACTACGATTGCGTTTTACCTTCATTATGTTTGCATATACAAATTTAATGTTAAGCACGCTCACAAAAAGATACAAATAAAAATACTCGTGTAACATTCAAATACATTTTATTATCTTTTAAGAAACAGGTAAATTAAAATAAGGTAAATTTTTTGGTTATAACATGTAGTTTAATTTTTTTACTAAATTCAAATATTAAAGGATGTATATGTTTCGAGAAAAGATTGTGTAACTTACTTTAATCTTATTAGTTGAGAATTGAAGGGGTCGGTAATTTATTAGAATATAAATACATATATGAACAATAAAAGCTAAAATGTATTTTTATCTATTTATTCTTTTTAAAACAATTTCGACGATAATTTGTCATGCACTTCTTGTTACGTCTCGATCTTGTGCCATCGATTTTGTAACACTCATTGCTTCCCAGAATTCGTATATTTGACTATAATTTCTAGGATATGTTCGTTGAAAAAAACCTTGAAACTCTCTATTTAGATCTATTATATGTTTCCCCGACGTTAGAACTGCCTTATGAATACCACCAGGAATTATGTTGTGGCGAGGGGTTCTACTTTGCTTCTCAGGTTCTAATTTCCATTTCATTCCATCTCTGCGGTCAAAAGTGAGTGTGAAACGTATACTTGCAATAGTACATCATTACTGTCACTCCATAATTGTTCATCTTCACTTTCAAAAGCCTGTTCTGTCTCATTACTTTACTATCAAAAGTAAATAAACAAAAAATTGTGTCCGCAAGACACTTATGGGTTGTTAAGGGTTAAATGACGATTGTCCTTTAATAATAAAATCTATTAAGAAAAACCGCAGTGCGACGCACTTGGAAAGTGTCTCACAGTATGCACAATGACTGTGAGTTAGATTGTCTGTTCCTACCTCGCTATAATGTGGAAAAAAGAATAATATAAACAATAGGAAAAATAAAGTAAAATATGTTAAATCACTTGTAATCCAATCAGAGTTAGGTACAACTCATGAATTAAATTCCAGCATCATTTTTTATTTATTTATTTCGTAATATTAGAAAAAAATTTAATAAGACGTTCTGTCTGTACTATATATTTACGAAAAAAATAATTAAAGATGATAAATAAACAGTAATATAAAATAATCTGTCTGTATGTAAGTTTGTCTGTTTGTACGCATAGATCTTTCAACTAATCATAAGAATCATGATAGTCCAGCTAAACTATAAGAGATAAGGAAATGTCGTTTTCAACAAAAATTGTTAAGCGTGGTGAGCATTTTTCATTGACTTAAAATAATTAAAGATCTAAAATATCTGATGAAAAACTATAATAGTCCAAAAGATCTGGAATATCTGATGAAAAACCATAATAGATTAGTTGAATTACTTTAAATTGATTTGATTTTCCAGCTCCTGTAAGACAGTGCGGCGTTAAGTTCTGCCATTTAATTCTGAATTCAAATATAAAATGAAGAAAGAACAAAGAAAATCCAATTCAATTTTCAATGTCGGGTGGAAAATGGAAGTAGTACATATGCAAGGATCAATTTCAACGCAAACGAAGTTGAGGACAAAATTCAATTTCTTAAAACATTACATAATACAATTATGACAATTAATAAAATAGTAAAAAATATTTTTATTTCGTGTTAGAAGTTTTTTTAAATACTTTTTGAATATTACTTATCTTATCGATACTGGCTCATCCACTTGACTGATTTTATCTGGCTAATGAGAAACAGGTGTGTGACATCGATTAATTAAAAAAATAACATAATAACAAAGAGTTTTACATCGCATATTTATCTCTTTTGCATAAGAATTAAAAGATACCAGTAGGCATTTAAAATACGCGTTTCCTTACGTGTATGTCAGTTAATACATACACGCGGGTAATATTTATTTTATTAATTCAATGTATTCCTAATGAATTATTATAATAAACAGAAAAACAAAAATGTAAAAATATTATTTTTAAATTATGGTAAAAACGTATCTTAATTATTGTATGCTTCATATATGTATGTATAAACGAACATATGTAGCGGAGGTAGATTTTAAACGCATCAAAGTAGATTGAGTTTGTTTAGGGACATAATCCTAAAAGGACTATTCCGTTCTTTTTTTCAATACATTCTCAGCTATCAAGTACAAAACAAATTTGAAAGTCTAATGTAAACTTGAGCGTACAAATAATAGCCTCACTTCACTTTCGTGGCGATCCTCTTCCTTGCATCGAATTAACCAATCGATTTTTTAAACTTTTATATCTAATGTGAAACCAACAAGGAAAATACGGCCTTACTTGTGCCATATTCTATTCTGCCTTGAATTCGTTATAAATTGAGGAACAATATTAATTTTTTGTATCGATATATCTCAAAAACGGTGATTTTTAGAACAAAAAGTCACAAGACAATTGAATCGGTGAGTGCAGAAACAACGTAAGTCACAAAAAATACAAAAACACGTAATCGATTTAAACTAGCTTAGAAAATGAAGCATGCGTGTTGTTTTTCTCCCTCTTGCAAAATTTTAAAATCCGGACTTACATTGTTTCTGCACTCACCGATTCAATTTCTATTGAAAATTAAGACGAAACTAAAAAAGTAAAAAATTATATTTAGCACAAACTGGATGGATCGTTGGAAACTTTATACAGTTTATAATGAAGTTCATACATATTTTTAACTATATGCGGACTTTTGTATCCTTGCATGTCTTTTTTACCACACCAATTTACGAAGGCAGTATGTACTAAAAACATATGCATTTCAAATAATATAAAAAATGTATTTACACCAAAATTGCTACAACAGAAACACTATTTCTAAAACATAACTAATAAGTAATTATCTGATATCATTTATTTATCATAACAAACTACGTAATCTATGTAGACTAGCAGGATGATAGCCATTCATCACTAAAATGAGCTATGATTGATAAAAATATTATCAAAACATAAAGAAACAGTTACTTCAGTGCAACAGTCGTATTCAGTAATATAATTTAATATAAGATTTTTTTGTTAAAACAAACCAATACTTTGTATAATTACCCTCAAATAAAAAAAAATTGAACAAAAAAGGGTATTAGTAATTATTAACGTCATGTAAACTTGCAAATTAAATCGTTTCCCAATTTCGGTTCTGCAGTTTTTTTGCCATGAGTTATATTATTGACAGTAAATATTTAAAATTTACTTGTAGTTAACAATAATGCAGCTGAGTGAAACATGTGGTGAAGTCAAATATTCTTAAAGTATTAGTGTAGTTTCGTGCTTATCAGAAGTGAAAGGTTAGTAGATAACTCACAATGCACAAGTAACTTATTAATATGTCCCACTTATTAATCTAAAAGTAATGTGAATGATAAAGCTTGAACACTGTATTGTATTCAAGAATATAATATAGTAATACATTTATATTCCGAATAAATTCCATTATTCCTGTTTAAATAAGAAACAAAGTTAGACTAAATTTCTAGGTATGTATTGATTATTTAATTAATAGTAACGAGTCTGCCATCGTCGAATACAAATTTATAGGCTCAAATTCAATCAGAAGATTAATATCACTTGATTAATCTTTCAACTAACTTTTCTGTTGAATAATAGGATAGATGCTTCTAATATAATTTTATATTACTTAAAAATAATCACTAAATATATGTAATGTAAGTATGGTTTTGTTATTTTAACAATCAAACATGTTTACAGAAGATGAGTCTACGGAGGCCTACAGCAGACAGATTACAAAATGGGACGGTCACTCAAGATGAGAAGACAAAAAATCCAGAATTTACTTTTCGAGAGTCTCCATTAACAGTTCTTATAGCTCACTCCCTACATATTAAAGCCATATATCATATTTTTGTTGTCATCCTGGTGATATTGCTGTGTGATACAGTGATATACGATCTTATAGAACGCGGAAAGCAAGTAAAAATTGTTGATAGTAAATGAGCGTCGATTAATTTTTTCTAATTTTATTTGAATTTTTTTTTTTTACATAATAATTTTATGTTTTAAGCGCTCGCATAAATATA
Organism: Philaethria dido; assembly: GCA_033558755.1. Lineage (NCBI taxonomy): Eukaryota > Metazoa > Arthropoda > Insecta > Lepidoptera > Nymphalidae > Philaethria > Philaethria dido. The sequence continues at coordinate 110,026 of JAKGSA010000212.1, read as the reverse complement.
TAAATATATTTGCTAGTAATAGTTACAAAAACTCAGTGATAAAAAGATGTAATATATAATACCTAAACAACTAGATATCTTCTTGAAAGTATTATTCATTATATTAAACGGAATATATATATATATATATATATATATATGGTAAAAAGTTAAATAATCAATGATCAAATGAGTTATGTTTTGTTTTCATGACAAGTTTCATTATAAAAGCCTAAAAAAAATATCTAAATAATAAGTGTCACAAGTATTCAAAAAAACACATTCTGATTTATTATTTTCATTATTTGCTTAATTTTAAATAGACACTTAAGTCTCTCCCTAACCGCGTCCGTCTGTATGCTAATGAAAAGCTTACAGGATCAATAAGGGTCCTGAAAGCTTTGGGTAACGATCTAAAAGGATATTTTTATTAAATTTCCATTTCGTTATGTGTTTAATGTGTAAAAATGTTTAGCTTATCTTAATTTAATGTACATAAACTCCACAAACAATTTGAAAGAAAACATTTATAATTAATCCTTTAGTAATCAAAACATAACGAAAAAATAAAAAGTATTTTCTTTTTAGCTATTAAACAGTAGTAAACATATTTGATAGTTTTAATATATTATTAATATATTTGTTTTTATAAGAATAAATTAAAATGTAAATATTTTACATTCTAGAATAAACATCGGTGTGACATCGGTCGTACATGGTTTCGGGGACATCAGACGTGGCGCCAAGCTCTGGTTGTTTGAGTTAGTCGTAGCTCTAGCTTTTTATCCGGGCTTGATATTGTATGCAGCTGTACATAAGGTGTTGAGATCTTATTCAGGTAACTATTACTCCAAAAGAAAGCATGAAGCTGCTTTTTTTTTTGATTTATTATAAACACAATCAGTCAAAAAATAAGTGACATGTTAAAATATATTTACAGTAAACCCTTATTAAAATCTCTTAGCCATTAATATGAACTGCATCTTGCTTTGTGCCTCTTAGCAGTGTTATCAGAGAGAACCTAGTGTCAAGACACTGCGTGTCAATTATTAATCACATTAAAGTAGTAAGTGAAACTCTCTTGAGTCCGCGATTTGTTGTGCCAGAGTGGAGAAATAAAAATAATCTAAATTTAATAATTCCCCCGAATGATAATCGAACCTATGACTAATTACGTTTACAGTTAGAATCTACTCCACTGTTATCCGTTTTTTTAGTATGATACACCTAGAAGTGAAAATATAGTGCTCCCTATTATTATAATAAAATATTTATTTTCGTATTATGTGTTAAAGAATTTGTATATTTATATCAAAAGATTTGTATGGAATTTTAAAATTTCTACTCTATGGTCAATACCTCAATAAAACAATATTTTTAACTATCGTCTTCCCCTAGACTTTACTGTAAATTGCCAGACAAGCGTGAAATAAAATATCTACAATCTAAATAAAATATATGATGAATGTACATAACATATATGGTATAAAACAGAACTAGATTATTTATCAAAAACTTGCCAAGTAGAGCAGTGATATTTATTGGCCCAACTTTGACCTAAATGTTTTTCTTACATCATCAATGTTTACATTCTGTTAAATCAATAGCTCTGCTAAACATCATGATTAATTTGCTAATATCGTTGTGGTTTCAAAAGTATTCATAAACATTGTTTTGTAGCTTAATAATATTTAACGATTAAAAGGAATTATTTACAATAAAGCATTTATATAAAGAATTTTAAGCAGTTATTTGAACCGAATCGGATAAAAAAATGTGTATATTTTACTAATGTACTATTCTTGTGTAATAAATCGTCGCCGTCACTTTCCCCCTACGACTACCAATTCTGAATATAAGCCCATGTAATGTATCATTTATATCTAAACCTACCCAGATTGCTATGACATTCTACCATATTCTATCAATATCATTCACGTTAGGCGTAAAATGCATGTTATCGAGTGATCTTTTAGGTGTTGAGAAGACCTTTTGTTGCAAGAGGCCACTGCGCTTCACACTGTTGCCAATTAATCACTTGGCTGACCACATATAATACCCACGTCCTACATGCCACTCATCTACTGAATACACTTCACTAGAGAAACTTCATTGACGTGACCTTCTTAGCTTAAACACGTCATTCTACTAATAATATCTAAATTGCTCGGTATAAATTCAGTTCATTACCAAATATGAAAATTATTTAATTTATTTGCCAGCGTCATGCGCATATAGCAGGATAAGCAATAAAAACCTAGTGGGAAAACACTCCTATTCTACACCTCTACCTGTCCTTGCTTTAGTCTTCTATAACTCCCTAAATTAGTTTTAGAAATTAACCAAGGTTGTTTTTAGACCGCTCTTATTTCTACCGCGTACAAATTCGACTCATAATCTGTCATGTTTGTAGTACAATTCTTAAATCTGTAGGGATATTTAACATATTTTTAGATTTTTTTACTGTTTCTCTTATGTATGTACGTATAATATGTCTAATCAAGAGCTGATGGTAAAAGTAAGTAAGGCTTTTGTTATAATTAGTTACATTTTTTTAATGAGAATCGTTTTATATATTTTTTCCTTTTACAAAGTACCTATTGGTCGTACTATATTGTTACTTCCTTCTTTGTGCATTTGTTATAACTGCTTCAAGTAGATTTCTTATATTTCTTCATTTGGATGCATGATGCGCCCGCTATCTAAGGGTCCTGTACACTCCAGTAGCAAGAAATGTTTAGATATTCCTGCAAGGTAGTACCTACCCAAGTAAGCAAAGCTATCGAAAAATCCCTACAATTTTTCGTTAGCTTTACCCTTTTTTACCAAATAACTTTGATATGGGAGAGTAATTTGAAACAGATAAAGATAGAATTTTGAGTATACTGAGTATAGAATATAAAAAAAAACAAAAACACTTTTAGAAAACGTATAAAATTTGAAAGTAGCGAAACTCAAACCTGCGCATCTTTGGAACTGCCTAAGCGCTCTGACCGCTAAGCCATACGTTTTCCAAAAATGTTTTACTTATCTTGTTTATATGTATAAAATATTTTCAGAATTACGCAAAATATGGACCTTAATCGGTATTCTTGGTGTGATTACACTCGAAGTAATCATAATAGCAGTTCCAGTACGGGATTTAGGCAGTACACATCTAGCATTAGGCTCATCAGCTGTTGTCACATGTGAAATGGTAAGATAAATTGCATAATGTCTTCCGTTCATTCGCTATCAATAATTGAATATAAGTTTTATGAACATTTAAATACAACTTTATTGTCATTTATTTTTCTTTGAATATTCACATAGAACTCCACTAAAATATACTAAATATACTCAACTGCAATGTAATTAGATATCGAGCTTGAAATCAATTGTTCCGCCCAGTAAAGGCCTACTACATACCTTCTTCGCATCACTTTTAACTTCCAAGAACTATTACTTACAATTTGCACAAAATTCCCTTACCTACTATATAAAGTTTGACTTGCGGGAGGGTTTAGGTAATGAGGCTAATTATACAAAGCTCGGGTTTAAGTGAAGTGTAGCAAGGTTCCCATAGCTATTAGTTATATGTCGTGCTTAGAATCAAGAAAGTTAATAACAATAGTTTTTGCTACACTGCCTGCACAATACTTGATCGTACAAAAATCTTTTAATTACCATTTAAACATTACTATTAAACTAAAATAATAAATAAAGCGTTATATTAAGTTGTATATAAATATTTAAAATAGTAAAATATTCAACGCCTAACGTGGCGCAGAGGCACAAGCGTGCGACTGTAAACGCGACAGGTTGTGGGTTCGATTCCCACTCCAGGAAATGTAAAATTTAATATTTTCATTTCTTAGGTTTGGTAACAAGGCAAAGCGCGGCGTTGAGTTCCGCCACTCAACACGCAATGCCTCAATTTGGCGGAAAGTGGGTACGGAAATGTTGAAAGAGAATGGAGTGTCTTAATACTAGGTTCTGGTTCCCTCTGCCTACCCCGCTATATGCGGGATACAGCGTGAAGTTAGAAAGAAAAAAATATATATATTCATTGTAAATTTTATTAAAAATCAGTATAGCAGATTAGTATCTACTGCTACTATTTACTACTACTGTAATAGTAGTAGTTGTATCACAATATATAGATCGATATATGAGTAAAAGCGTAAAAACATATTAAGAGGCACAACAGTGTCGAAAGTGAAATGTTACATAAATCAGCCGCGACCCTTGTCAGGACCGTGGCCAGGGCTAGTAAATAACGGCACCGCACCGGCTGTATCTGACGAAACCTCATTAGCTACATACCAACCCCACCTGCAGGCACCCCTCTCTTTTAACTCTACATCATTTATTTCATTAAAATATCACTCTAATGAACTATTTTCCCGAGTCACATTTATTTTGTACCCGGTGATCGCATTAATGACGTCAAAGTACTTTAATGATTATAATTAATAACCTTAGCGACTTAAGATATACCTAATAGATTCTGGGCTTTATATTGACTAGTAAATAAACTATAGTACGAAAACGATTTCGTTTTGTAAAAAGAAAAAAAAAACAACTCTATTTATTAATGAAATCAAAATGCATATTATTTAAAATAATATTAATCATTAATTATTATTAATACCTGCATTACGTATGTGTAATATTTTTTTATAAAATACAACTATTTTTAAATTAGTATTGATGTAATATCTTTTATTTTCAGTTCCGATTCGTAATGAAGCTATGGGCTGTATCAGCAGCTTGTTCTGCCCGGTGTCATAAAGGAAATATTCCATTACCTTCCTTTTCTCACTACGTATATTTTCTATTCGCACCCACACTTGTATACAGGGATGAATATCCAAGGTAAATACTGTCGTCATTATAGTTATATTTAGGAAGCTACATGCGAATGTAGTTTCCTTAAGAAGAGATACTTAATTATTATAACTCTTAGTGATCAGAATTATCCAAGAATTTCTTCAAACTCTTTCTAATCAGATCGAGGAAAATGCAGTGTAAACCCGTAACTATCATACGCTGTTAGTTAAGTAAAACAAGTAATGATTTTATTATTTTTAACATTAAAAACTCTCTCACTGCTGCTGAACAAAAAACCTATCATCCCTTAAAATAATTTACATTACATACCCACACTATGTTTGTGTTGTAATAGAGTCCCTAGTTGCTATCTAAAACACAGTGAATGGCAGCACGTAGGTAAACTCGCGGAAGGGACGCGATCGGTCCGGATTAGATGTAATCCTCTCGAGCCCTTTATTCCTCTACCGACTCAAATACAACCAAATGTTGAGCCAATTTAAATAGAATACATAAAGAACTTTATGGAATTATATCTCAAGTAATTCATTCAACGCTTCCAAACCAGGAAGGACTTATTCATTAATATATTAGCTTTTATCGGTATTGTGTGTGACAAGAAGCTTCTGAGAAAAAGCTTACAAAATTTATATACAAAAAAAAACAGTAACAAAAAGAAAATTAAGTGTGCTTGACAAAGTTGAGTTATATAAATATATAAAACCTTTTAAGTGACTTCATAGTCAAATTCAATAATACTTTGCCTTTCCTTGGTTTTACATAATAAAATACATTTTTTTTTAATTTTCGCTTGGAACTTTTCCATAATGCTTAATAATAATATGAAACTTGGATACATATATTCAGTTTATTATTGAAAAGTTATCTTTTCTATAGTTTGCATATAATAAAGAGCACACTATTACCTTTAAAGTAATCCTTTGCAATATTAATAACTTCTTAATATATTAATAAGTCGCAGGTGACCTTTATTACTCTTTCTTTATAGAAAACCTATGAAATTAGTTTTTTATTTAATAAGTAACACTGAACGAAATATATCTAAACGTAAATAGACATGCATAATATGGATATCAAGTATACACACTTGTTTTCATTGTTTAATATTTTTATTGTCCACATTTTTTAATTGCCTATTCCCCATTTGCCACGTTAAACATCAAACATGCAATGTTACTTACAAATATTGCGTATTTAATATGCAGAACTCAACGTCGTACTTCGCAAAACCATATACCTACTTCAGATATTCTTTTTTATCCATTTTGGACGTCTACACTAGCCGTACCATATTTTTATATTTTGGAATATCTACCAGATCAGTATATTTTAAAGCTTAAACGCGGTGTCGACTAGTCGCCAGCAACTCGGTCGCCGGCGACTGTAACTTGCTATAGTTTAATTGGGTAGTTGGTTGGACATACTTGGTCGTCAGTCGCCGTGAGTCGTCCGCGTAACTCGACGACTCGGTCGCCATCGACCAAAGATCACTCGCAACAAAGACTAAGTCTTTGACACTCAAAAATGGAAATAGTAATGATAAAGCTATTCGGAATTTATCGAGTGCTGAATATGCTAACCGTAATAATAATATACTTGTATTTTCTGTCGCTCGGCTAGTTTTTTGGTCCTAGTTGCGCTATGTTTCCGTCGCCGGCGACCGAGTTGCCGCTAATCGACAGTGCGTATAAGCTCTTATTTTCAATCTGATACATCTACAAACTCTACTATAGGAATACTTTATTTTCATAAACATAGACAATTTTAAATTATTATCCTTATTAGGTTCTACTTACCAGTTTCATTTTAACTTCTTCTATCTTGAGTTTCCGCTAGCCAGACAAAGAATAGAAATTCACTTAGTACGTTCTACCATTTCATATTTTAAAAAGTGCAGGATAACAGTAAATATTAAATAATATTGAGATCTATACGCACTTACAGTTTTAGTTCAGTACCACCTTGATAGCTATAATAGCAATATTGATACAATATTAATTTAAATTGTAAATTTACTAAATCAAGAAATTTAGACGACACATGCAAATGCAAATCAAATTGTTTATTCTAATTGGATTGTCTTATAAGTGACAATATATGACATTATATATGAAAATATTTTTAACCGACTTCAAAAAAGAAAGAGGTTCTCAATTCGACTGTATTTTTACACTTAAACCGTATGTTTTACTAGGTGAACCAATTTTGATAATTATTTTTGTATACGATAGATAGTGATCTCCATATCCACCCATTTGAATTAATTAAGTTCTGACGAGTAGTTTTTGAGTAATAATATTACTTCTTAGTGCATTTTATTTTTGATGTTTTGTTTTTTCGTTAAAACAATATTTGTATTTAATTTCTTTAATAAAATAATATATTAAATTATAGTGATAAATTTCATGTTATATTTAATCATATGCATAATTTTTATTACTTTTGATTGTATATTACAGAACAAAGAAGATAAATTGGGGAATAGTTGTATTCCATTTTCTAGAAGTGGCAGCTATCATGTTTTATAACAGTTTTCTTTGGGAAAGGTTTATTCTACCGTATTGGTCGGACTACGGTAAAGAACCAATGGTAAGATTTTCGTTTTAATATAGTTGATGACATCGACATCCCGAAGCAATAATCTCGAACCAACTGTCACATGGGGCGTGTATTGATATAAATTTCTTTAAACAGACTTTTAGACAATATAAAAATCGAACATCATCGATCTCATTTCATAAATTGAAAAAATGAGGGAAACATAGTTTTCTGTTAAAATTGTATTTAACGTCAAACGATACCCAAAAAATGCTTTAATAAAAGGCTTTCCCTAATGCGATGAAATACCTATATAAAAAAACTTATAAGTTAAAATACAAGTACTTGTAACATTATGATTATTTCAAGAATTTTTAATTTCTAGATTGAAGCTGGTACCGTAGTGCGAGCTATGTTCGCGTGTGTGCTGCCAGGAGTAATTTCCTTCTTGTGTGGCTTTTATTGCCTATTACACGCGTGGCACAATGCTTTTGCCGAAATGCTAAAGTTTGGAGATAGACTTTTTTATGAGGTAAATACACTTGAAATTATTATGTGCATCTTTCTAAAATATTTTAGGAAATCCTTTTTTTTTTTTCATATTTTTCGTTGTTTAATATCTCTAATATTTATTTATCGTCGTTACACATCGTTGACGTTCTTGAAATGTTAACTTTCTTAATACTAAAGTATAAGAATATCTTTGCAACATTTAAATAATCCGGATTTGCCGAACAGAATTCCGCTGTACTCAAGCAAAGCCTATTAAATAATATCTTTTAATGTAAAGGAGATACATATACTTATAGATACTATGGTACAAATAAATTTAAAAAATATTATTAAACCATTAAATATACTATTTTTTTATTGGTCTCCGCTTACATTTCCTAATAAATATTTACCTATTACAATCTGCTATGGCTACGAATCCTCAATTAAAATATGGCGTACTAGTAATAGCGTAAGTTAGTAACAAAACTTTAACAGTTTTTATAATTAAAATATATCAACAAGCGATATTTAATAACAAAATAAAAACACAGTTATACCTACCATCTAACATTCGTTCTTTGGTGAACTTCAAAAGTAACAAAGAAAATACAAGTCTTTTATCTACACCAAGTTGTGCTCCATTGCAGCATGGTAGTTTATTACTTCATGTACAAATGCACTAATTTATCACTATCCAAACTAAAGTGCAGTGCTAGCTTGAGAAATTCCTGACGTTCGACCTAGTTGGTCCACTTATTGTGTTGTAGGTAGGTTTCCATTTCTCAATTACATATAATATATTAATGCTTTTTACCTATGCTACATTTTGAAAGAGTGTAAAATTGAATTGAATTGCTTAAATATATGGATATAGGTAATAAAAGATTTTTTGACATGTTATTTGTCCTTGTTATTTTAGACGTAGCAACGTCTATCGTATTGATGCACTTTCACTTGAGAAGAATTATTTTTCTTTTATATTTCAGTTTATTATGAGTGTAATCACTTAGTAGTAAATCTTACCTAATTGCAAAAACCTTAAAAGATTCTATTGTAAAGTCAAAAAGAAAATAAAACCATTACTCGTAAATGGTATAACGTATGTTATTCTATATGTTTTCAGGACTGGTGGACAAAGTCTCGCTTTTCCAGTTACTACCGTGCTTGGAATCGCGTTGTGCATTCTTGGCTTCGTGACCATATTTATCGACCAATAGCACCGGTTGGTGGTCGTGCTATAGCGACTTTAATTGTATTTTTGGTTAGTAAATTTTATATTTTGATAATAAGGAAATAATTCGTACTTTTTTTACGTAGCAAAGTATACAGAGAGAATTTAGACACTTGGTCCTAGTGAAATTTTATGTCGCACTTTCACTTACCAGACCCGGAAAATAGAAATAACTGCACCGACTGGATTAGGGGAGATTACCACAACCATTATCACCTGAAATAATTCAATATCAGTAATAAAAAACAACAAGTAATAAATAATCAAGTTGAGACTATGTCATATTGTGAGATGCACATACGTTATTAACAAAAACATAATTTGTCTTCTTCAATAGTCTATTTATAAACTGCCTACATTTTTTGTCTACAAATACGAACAATCTAGTGACAAACCATTCAATTATTCGACTATATCAATGCATTGTATGTTTTTATAGCTTCAAGCTTTATCCCGCATAGAAGGGTGAGTAGAGAGAACGTAGTGTCAAGACATTCCGTTCTTCGCTTTCGACCCGAATACCAGACATTGCGTGTTGAGTGGCAGAAATCAAAGCCACACTTTATATAATCATGTCCCCGAGCGGAAATCGAACCCACAACCAAATGCGTTATATAATCTGGTCAATGTTGTATGTAACTGCATGCCGTTTAATTTTTAAAATGATTTATTACATTATTTAGGAATGAATAATAATTAAGTAGACAATTACATAATAGGTATCTGTTGTAACATGTTGTCTAAATAAAAAAGGCTACTAATAATTTCTAGGTTTCAGCAGCTGCACATGAAGTGATACTAGCACTCTCCTTTGGGTTTTTCTATCCTGTGCTTATGATAGAATTTGGTATGATAGGCGTGCTGATGCTGCCTTTGACAGATACTATTGGACTTAGATTTCCTAGTACCTTTAATCTTTTGATGTGGCTTTCGTTTTTCATAGGAAATGGTGAGCGTTCCGCTGTTCTTTTAATATAGATACGATATTAGGTTGAAAGATATTTGTTAATCTAGTACTATTTCCTGTAAATAAATATTATGCATAGGAACCTCAAAAATGGAATGTAGGTTCCTTGGGGAGTGTAAGGAAGGATTAAAAGAATTTTATCAAATCGAACGAGGAAAATCAGGAAAATACGTTTTATAGTTCATGCAAACGAAGTTGTGACCTACAACTCACTATGTCTATGTTTCGTAAATGTTTATTACAGCTTGTTACGTAGATACGGAACCAATATAGACAAACGTAGCATTTCTAAAATACAAACGGGTATCATAACATTCTAGGTATTTTACTGTTACAATAATATCAAACATAGAAGTGTGTTTTCATAACACATCAATTAAATAAACGACATTCCGCAATTGAAGAAATACATTTGCGGTTATGAATAGATATAAAGCCATATTGTTAAAATAATACTCAGCATTGATAGTGATCATTGATTTAGTTTTAATATCTAAGTCGTAAACTAATCTGTACAGTTTTTCTTCGTTGTTCTCTTTGCTACTAATATCGGTAGACAATAATATGGGAAGAAAATCATATTAAAGACTTTAAAATATGAATTAATTCATATTTTAAAGTCATTCATATTTTAATGTACTCAATATTTTCAGGTCTTCTATGGAGCTTATATCCCATGGAATTTTTTGCACGAAAAAATTGTCCCGCCTCAGAGAATGACAGTTTTTTTATACCAAAATCATGGTCTTGTCCACAAATTGTATTAAAACCAAATTGGACCTTTCAAAATCCATTTGACATAATATATTAACTTAAAAAAAACTATGTTAAGTATATATTTCTTTCAAAAACATAATTATTTTTTGTTTATATACCATAGTCATATTTTAAACATAATGTTTTGGAGTAAATTTTTTATGAAATATCTATTTTTATAGTTAATGTGAGATCTACTCACCCTTACAACGTGTAAGATCTCTTTGAAGCACTTATGAATTGGTAAATATAAAAAAAACTGTGAATATGTGTAATATATTTATTTCCATCAATAAAATCTTATAATATACACTAATTCTACACTGTTTTATTCAGAAATATGCTCCTACTAATTCGGCAGGTAATAATTAAACATATAAAAAAAATGTAATAAAATTTTTTTTTTCAGCTTAATTTAGTATTCATATAAATTTTTATATTACTTTGGATATCAAAATTTTTAACCTAAAATAATACTCAAGGAAATGGCCATAACTTATAACTATAATTAAACTATTTTTTTATGTCCACTACAAAATCATTATAACAGTAATCTCTTTTCTTTTTATAAAAAGTTTAAGAATATAATAGCTCTGTATAAAAAATTCTACGTAACGACAGTTTTTACATTATTATTTTGAATATTCATGATAAGGTATGGTAAATATTTAAAAATTTGTAATGGAAAACCAACTATTAAATATTGAAGTATAAAAATGAATTGCACCATTTGTTCGTGTCATGATAACTAAATAAAAAAAAAAATAAGCATCTTGGGTCATTTATAAGAGAAATATAGTACTACAACTATTTCTTTTGTTTAAAAGAAATGTAACCCATGAACCGAATAAAAGCTTATAGACAAAATAAAAATAAATTATTGAAGCGATTGGATTGTATCAGTACACTAAATTATTATGGGAATGTGAGAGGAGGTGTATTGAAACACATTAATAGCATAAGTTAAATATCCTATTGCTACGATTATTTTTAAAAGTCATATATATTTTTACCACATGTATGTGATAGAATGGAAATATCAATGCAGAATGTAAACCTGCTAACAGCATATTCAGTATATTACGGGACATTTCTTAACAATATATATTTTATGAAAAGGCTTTAGATTTAGGTAGAATTAACCATGCACTTTTGAAGTCATGGACTTAAATTTCTCATCATCATCTCATCGCCTCTTGTCACAATTAAAATAAACTGATAGATACTGTTTTTCTCCAATATTTTTTTAGACTATCAAAAGGTATAAAAAAGTCATAACAATAAATAATAGACTAAGCAGATTTATACGTATGTTTTGCAATTAAATATTTATGTGATTAATAAGAAAAATGGTTAATATTCAAATAAAATATTATTTAAGTTAAATTTAATATGTTGTAATAAATATATTAATCTGAAATAACCAATTTTAATATATGAACACTGAAAAGGTATATGTTAATGTAGATCAATGTAGAAAGGCATGATTTTTTTTAACTACAAACTGCACCAACAAATAGAAAGTCACCTATAAATCTCACAGCCTACTGACTAAAGTAAATTGTTACAAATTCTAAATATGGCAAAATTGTGCAAAAGCTGGTGTTATAATATCATATAAAAACGTAAGTGGGTTAAATTTTAAATTGAAAATGTCTTTATACTCATAAATCTTGTATACAAATTGAATATGAAAATTACAATTTACATTGTTTTGATATAACAACTAATTATGAAAAAAAACTATTCAGTAATAGAAATTATAGTAGGATAATACTAGATTACCACTTCACTATGACTTGTGTGTATGAGTCACAAAAGAAACATTTAAATAAAATATGTTGGTCATAGGAAAAACCTATACAACTGTGCAAAAATGTTTGCTTCATAATAATAGTTCTAAATATAATTATAATATAACTTAATGTGCTTTGTTTATTAAAATCCGATAAGAAAAGTAAGTGCTTTGTAGACAAATATTATGTTAAATAAAGATTTGATGCCTGGTGTTTCTAAACAGCTGGAGTGCGATCCAGATCTTTGAACAATGAGTTGGACATCCTGTAAAAAAAATAAAATGATCAACATTAAATAAACCTCTGTAATTATCATATACTTAATTCTTTAAAAGAATAAATAAAATATGGCACTTATTATTAAACTTTATTTTTGGGTTTCAGTTCTTGTTCTTATGACTTAAAATTGCAAATAACAATAATAAAGCAGTGTATATTTAAAAATCTATTTTGCAAATATATTATGTATTGGGTTTATATAGAACAGTACCAATATACTCACTTGCTTATCATATGCTTGTAAATATAATGCGGAATAATAGTCACATTTACAACAGATGGGCTAGCTTCAATAACCTTTGATATTTCCTTATCTTTCATACCAACAACATTAATAGTGTTTATTTCTAATAACTGATGATCTGTAAGCAAGCCATTGCGTGCAGCTGAAGAATCCTTGACAAGCCCAACAATCTTTCCATCTTTAAATTGGAAACCGATATGCCCAAGGGAATCTTTATGCAATGTAACAGTTCTTTCGAAAGGCCTAAAATCACATAACAATAGCATGAAATCAAAGAACAATAGTTGAAAAGGAAACATTAGTTTCTACTCATTTTACATATTATCACAGTTGATAAAATTAATTAGCAATAAAGTATTGACATTATTTTTACTATAGCTGACTTGTACTCTGTTTTTTTTAAACATTATTAACACAAGAAAATATAATAATTAAAGACATGAAAATTACCTATCACGAACAGCCATTTTAATGCCATTAATTGGTGCCTGTTTCAGTAATGCATGGCTCTGCTCCATTGTCATTCCGGCCAAGGCCACATTATTAATCTCTAAGATCTGGTCACCAAATCTCAACCCTGCAAGTGCAGCTGGACTACCAGCTGCAACATAGCATACAAAAATGCCATTGTTTACAGAGTGTAATCTTAATCCACATTTACCATCTTTATCTTTGCAAAGAATCACTGGTCTTATTCCTTGAGTGACTGTTGCCTTCAGTATGCTTGGAGACTGTGAAGAAAGTGGGGCTATCATAGTAGGTACTGCCCCAGAAGGTTGTATCTATAGAAAAAAATTGATTAAAAAAAAGGTCTAGATCGATTAAATAGAATTGTGTTATAAATAAAAAGAAATGCCTCACTAAATATGAACTAGAATCTCAACTTACTGTTTGGATTTGATACTCGGGCATGTTGATAGCGATAACTTCTGGTGACAATTCTAATCCCATATATTCACCTAAAGCAGGATATACTTGTCTGGGTGCACTAGGAGCGGCTGATGCTGGTGGTGGTTGGTAGGATTGATGATAAGAAGGTTGTACCATATCTTGGTGAGCCATTTGTGCTCGAATCATACTATCCACTTTCATATCTTCTAGGGATGGATATAGAGACATTTTGATAGTGTCTCGGTATTGCACAAGGTTTAGAAAATATCTAGTTACACGTTTAACGTATTAATTAATTACAATGTTAATCTCACACACCCCAATTTAATTTTAAGTGTAGGAAATAGTGCTAATTAATATTTAACAACGATAAGCAAATTCACAAAACAACAACGGATCATATAGCAGGTAGAAGGAAATGCAATTATAAAAGTTCACTAAAGATTCAAATGACGTTGAAGTTGATAGTTAATTATGAATAATATCTAGATGTCTACTGTAGGTAGTACTTTGTAGGTACCTACTGTTTAATCATAAATAAAATGAATCACAAAATAGGGATGGGCTAAAAATATCGATACCAAGAATCGATATTTTCTAAGAAAATAATCAATATATTTAATGGGTAATAAGATGAACATCTACACAACAAATCAACAACAATCAATAGTTGATATTGATATACAATAATACAATCTACACTATAATCAGAATATACATTATTCATGATATTACCATTTATGTTCTACTTTATTACATATTTTTCGTTTGTTTAAATTATTTAACATATTAATCTAAGCCATGATTAAATTTTTATATATTTTGATTAGTAATATAGTGTTAATATAGAAATAATTTTAATCTTCACCTTCAATTATTCTTATTATTTGCAAGATTCTTTATATTTTTCAATATTTCTTTTATGTTAAAAAAAAACCGATAAAATAATGTTAAATAATCAAATGCAATTTATAAGGGCACTAAATTTTAAATATTTTTGTAATAAAATGTACAATTACTTATTTTTCAATAGAGTTATTAATAAACCTAATGAACCTTGGTCATCAAGAATCCTCCTTCTTCGAATTCGAATCGTCCTTGATCGATTCTTACAACTGGGAATCGATTCCGAATAATTTTGAATAGTTTTTTACCACAGTATCGACTCTCGTGTAGAATCGAAATGTATTGAAATCCCTAATCTAAATGTTCGTCAAATTCAAATGCCATTTATAATTGTCAAAATATGTACTTTTAATGCTTTTTATTTATTTACTTAAATCAGCTTCATGTGAGTTAAAGAAATTCACCAAAGAAGATAACTTTACCAACAACTTCTCTGTTAATCCTGTTTAAAATTATTCTATATCAATTTGTTGTTTTAATAATTCTTTCAAATGGATAAAACCACAAATAAACAACGAACTCCAAGGTATATCATATGTTAACAACTGAATAAAAAATATTTTTATATTATAAAATAACCATTGAATTAATCATGTCCTGTGTATAATAAGTTTATGTTCAATAAATAGCAAAATAAGTTTAATGCTCTTGCATAAATACACAATGTATATTATTTGAATTTATTTTAATAATAAGAAAAGCATAAAAAAATAATTATTAAATACATTATATTAATATTTAAAAGGACAAATGATACATGACTTTAATATTAGAAAACATTATTTATTATGTGCATCAAATACCTCATCACATAAATATATTAAGAAATGTTTTTTACAGTAGGTGTAGAGAATGGGAACGCCAAAGGAGATTAAAATTTAATGATGCTATTTCAAAACTGGGAGAGTTGGTGAAATCAATAAATAAAACAAATAGTGCATTAGAAGATTCAGATAATGTTCAATATCCTAAAATTGAGGTTATTCAAAAAGCAATAATTTGTTTAACAAATTTTGTTCAAGAAAAAACCCAACTAAGTAAGTTATTTTCATATTGTTTATCTTAGAAATATTAAAATATTTATGATATTTGAAAGATATGATGGTACTTTGTAGAAGCAGAAATACTGGCATTGGAAGTAAAACTAGAAGCAATTGAAAAAAGAAAGCTAGACAAAAAAGATGTTTCATTACAAGTGGCTCTTGGAGTAAACAAGAAAAATCAAAGTAAGTTTTTAAAGTAATGGGGAGGAGAATAATTCGCTTTGGAATAGAATGTAAAATTGAATCGAGTCGAATCAAATCGATTGGATCGAGTGTATTTATGTTACTACCAATATGGCTACTGGGAAGTTTAGAGTAAATCTAAATTTATATATATGTGGAATTGGAACTTTTATTTTTTTACTATTAGTTTTATAGGTCATTTTCATGTGTTAAGTTGTGTAAGCATTAAATAAAAAGAAATAAAAAATATTTTTACTATCTACAAAACAGTGACTATTTTATTACAGATGGTAAATACCTTAAATTATTGATGTTACAAAAATCGAAACAAAAAAATGTGAAAGAGAAAGAAATAATTAAGGACTCTGAAAAAAAGGAAAAGAAAGGTAATTTATTAAATAAATTCCCACCCAAATTACCAAAGCTGTTACCATTGACTCAAACTAAAAAAGGTATGTATGTTATTTTTTTATTTTGCTAATATAAATTTATTAATTGAGTATATATTTTATGAGATGCACTATTATCTACTTTCATTTATTTTTCAGAAAATACCATTGTTATGTTACCTGCAACGCCATATATTTTTCCGCAAAGACCTGTTATATTCCCACAACCACCAACTATTGTGTTAGTAGATGCAAATTTGCAACCCATAAATAAAACAACTGCTATTCCTATCATTGGCAGAAACAGTGACATTACTAAGACAACTATGGTTAATGTTTTGCCAATAACTGCTTACTCACGCCCTCTGTCAGAGAAGTCAAAAAGAAATAGTAACAAAGCTCGAACCACTACATCTAAAAAAGGGATAAAAAAAATTAACCAAATAATAGATATAAAGGAGAATACAGATTCAAAAAAATGTGACCAAGGACCAGAAAATAAAGCTAATCATGAAAAAGTTTCGAATCAAGATAAAGAAGTTATTTCAGAATCCAAAACAGAAGATATAGAAACAAACATATCTAATATAAGTGTAAAAACGTCTACCGAAAATAATAACGAAGCATTAAAAAATATTCCACCAATTAATATTGGAATTGAAAATAAAACGGAAAGTGACCTCACAAAAGATATCCATTGTAGTAATACATTATTAAATCCTCCAAAATGTTCTGAAGCATCTCCAACAAAAGCAAGTAGTAAAAAACTTGAAGAGCCACAGATACAAATTCCAACTGAAAAACCTGCAGCTGTTGGCACATTGGATACAAAACCTAATAAAATTCCACCTGATAAATCATCACAAGAATTTAAAAACAAAGATAATAAAATACAAAATATATTAGATTCTACAATATGCGAAAATGTTGTTGATGGCGGAAATGCCAGGCTAGAATTGGCAGAAGAATTTCTAGCGGCTTCGCCTACGGCTGCATTTTTAATGTCTTTTCCTCTAGTCAGTGGAAATAGAGCTGACAGTCCTGCAGATGACACTCAAGTTAATCATACCAAAGAAAATCATCAAAGAACTGAAGCATTAAGTCAATCCGTTTCTTATTTTGAAAAAACAAATGTACCCCAGAATAAGGCAAAACTAAACAATAAGTCTGAAAATGGAAATAGCGCTAATGTTAATCCAGTAACTAAGTCCAGTGACCAAAAATACGTGAGCAATAACAAATTAGTTGAGGTTAAAGTAACTAGTTCTATAACGAGTGTTGTCGCCAATGATAATCCCTTTTTAAACTTACCCCTACCATCTGTTATACCATCAACATGTACTTTAACAGATGCTTCATTTGCAATAGATTTTGATTGCACTGTTAGTAAACCTGGAACTAGTCAAGTAACGACATATAGTAGCACAACTAATAATATTTTTTACAAAGGTGACCCATTCAATACAGTTAAAAACAGTATTTATAGCACAAGCACCATCTCATCTGGCCATGAATACAATACTTTAGGTCTTTACCCATGTGCAATGGAAAATTACTCTAACAAAAATAAAGCAGATTTTACAAACGTTGACGATAATCTAATGAAAATTAATACCTCTAGGTTAACTTACGATATTGATTTAGGATGGTCTCATAAAGGATTTGATTTTGTTAATTGCACAACTAGTGCTAATACTTTTCATAAGGACAACATATTAACTAATACATCGACCCCATTTTCCAATGCTTATAATCCTTTCAACCCTGAATTCCATGTTCCTTTAGTTCCAAGTTCAAGTAAAAAAAATTCAACCAGTAAACCTAACACATTTCCCGAACAGATCACTACTTTTTATAACCAAAGTGCAAATTTATGGTCAGAGGACATTTCATCAATACATACAAATGGTAACACTGCAAAGCATTTTAATTCAAAACAACAAAATTATTTTACAACTGAACAAATACAAACAAATATCAACCTAAAAACTAGTGTTGTAAAGCCGTTCGATACTAAGCAGTTAAGTGAAAACACTAGTGAAGTTCCTCTTAAACCGTCGTCGGCCGCTGCTCATAATTTAGTTGATAAATACACCAAAAAATCTCCTAATAAAATGCACATTAACTGGATGACGTCGGAGATTAGACCCATGCAAAATAACTGCAGCCAAAATCAAGGTGAATTGAAGGAAAGTATTAAAATACCTTACACTCAAAATGAACAAGTAATTAAAAAACATGTACAAAGTGATGGTAACTATTTTCCTATAAATATGCACCATTTTCCCCAACCTAATCACGAGGAGCTGACTGCGTGGCCAACTACAAGACCTGCGGGTACAACAGAGATAAGCATGGAACCTCCTCCTATTAATTTACCTACACTTGTCGGAGATTTAGCGTTAGGTCCTCATGAAAAGAAAAAAAATGAAGCTCTGAATAGAACGGTGCCACATACTGACTTACAAAACTGTGCTAATTTTCTCTCGGTCACGCAATTGATGAATCGATCGAATGATAATATGTCTTTACGACCACATGGATTAATATCTGAAACACAAAAATCATCAAAACACAATATTTCTCATCCCGTAAATGATGGCAGCAGAAAAACGCGATTAGACAATCCACAAATTTGTTATGGTTTCGGTGATTCAAAGATCTCTCATTCATATGAAAACGTTAATCATTTTTCACAGCCAAAAGCAAAGCCTAATATTAAGCCTGACAAAACTTCAAAAACGCAGAAAAATAATTATTCAGCCGAAGCCCTAATAAGGGGTGGGACTACATGTAGTCAAAAATTACACGACGGTAGTGGAGCTAAATTTATGATGCCTCAAAAGTATAATGAATTCAATATATCCCAAGAGAGTGGAGTTGCTCAAGTTTCACATTTTCCGCCTATTCTTGATTACTCAGATAACAGCTACGCTGGACAACAATTCTCGGGAACAACACTGTATAACTCAACAACAACTACTATATCTAATTCTTTTTATTCCAATTTTATGCCTGGGAGTAGCAATTTAATGACGAGTAACTATTCGAGCGCACCGTTCTCTACTGAATTTGTGGATTATAATCAAAATGCAGAATGTAATAATTACACTAATCACAAATATGGTGACAGTAAACTTAGAAGCAATGCACCTACGTATCAAGACAAAGATCCTTCCAGTTACAAAAGTTCGAGAAGGGATACTGCTGCTAAACATAAACTAGAATGTTCTAAAAAGGAATCGAGCAAAAAATATCAAAGTAAAAGAGCTAAACTAAATAGCGAAGTTGACGAATGGAATGATTCTTCTCATTTATTTTGGCAAAATAAAACACAAAGCAAAAAGCATCAGAATATGATGTCAGAAGAGTTGACTTTTCCAAATTACATGGGAAATCAGATGCCTTCTCAATATCAACCTGACTTCTTTAACAGCCATATAATGCAATCAAATATACAAAATGTAGGGTCTAATGTAGATCGATCCTTATCCGGAATTCCTGTAGCATCACGCGCTAACTTTAACCTTAGTGCATTGTTTCCAGAAATTACAATGGTAAGTTTTATTTTTACGTTTTTTTTATTAATTATATCTACGGTTACTGCAGTTTGACCAATACGTTATGTTTATCTTTTTTTGCTTTCAGAAGGTGCAATGACATAGAAGTTATGTTTGAGACATTTCTCAGCAGCATAGACAACAGTGAAGCTGTACAGTACAGTACAGCTGTGTATCAGTGTTATATTTAATAGGTTTGCTGGTCGCTTTCGTGTGAGTGTTGGATTATATTCAACTACATTTATGATTGATGTAAAGAATAATGTGTTATGTTCCCTTATTCAATATACCTTACTCTGAATGAGCCGAAAATGAAAAGTGGAATAATATATGGATTCACTGTAATTGCAAAAATGCGGGGTTGTCTGATTCCACATGTTTACTTTATATTTTTTGATATTTTTAAACCGCTTAACTTCGTTTATCATCATGTAATATATAATAATAATAATTGATTAATTAAATTATCAGTTTTGTATGAAAAGATTTAGCAGTATGATATTTTATATTAATACCTTTTTCTTTCTCCACTTTACACATAATGTGATATGTATAATATGTAGAAAATAAAATATTGTTAGTATTTTTATTAAATTTATTGTATTAATATATTTTATTGTTTGAAATTGTTTTGTTTTCTTCTTTTTTTATACCGAAATATCATTGTTTTGTTAATTCTAACATGTTATTTTTTTGTATTGTGATTTTGTTAGCGATTGAAGGATTCCCATGCCTTTTTCTACCTCTAGAAGCAATTACATCTGAACTTACTTTATTTCTTTCATCTTGTATTTTAATATCTATAATAAGTTCATATATTGAACATCGTAACATAGCTATGGAAATAAGTTATATTAGTTAATGACGCATGTCACGCGTGGAGATACAAATTCGCTTTGTATATGTTACATTATGCTTGTTTACCTTGACCGCTCGATGCTTACATATGTAGTTCATTCATACAAAAGGTTTGGATGATAAAAAATGTTTGTAATGAATCTTTATTCCAATAAACAATGCCTACTGATAGACATAATATTATATAATTAAAACAACAAGAAATTCCGTAATTATAGTTTCTGTAGTTATAGTTTTTTTGTTTATTTAATGAAGTGTACAAAAGTAAATGTAATATATAATATTTTTTAATAAGTATTTATTAAATAAATGCAAAAAATATTTAACGTGACACCTCAAAGTATAAGTCAATTCAATTGTTTTATACTAGACCCGTTTCCTTTGTATTCTGAAAACAATGGTTTTAATGTAGACTAAATATAGAAATATAGACTTTTGAAATATTTAGTCTTTTGAATGTGAGCTTAACGTAGAAAACTGAAATAGAATATAATTATTTAAATAATACATATTTCAAGCATAAGAGTACAGTTACTTGCTTATATTCTAATGAACAATATTTAATTAAACGCTTCAAGGCTAATAGTAGTAAAGAGGCCGTAGTAAACTATATATTCTTTAATATTTTCTATTCCTTTCTATATTTTTTTTGAATATAACTTTGAAATAAGTGAATACCTCGGTCAAGTCTAATTTTGTCAAAAGTAAGAGGAATGGCACTGGAGGAGGCATGTGTGTGATGATGTGAAAAATCCCATTTATCACATTTATCCTTAAGAATAAAAGGTACCTTAGTCAAGGAAGAGATCATTGTTTTTAAGCGCTGAGTAGCGTGCTACCTGACGTTGAATCAAAACCAAACCAAATACCAAAACCATTAAGCGATGATTTTGGTATTTGGTATCGGACCAAATTCCATTCTAATTGATTAATTATTCTTACAAATTATAACTGTTTTCCTGTGAGGAGACAGGATTAGAATACAATTCCCCTCCGCTGTTGGGTAGCGTCTCGTACCCGGGTATCCCAGTCGAATGGATCGTCCTCCGACTGGTTCACGATCACAATCATGTCAAAGACGAACCATCAAATATCTAATATCGTATACCGGTTCCATGATATGTAAGCCAAGTCTTCCCTATTACCACCCTTCCTCTTCCCAGAATGTGGTGGTTCCGAGTGCGGACTGCTTGGCCACACAATTGTGTCCTCCCCCTTTCATCTATACACTCTAGGCCGGCTATGCATTCACAACTCCTTTGATGTTGTTAATATCTATGAGCGAAGGTCTAACATTGCTCACATCTTAGATTACACCTGAATGTTACAATAGACAATATAAATTCACACAAATATTTTTAAACTTTTAGTTCCTGTGTTCTGTGTGTTATTTTCTTTGCCAATATGCTTAATATCTATGATTTCCTCGGCCAAGCTAAATTTTTAATTTATATCGAATTGTGAAAAAAGATTATACGAACTGTGAAAAAAGAGCAAAATATAAAATATTTATAGAATTGAACCTACGAAATACACTATTATGTTTTAGTGACAAAGAAAACATTTAAAAGTTTTTTTTTCATGTTACGGTATAACAGGTTAGTGGAAGTGATGTTGCAATTTATATACTAACAAAAAAAACTTATTTTTGTGTCGCAGTTGGTGATCATCCGACGTCGTCCACATGTACAACGATTGTACGAGTAAGTTGAAATATTTAGCATACAAGAATTTGTTTATAAGACCAGGACTGTTTTTGAGGAAATGCTCAAAACATTTAACTATAACAAAACATAAAAAACAATTAACACATGATTTACCTATTCCGTACAAGTAGGTACATTAGAACCCAATTAATATATTATATTTAATATATTATTAATATATAATTAATATATTATAACGTTTTATTTTTAAAAAAATAATGAATACTTCATACATAGAAAATTTGAAATTTTTGTAGAATCTCTCATTGTTTTAATGCTTTTTTTTTATTAAATTAATCACACCTACATAGCAACTGCGTGACGGTGACGTGAAGTACTTTTAAAGTTATGCACATCACGTTCGACTATTAAGAAGCAAATGGCGAGGCAGCTTAGCTCTTTTTCCTACCAACAGCAGCAGCCGTTCTGGACTGTTTCTATTTCGATACATTTGTTGTTGGATGAAGGAACTCAACCCAGGGCTTTATCGAGAAATTTTATTTGATCTTTGAACAAAAAAACGCCTTTACTCGTAAGCGTGGTATGTCTAGACTACGTCAGCTAACACTACTCGATGGTACGTTACAATAGTCATCATCATCTGCTCTTTTTCGTCCATTGCTGAACATAGAACTCTCCAATGGTACGCCACTTGAGCTCTTCGCTCCCAATCACTGCCAGCCTCTTTGCGTATGTCGTCACTTCACCTAGGTGGAGGGTGTCCTACACTACCAAGGCGCGGTCTCCAATTCATAACACGTTTACGTGTCGGTTTTGCCATATATGTGAACAGCCCACTGCCACATATGGCAGGATTTAGCTTGTTAATCCTTTGGGCTATTTCGGTAGCTTTGCTTCTCTCTCTTCACAAATCACCACTTTTGAAAGCCGTGTTGGTGATCTCAGAAGACTATTTATTTGACTTTGACTTTGACTTTGACTTTGAAGGAGCTTCTCACACCCGCTGCTGCTGCCCAACCTGTCTGTAGGATTTGACTCCGTCTAGAAGGGATGGTTATACCGCCATCAAACGGCCGCCAGAGCCTCGTGGGCTAATTGCGGAATGCACCATAGGCAGGTAGACTGGGTACACTACGATGCAATTGTTTTTCCTTACATCTTTTCACAATAAAGTATGTTTTAAATACAGTTTACTTATAATATGTACTAAATCATATTTTTTTCAAATACATAATCGGGATTCATAGCATTCTTGGTATTTATGATACGAACCTACTGAATACTGATACACGATAATGAAATGATCTATATAGATAGAATATAAGTAATTATGTAGAGATGATTCTAACATAATCTCTATAAATAAAATAGCTGCATTTATTTGAATAAAAATAAGTATAATTTATAGAACAATGATTGGGAACTTTAAGTTGCTGTGGCCTAGTTACATATAGTATAATGTCTTACGTGTAAAATTATATAATTTCAAAAAGTTTTGTAGTTTCACGTTTTAATTATACAGCTAAATAGAAATATTTTTCTACTGTGTTAATATTTAGATTCCTTAAGTACTTAACTATAGAGTCGGTACAGAAGTTATTATTATTTGCTTTATATGTAAATAAACAAGAGATTTTACATCTATTTGTATTTGTAGTTTTAGTTGTACTCATAGAATTATTGGATTTGTTTGAAAATAAATTTAAAATTGTACAAATTAAGGGTACCTGAATATGTAATACTTATTTAGAAAAATCATTCCACTATATTTGTATTCATGAGACATGACGCGAGTCGAAGTTACACCCGCAAGTATAACTCAGTCCGTAAGCGTCACCGTTTCATGAACGTTGTGCGCGAACAGCTGTGCCGCGAGCGCGGGAAACTTGGCATCATGGCGCGTAAATAATTCGTCTAACACTTTAGTAAAATTAATTAAATAAATTTAAATTGTGTTAATATGTTTAATCTATATTATCAATGAGTGTTTCGCAACTATACATCCAAAGAATCATGAAAAAAACCAAGTGGTTTTTGGTAAGTAAAATAATCATAAATCTAACTCAATTAAATATCTTTTTATAAATATTTAGTTTATTTTTAATATAAAATTAAATAATCGTCAATGACATTTTTTTTTCTTTTTTGATTCTAAATTAACGATATTTTATAAGTAAATATATTTTTATGCGACCTTTATATCTAATTTACTTACAAACTGTCAAAACTAAATCAATCGACACAGGTAACTTGATAAATAAAAAGAAGCTTTAAAGAGTTTTAGTTTGAATGCAAGAAATATTGATAGAAAAAAAAATACATCACTAGAACCTAAGTATGTAAACGTAATAATTATATAAATTTCGCTTAAAGTTTTTGAAATTCCGTACCGATAAATATATTTTCTATTATTTTGTTAATACGAGCTGAGTGCATGTTTTTTTCCTGTCTTATAAGTTAAGATAAAATAATATTGAGTCGTCGCATAGGGACCAATTTTACTAATTTACTTCACATTGTAAATTTATTACAAGTGACTGATTGAATAAATATTATAATAGTAGTAAATAGATGCATAATAATGCCATCTTAGTGCATTTGAAAGGAATTTGAACGTACAGGCCATTGTTGTAGATTTAGTCGCCAATAAGGGGAATGATCATATTTAAATTACTGCAATTTCCCAACGTCATAATAAAATAAATAAAATATTAATTCAGCATTGTATACCTTTTTATACGAAACAAAATATTCCAGTGATTTATTTAAATTTTAATAATGTATGGAAAATTTAGTAAAGACTAAATTAAAAAAAGTTTAAATAATATATTTTTATGTAGATAAATATGGACAATTCTGGACAGTGTCACATGGTAATAAAACCTTTTTAGTCTTTAATTTTAAATAAATATATTTTTCTGAGAATAAAATTTGTGGAGTACGTAAGTAATACTTATATATGAGATATAATATTAAACTTACCTTTACCTGTAATATTAAACTTGTAAGCCATAACTTATAGAAAACCTATTTGATGGTTTTCTAGTAGTGTCTTTTTTAAACGTTCTTTCATTCATTCTAAAATGTCATTTTGTTTAATGAAGTTTTGTAGTTTTTGTGCATAAACTGAACGTAGATTTATATTTAAGGTACCTACATATTGTAGTCCTGTTTTAAAAAAGAAACACTATCGCAATTTCAGAAATGGTTAGGACAACATTAATATGTATCGGGCGCGACCGCTTGGTAAGGTTGCGCGGGCGCCGGGATCAACGCTGTTTTATTGATGCGGGTTCAAACCTCCGGCACAGTGCGGGTGCACTCGCCGTGAATACAAATACTTCATAAGCATATATTTAGTATAACATGTTATTTACAACCGTGAAAGTGATTCGTTTAATCACTTTACCAAACTACTTTACTTTCACAAAATAGGAAATAATCATTATTGTTGCCATTCATGGCGTATTTTTGAGCTCGATTCCAGCTCGGAGCTATTATTGTATTAAAATGATTTTTATATCCTCGCCCTCATAAAAGAAAGCGTTACATTGAGTAATGTTGTTCAAGGAGTAATGTTTCAAATTCGGACGAAAAGCGAAAAACGAATTATTTTGATTTGATACTAGATTCTCATTATTAGGTATGTATATTCAAAAATTAATAATAAGTGCCATATATTGAAAAACTAATAATATACGCTAATGTTTCAGTAATGCTAAACTTTATATCTGTTAACTCAGTTTAGGTTGAAAAAAGGGCTTGTTTTGACGCGTGCGAATACGACATTTCTTGTACGGCTGTTGTCGTAGTGACGCAGCAACTATGTCAATGCCGAGCCATTCCGTTGCACTATCTATTACATTAACTCTTATCGACCTCTTCGATTATTATTGGAAAACGACATCAAGAAATAGTCCTCTATTAAAATTATAAGAGACGAAAACAATATATTGATTGTTCTATATAGGTATGTCGATAGTAGTCGCCGTTTAATATGGCAATAAATTGCGCATAATTCCAATGTACACACTTAGTTTAGACGGACTACAAAACGTAAAATACCTTTTACCCTATTTCTCGTAGAAATTTCGAGAAATCCTCTCTCTTAATGCTTTAGGGGAGCACCAGGGGGAAATTTGTCACTATCATTCTCCAACGATATACATGGTCTCATTAAATAACATGTTTTGGCTGCACGTTGGCTGTCCGTCACTCAATAATGGATTCTATATGTATATTGTTCTCTCTGCCTATATGTTGTAGGTCCCGATATATGTGAAGCTAAAAAAAATATAATTACCTTAGTACTATCATTTCTTATTACGAGATATTGCGCTTTAAAAGTAAGTACCAAAAATAAAAACAAAATTTTACCGATCACTCAATGGTCTTTTCATTTTTTTTGTACTTAACATAAACTATAAATGTATTATATAACAATTTTAATAGTCTACTCTAGTATTTTTTACAATTTATTTTTTGTGTTATATTTTTACTATCTTCAGTATTTCTACAAACTGCAATCCTTTTATAATTTAAATCTTATGTGAAGATTGATACTACGGCGTCCTTAAAAGCAATGTTACTGTAGAATACTACAGTTTTGCTATTCGATAGACGAGAAAATCAGAGATGATGTGATATATTGCAAAGAAATTCGGTGAATCGTGTTTTGTTACGATAGGAAAACGTAACTTATTACGTCCTTAATAACTACCATATTTCTCCCAACTTTTGTTGTTAGTAAAAAACATCTTAAGAGTTTTTTTTCATGAATTTAGGTTTTGCTAGTTGATTTGTTTGAAACAGTGCAATGTTGCAAACTCAAGACCCTATTTTATGAAACGTTGACTTAACCCGGTCATAGTTGTATAAATATCTCCCACTGGTGTTATTTTTAACAATATATTATACAAAATGTCCTCTGTCTAGTGTGGACTGACTTTGTCCTAAATGTTGCTATTTTATATATAATAATTCGATCTAGTAAAATTATTTAGTTAGTTGTATTTTTTAATTATTTTGCGTAATAACGAAATTTATTTATATTGGTAGAAAAACGTAATTTATTATATCGTTTTAAACTATAGTAAAAATAGCTCAGCAGTAACTTACAGATCTTTCGGACATCACTGAAGTGTTTATATTTAAAAAAAACTTAAAAGCATTCGCCTTGTTTTGTAGTATCCAACAGCTGATTTGAATGACTTGCTTCGGTAAACTCACGAAGTAAATGTTTGCTTCAATTCCCTCTCACAACTTATGGCATACGAAGAAACACATCATGTGTGGCTGAGAGCTATAATTATCAACATGAGGGATGTCTACTTTCACAATACAAACCGAGTTGAATGTACAGTTTTATAATCTTGAACCTGTCACAAGTGAACAAGTTTGGTTGTTCGCCTTAAAACTGCCATTGCGTAAGGAATCCGAAGAGCAATTTTTAAATTTGGTACTTTATATACTTAAATCAAAGTAAAAGTGGTAAACTATAAAACATAATTGCTGAACTGATTTAACACTGCTGTTGAAAAATGGAGTGAACCTTCAAATCTTATGCTATGATTATTTATATATTATATACATACATATATAGCTTCACGCTGTATCCCGTATATAGCAGGGTAGGCAGAGAGAACCTAGTATTAAGACACTCCGTTCCCCACTTGCCGCCGAATTGAGGCATTTCGTGCTGAGTGGCGGAACTCAACGCCGCGGTTTGTCTTGTTACCAAACCCAGGAAATGAAAAATTCCATTTCCTAGAGTGAGAATCGAACCCACATCCTGTCGCGTTTCCAGTCGCACGCTTGTGCCTCTGCGCCACGACAGGCGTTATATATTATATAGTTATCGGTAAATGTTTTTTTTAGTGTAATAAAGTAAAACATATCTTTATTTATACATAGGAATATAAAGTGCTTGCGTTATTAGTGACTGACTGATTTGGGAGTGTAGGGAAGCACTATCAGCGAATTATACAAAAACGCGACTTTTCCTGAGTGGAGACCAAACCTACACGACCATCGCGGGTTCGATTTCCACTCGGGGAAACTTTATATTTAATTTATTTTATATTTCCGCTCTGGTATGATAAAGCGCGGCGTTGAGCTCCTTCACTTAACATGCTTTTGTATTATTGTATAGATTTATGGTAGGTACCTTATGTCTCTGTTTTTATTTTTTTTTATTTTTAAATTATGATGCATTACCCCAGATCGCTCTATTTAAGCGATGCTCCATTTCAAACTAAGAGTGTGTTTTAAAGCCGTAGTTATCTGCACTTCAAAGAATTTTACGACCAGGCAATATTGGAAAAATGTTAGGAGCACGTGTGCGGAACAGTTGGCGAATGAGAACAATTTAAATTAGAACTTATTCCGCTCATTTTATTGCTCATTTTTATATTATTTTGTATGTTGCCTTAAATCTGTTTTTCAATCATCATACTTTGAATGTTTAATGATAGTATGTAAGTGTTAATTTTTAAAGTGTATAGTACAAATATAAGTAAATAAAATTTCGCAAATTATGTTAAATTTCTATAAAGATAATTTAAATTTGCACTGATTAAATGCATATTTTGACCCCTTTTATACATTTTTATAAATTTAATAATATATTTTTTATTTGTACGCTGTTTCTTGGTTTCAATTTAAATTGTTTTTCATTTCTTTATACTTTAAATTTGATGTTATGTAAGCCCAGAAAAATATTTCTTCTTTTTTATTCACAGTTGAATTGGTGTTGGTGTTTATTAATAGTCGCCATGGATACTTCTCTGGGTGAAAAGTTCACTCTCGGATATCTAACTGGCTCGCAAAGACGACCGGGTGACTTAAATTATCCCAAACCAGGAAGAGTTATATCAGGTATATAAAGATTAATATAGATATTAGAATAATAGATACAGTAAAATTGTAACAAGTTAAAACATATTCTTTTTTTATAAGTAAAACAACCGATATGCAAACTAGATAATCTTGTAAAAATGAAAGTATAGTGAATAAAAATATAGCTTTTGACTAGCCCATGTAGAGCATTTTCTTTAATAATTTAAACTCGTTGCACTTAAGATGGAAAATATGGAACACATTAATTATCGTTTGAGTTCTAGTCGGGAGAAAATTTATAACATAGATATTTCCTCAATCTGGCCACAAAACTACGTGGTTATGTTCCGCAACTACGCCAAGATGCATGCATGAATAAATCATCAATCACTAAGCATTATTTTATACTATGTCTTCGTGCGAAAGTGCGAAGTGTGAAAAGGGAGGAAGTAATATACTACTCGTTATAAAATATATATTATTGCGTATAAGATACAAAGTATTTTATTTTAATTGATGAAAATAACTGTCATGTAACATGATACTTGAAATAAATATAAATCAGAATTTCCTGGGCATATCAGTTCATTTAAATTTTAAATTCTTTTTGGGTTTCCTATAAAAGATTATAAAATTATTTGCAAAGATATAAAGCAATGTGTTAACAGCTAAATTTTCTAACAGGTGCGATATCGATGGCAGTAGATGAAGTGAACGAGAAACTACTCGGACCAATAGGGCACTCATTAGATTTCGTCGTTGCTGAAACTTATGGGCAGGAAGAAGTTTCAATACGACAGGTATTTTTTGGTTCTATTGAAAATAGTTTAATAGAACGAACATTACATGTGATATCTCTCTCGCTGTATAAGATTATTGATACGTGAAGAAAAAGCTTTGAATATATTTTTTTATGAAACGTATGCGGATTGAGGAGTATGAAAATACATATGGCATACATACGGTGCACATAGGGAAAAAGTACAGAAAACCAATTTTTTTATAATAGTATATCGGGAGCGCAATAAATTAATAATATAGACATTAATCAATCTACCATATGTTTGACATACACTTTTGTATAAAGTGACTTGTTGATGTTGGTAAAGAAACGCTACTTTACACGGTATTTTACACGCCAACGGAGCTACTACTGCTAGTTTAAAAAAAATAAGTCAACTAATTACAAAAAAAAATCTTTCTTAGGAAATACCTACAGACACAATTGCCCTATAAGTCTTATATTCCTAGTTTTAGGTAATGAAAAAAAATTAAAATAAACTTATTCATACAAAAATTACGGATTACATTTTTGAATGGTTTGCTAACAATAATAGTAAGTCTCTCTCCCTCTTATCGTCACCTATTTTATACCTTTGTGTTTTCTAGTGTCTATTGTAATTTTAGAAATTTTAGAAGCTACATATTCCGATTGATCTGCCTAAATTAAATTAATATTAATATTTCCCTCATTTCGTTGTCACTAAACTATGATACATATTTTAAATTTTCTTACTTTTATAGGTAGTACTTTCTACCTAAAGTGTTAAAAGCTACTATGTGTATCACTTTTGAAAAGATAATTTCACTATAAGTACTGAGAATTTTATGGTTAACAGGGAAACTTTACGACCGACATGATTTGGTAGATCCATTTTTACACTTAACCATTTTCGTGATGACGTCATCAAGCATAAACATAAAATTTAAGTGCCAAATCATAACACACATGTATATTAGGTAACATTTAGTTAATATTTTTTTAATACTAGTCGCTATTTTTTTTTCTTAGTACTATACATTTCTTTTTAATTTTCATATTCTGATCGTTTTAGAGCCATTCCATGTTGAATGGCGGAATCTATAACTGCTAAGCCCGTATAAATGAAACTAATTAAATTAAGCAACATTTACTCAATATTATTACTTTATTATTTATGATATCTTCACAGTAGTGTTCAAACCATAAGAAAGACAAGCTAGGTCGACACTTGAAAGTTGCTATTCAATGAATCATGAAGGTTAAGAATTCTGATAATAAGGCTTTTTGAATTTATTACCGAATCGAAGCCCGCGGCACATTTGACGTCTCCTTAATTTGCCTCTTACAACATAAAAGCTGCCAGCTCCAATATATTTTGTCACTTTATTAAGCATATAAAACTTAATAATATAGCATTGTAATCTTTAAGCTTTCTTTAAAGAAACTTATGACTACCATATAAAAAATTAATAAATATTAAAATGTCTCCATCGTGGTTTACCGGGGCGTATGGTTGTACGTGTTGGTAATAGCAGAGTCGAATTGGTTAAACATTGTGTTCCTATAAGCAGTATCATTCATTATCAATAGATCACCATTATTCAGCAAAACATGGACTAGTAGTATGACATGAATATGCAATATAGCAAAAAAATAAAAACTTGAAACTTACTATTTCAACTAATAAATGTTCAAATGAATGACATTTTGAATTTACATCTAAAAAATAATCCAGTATAATATACGTATTTTTCATTAAAAATAGTCAAGAAACCAACATTAGTATATAATTGTTGTCTTTCTGAAAAAAATAAAATAGATATAAAAATTGATACACAATGAGCTAACATAAATTAATTTAGCAGTTCCAGTTGCATCTTTCTACTATATAATACAATCTCGGACTTTAATGGTAATATATCAGATTTACAAAGGATAACTGATTGATATAATTTATTGCTCTATTAAATGTTGATACTGAAAGACACTGCGAACATACTTATTTACTGAGAAAAGAAATATTATACTTTATATACATTATGCCTCTACGTAGAGCAATTTAATAAGAGTCTTTCTTTTACTCTTTGCCAAGTATTTGTACCACAATGTACAATTCATTTCATTATTTATAAAATACTTCGTGACAGATAACGGAAAACCTAAACCAGTACAAACAAAATATATTTCTGTAGCAAATCCCGTTATTGACTATTGTAAAATGTAATTAAATTTATACAAACTCATTTAATTTTTTTTACGATGCTAGTGATGCGTAGTAATATGAACAATTAGCATAAATATTATAAATTTTGTATAAAAATTTGAGCGTAGAAACATGAGCCACCTCCTTTTGCAATCCGTCCAAGCGCTCTAATGAACTAAGTTCAACATTTCTATAGAAATTCTAATACTATTATTACAATTGTGTTTATTATCATCTTTGTAGGAAAATTCTTATAAAGCATCTCTACTCAAAGTCTATCACGAAGAACAACTCATTAGCCAAGTCGAATGTTGTTTACATAACGTTATTATAGTTTGTACCTTAACTGTAAATATCATCAAACCTTTTTTGAGTAAACAGAGAAAAGTATTACAAAAATTTATTTACTTATACTAATTGTAAAAATATTGAAAACTGTATTTTTATTTTTTTTTCTGTATATTCTTAAGATGTTTTAAGCTTTACCTTATAATTGAGTTCTCCGGGTAAAAATAAGAAAAACACGAAAAAGGTATCATTTTAATGCGCTTCTATTATTAGCTTAATCTATCAAACATTAACCATTAATGTAAGAAAATCTTGTATTGCTATTTTGACCCTCGTCTATGCGTCCTTATCGTCAGATCCCATGTCCTTTCTAGGGCTACCAGAACTACTTTGAAACTATTACTTAATATTTACTTTATTACCAGGTCGCTGCTTTATGGGCAGCGAACGTATCGGCGTTCATCGGTCCGCAGGAGACGTGTGTACATGAGGGTCGTATGGCAGCTGCATTTAATTTACCTATGATAAGCTATGTACGTATTACAATTTAAAAAAAATATTATATTCGCATTTGATAAAAATATATATATCACATTTCACAAAATACAAATTTATTTTATACGAATTGAATTTTGCTTTGATGGGAATCCAAGAACGTAATCTGATTGTTTTTGCTATATATTATTTCTCAAAAGTAGCTTCAGTGCCAACAAGTTATTTAAGTTTATATTTACAGCTAAGATACAATCTAACTTATGAATTCTTTCGATCCTTCTAAAAATAATACCTAATAATAAAGTATGAAAATACTGTTTTCGGACTTTTAGTTCCCACACATGCATACGTAAGGATAAAATATCTACCTATCTAGGTATTATTTAAGATTCAGTTATTACAATTGATGCAATTAAGTCGATTAACAATCGGAATTAGCTAAGCCCAATTACTCGGCGAATAATTGCAAATAGTTTCGTACGCTATAGAACTTTTATAATTTATATAATAACAATTTTTTTATTATATTAATTTAGAAGTCGTTGTCAAAAATATCTTAAAAGCGTAAGCGATATTTGTTCCAGTACTGCAGGGACGTCGCGAGCTCCAACAAGCGTGTGTATGCAACATTTGCACGCACTCGGCCTTCGGACATCGACATCTCGCGATCGGTTGTCGCCGTGCTCACGCATTTTAATTTCATGCATGTAATCATATATATTTTAAGTCAAATTCGAATTTTACATGTTTTTACTTATTTTATATATTTTATTCGCATACGCAAGCATTACATTTTCGTCTTAAATTCGAACAGATTGCCATCATCTATTTGAAAGCGCCAAACCATGACTTTTCTCGACTGGCTTATGCCATTATGACAGCTGCTAATGAGAAAAAGATCTCGATTCGCACCGTCCAAGTCTACAGGCAGCCTTATTACTATGGCGATATACTAGAAAATATTACACGAAATCCATTTTTGGATATTGTGCGAGAGACTTACAAAGATACTAGAAGTGAGTTACTTGATTCCATTATATTTTATTCTTTATATTTTTTTGGGAAAATTTTATAAAAGTTTTTTTTTTCAGTTTACGTATCAGTTGGCTATTACCATGATCATATTGGACTGATGCAAGCTTTAGACGCAATGAAATTATTAGATACAGGTAAAGCTTGTTAGCATACATGCTATATATACTATATGTGTAAAAAATAGACTTGTAATTCTGGATTATCATATATACAACAGATAAACTTTCATAATCTTAAGTAATAGAATCAGTAGTACTAATTTCAATTCTCTACCCTGCTAAATAAAATCGTATATTACGTTCAAAACTGTACGAATGAAAGTGGAAAACGAAGCGTAGCACCAGATTCTCTTTGCTTAACCCGTACAGTAAATGCATGACACTAAACAATAAAAGGGTAGGGTGGTAGACTCAAAAAAAAGAAAAAATAGAGGACTAAGTATAGGTAGACTATACTTTGTAATAATTTTACTTAGGTTAGTAATGAATATATAGCTGAATAAATCAAATATCTATTATGTCGTATCCTATTTTATAAAATCACGAATTTAACCATTTTCTTCACAATTCTTTTATTCCTATGTATCACACATTATGGATCCTACCAAAAGGTTTTATACTTATCAATAACTTACACAACTTCTAATACAGTATTATACATTCATGCTTTAAAGCGGATAGTTTACCTTTTTTTAAATATATATAATTTTCAGGGGAATACGCGGCCATTGGCGTAGATGTCGATAAATATGAACCAGAAGAAGCGATTCGATATCTCTCGGGTCCGCTCCGCAAAGAGCCGGGCCCGAGGGTGCCAAATGCTTTCCGCTCATATCTGGCAGTGGCTCCTTCACCCGCACCATCCTATCCTGCTTTCGCAAAAGAAGTCAATAGACGATTGCAAATGCCGCCATTTAACTACACAAACCCTCTTCTCGCATTAGGTGGAGGGAAAGTGGTGAGTGAATGTGAAATTAAAAAACAAAACAAAATCAGATTCTCATATTTTTACTTTCATTTCGAAATGGCACAGTTCTGTTTGAATATTTACGTATTCAAATAGAGTCTTTAAATTCGTATTACTTACCTAAATAGTATTCTTCAATATTCTTTATCGTTCCTCAACTTAGATGTTTCTTGTAATATATGACCAAACCCTTTTGGTCATTTATTGATATCCCTATATCAACACAAATATAATATAAAATCTTACTATGGGTGTTTTTTTGGAAATGAAATATTATAAAAAATATACATTAGTGTATTATTTAGTTAAAAAATATATATATTCATAAAAATACAAATTTAATTAAATTTAATGATCGTTGTCTTGTGAACCAGTTTTTAACTCAACACATTTATATTCAGAGACTTATCGTTTTAACATACTTATAGTGTTTTAAAATGTAATTTTTACTTTCTCATTTGTTATATTGAGTCATTACTCAGCTCTAATATATATTATACTAATCTATGTTTATACTCAAAAATATTGAATTTCGGGAAATTGTAGAGTGGAAGTATTATGTTCAAGGTACTTAGAAAATTGCCTACGATCTTTTTTGCTGGTTTTAGTGTTATCTGTAAAACCGGATAACTGATAGCGATGACGACTGCCCTCAATACGTAAATGGTTATTAGGGTAATTTACAAATTCTTTTTACGACTGGGCTTACAGCTGAGTATGTTCTTCGGATAGTCTCTTATAATCATTCGAATTATATACAACTTCTTACTTTAGTTAATTATAAAAAAAATATTATGGTAAAATATGTCAATGTATAGCGTAGGCGGCTAATGTCCGTTCGTTATTGCTCAATTACCAACACTAAAATGATAATAATTTCATAATTAAACATGCGCGCATTCATTAAAATTATTTATTAAATTCAATTAAAAATCTTTTCAAGTTTCATCATAACCAATTTCGGGTTAAACTAATTGTCGGTCGCAACTTTGTTTGCGTGTACTTAATGACTCTTGCTCTGTTATTCCATTTCTATTTTTCGTAGTTTGTATTTTTAAATGTTCTCGTTAGAATGTTAGGAAATCCTCTTAGTGCACACTTCCGAAAAAAAATATATGGCAAAAACCAGTTTTAGAAGTTTTGATAGTCTCTCGGTCACCCAACGAGCATTGGAAAAGTTGAATAGACCAGTTACATTTAATTACTCGTAAAATTGATAACTTTCGTTTTTTTATCATTGTTCATGTTTCAAAGTTCATGTTTGATTTTTAGATGAAATAATTTTGAGAATTAGCCTCTTAGCAATCGGTTGTTTTTCAAATTTAATCGCAATTGTTGTTTAGATTCCGGTTGAAGCAGCCTGGTTGCATGATGCAGTTTGGGTATATGCCCGAGCGTTGGCTGACGTCCTTCGAACGGGCGAAGGTCCTCGGGACGGTAGAGCGATAGCCATGAGAATGCGCAATACAACATATCGCAGTGTAATGGGGTAAGTACGGAACATTTTTTTTTTAAATCCAGTTTTACTTCATTAAAATATTAATAAAAAAGTATTTCTGATGTATCGACCTATTGAGTGATCTAGTGATTCTAGCGGAAATGATTGACTTAACATTGGTTGTACGATCTTATTCAATTCGGGGAAATGTTGTAATTATAAATTTATAAGGAATCATATTATGAGTACCATTCTTAGCTAGTTATATGGCGTTGCTTAAATTTAATGACTAGAAAATGGAAAAGTAAGAAACAATGTATATTCTTAAAACAATAACTCCCAAGAAGAACATCTAATAACTTTAATTAATTTCTATGTGAAATTGAAGCAAGTAAAGGGTATGAGTATTACAAAAGCTTGAGACGAAAGTAACTTTTGATTTCTAATGAAACTCAGTGGGCGTATTAATATAATGGAAAATTGAAATACCTTTTACATGTCACTATCGTAAACACAATATAGCGTGGGAGCTTGAATGCCGTAATCGACAAGGGTTCGCGTATAAAAAACACATTAACTATAGTCAAAGGAATTACTTACAATAAGAAGGCTATAGTTAACAATACGTTTTGGCTTCTATACTTTTCGTTATATAGAGATCAAATTTTGCTATTAAATAACAAATTTAATGATCAAGAATATGCATTCTACTTAGAGACTACCGTGGCCCACATGTTGCTAATAAACTTGACGCGTCGTGCTTATTATATAACACGTACCTGGCACATAGGTACATACCTTAATATGCTTGTAGCGTACTTGCTCAAACCGCTATACTGTTCAACTAGCAGACTAGACTGTCATAAATATTGTCAGAATTCCACACTGACACCTTTATTTGTATGAGTGAAATGTATAGATCAATGGAAAAATGTAACCTCCTAGGATAACATTGCGTTTAATGAGTCATTAAACTTGATGTGATATAATAAATTAATGCATTCATTAAAATTTAGGATGTTGCTTACCTCACCAATAATTACTGGTTGTTAGAATTCGTGAAAACATATATTTATATATTTTATATTTATAAATGAAAAGGTGTTTTCGTACTTAAATGAAATATTTATTACGTAATGCATATATTCTGTTATTTTTCATTTATATAATTCCCGTCTTAATCCAACTATAAATTTTAATTAAGTTACTGAAAATAAAAAGGATTTTAATCAAAGCAAACACGTACATTCTCGTATATTAGCATGAAAATGGTAATGACCTGTTTTACGGCTAGAGATTAATTCAACGGAAACATTAATTACAGTTCTGGCATTAAATACTAGATACATATCGCAAGCGGTTAGTTAAAACACGACAGTACATTATAATATGTTTACATTTGCAATGTAAGCGTCTTCTAATTATAATTTATATTTTGAACCACATCACGCTAATAGTAGTTTTAAAGTATGAACGAGGGCAACGTGGCGCAGAGGGACAGCGTCTGACTTTAACAACCGTGGAAATGGTTATATTGCAATTATTTTCATTTCCCTCACATTGGTAAGGCAAAGCGCGACGTTGAGCTCCGCCACTCAACATGCAATATCTCTAGTCTTATAGCCAAACAGTGGCTATAATTAATTTAGAATTAGATTTCACTTATATTTGTTTTGAATAAATTAGGATATACATTTTTATGTATTTTTTAAACTCTATATTAATTCAATCGAAAATAAGTATTGGCGGTAAAGATTACGTATTTTCAATTTAATTATTTTTCAAAATTGTCTCATATGATTTTAAATTTATTTTGTACTCTAATTTCGAAATGACATGAGTATGTTATGTACTCGGCAACACCAGGGCAAACTACTTATCATTATGCCTAGTAATTATATTAAATATATAATTTAAAGACCTCACAACGGCTCTTCATTATCATATTACAATTTTATATCAAATAAGCAAGTATCGCATATACAAAGGTCACGTTAAAAGTCAGAAACCTTTTAGTGAATCATAAGTAAACTTCACAAATAAATTCATAGTCCAAATATTGCTCTATAAGTTGAAATGACATAGTATCAATAAACATATCAACATCGCATATTGAATAAAATTATTACGAAAAAATATGGCATACTAAGAATTTCAAACTGAAGAAAACATAATCTAAACTGCAACAAGAATAGAATAAATTGTTATGATATTTGTTTAACATTCGAAATAAGAGTCTGGGTTCGGGTAGTTGTGCATATTTTAAAATAATATTTATCTAAAACTAGCTTTCCGCCCGCGGCTTGCCCGTGTGGAATTCGGTTATATCGCGCAACGTGGTAAGGAGTAGCCTATAAGCTTTCCCAACGTCTAGACTCTTTGTCAAAATTGGTTAAGTGGTTTAGGTGTGAAAATTGTCAACAGTTGAACAATTTTACATGATTTTATGTTTGACAATAAGGAACTTCTATACAAACTTTCGTCCCCTTCTACTATATTTTTCGCGATACAAAGTATTCTATGTCCTTTCCCAAGTACAGTTTTATCTTCCTACCGAATTTCATCAAAATCGGTTCAGTGGTTTAGGCGTGAAAGCGTAACAGACAGACAGACAGAGTTACTTTCGCATTTATAATATTAGTAAGGATTAGTTATCTATAAACATTTTCATTTTTTTATATAAATAATATTGATACAAAACTAAATAATTCTGTTTCCTTTCCGTAATATTGCCCGAAATTAAAATAGAACACAACACGTAATATATTTAAGTATGTCGTTAACACTATAACTGAATTAATACTATAAAATGGCGACAGATTTAAAGTTCTATATATTACTAGGTATTGGGTTCACATGGATGAAAATGGTGACGCTGAAGGGAATTATACGCTTTTATCAATGGACCCGGCGCGTTCCCCGGGACTCTACCCTCTCGCTGTTCTGCACAAAGTTGCCCCGGTAAAGTAATTCTTTTTATATATAGAGTTATTTTCCCTAGAGTGCAATACCGATAAACTAAATGCTTCATTGTACAAAAGGCAAATCGTTTCCAAAGACCATCATTTGAATGACTCACGTCCTTTTGCGAAAATGGAACTGGTGTTAAGCCTTAAGGATCTCTAAAGATGTCACGCTTGTCTGATATAATATTATTTTAGTTACAAAATTTATTATTTTATTGTTAAATATATAAAATGTTTAAATGTTTTCTTTTTTTTCGTAAAATTTATAGTACCTACTTTAAGTTCGTAAATTTAAACTTATTTTGCAAATTCAAACATATCTCGATATAATAGCAATTATTTTATAAATATTATTTTTAGAGTATTCCTATCAATATGTCAGTTTGACTTATAATTAAAACGACGACAAATATGACGTCTCAATCACAATGTCACTTTAACAGTTTTTTTTTCTAATCACACGTATGTATGAAACATACAGAGAATTTTACAGTATTAAATTTAAAGATAATTGATGCTATTATAGTATTTACTTTATACTTTAAATTCATAGAGTAAATGTCGTATAGATGCCATCGCAGCGCAGTTGTTCAGTATTTGCCTGCCAAGTGTCTGGTTCTGAGTTCGATTTTCACTCAGGGAATGTTTATATTTAAAATATTTAATTATTCATAGTATCGTAAGACAAATAAAGAAAAATGATCAACGGAGTTCGTTTGTTCGTAAGTCGAGATACTCTCTTTATACCCCGCAAATGAAGAAGATGCGTGCAAGAAGCATAATTATTGATACATTACAACGGTTGAGGTGGAATACACCTACTTATAAGTTCACTGATTGTACACTGTTCTCAGAGAGAGATTTAAGCCTAGCGAGCGAGAATGGTACGATGCAGTTACTGAATCGTACCATTCTCGCTCTTT
The DNA here is from genome assembly GCA_033558755.1 of Philaethria dido. Classification (NCBI taxonomy): domain Eukaryota; kingdom Metazoa; phylum Arthropoda; class Insecta; order Lepidoptera; family Nymphalidae; genus Philaethria; species Philaethria dido. The sequence continues at coordinate 69,497 of JAKGSA010000212.1, read as the reverse complement.
GTTATATTCTTTTTTACGATTTATATTTAAATTGTTAAAATTTTATATAATCTTATTTAGTACTATTCGTTACACAGGAATTACGGCTACTCCGAGATATTAAATGGCCCGGAGGCCATGTGCCTCTCTCCGAGCCTCCGTGCGGGTTTAGAGGAGAAAAATGTGTCAGTAAGTAAAATATAACGTTTTTAAATAAAGTCTGTTTGGCCAATAATTAAAAAGGTAATATATTTTTTCCAAGATTTTCTATAATATTAATTTTATTAAAAAAAGGAATTATTAATCGTACACTAATGAACGATAATTATCACACATAAATCTATAAAAAATAAGAAGAAGAAGTAATACTGGTCCGTACATTAACGTAGCGGGTGAAGAAAGTTAACGGTCGAAGAACATTAAGTACAAGGTTCAGGGGTGAGGTAACTCTAAAATAGGGTTGCCAGAGTCCTCATGTTGAAATTATTCCTTATAGTCGTATTGTACCAATAGATAATGAGTTTAACAAAACAACAAAATTGAAATACATATTTGTATTTCTTTATATATTTGATATATATAGAAAAATATATGTTTGATTTTGTATGTGTGAAATAAGAAAATTCAGTGATAACCCTGTGGGCGAAAACGAATAAAGTGTTAGTAGCGGCAAGCCATCGGTCACACGCGACTCCCGCTGCGACCCCCCGCGCTATACCTCCTATGACTAAACACGACTTGTACTTTAGCTTTTTAGGGATTTTAGCAAAATTATATATGTAACATAATTCAGCACTTGAACCATAAAGCTTTCAAAGTATACACGAAAATAGTCCTTTTTTAACCCTTGTCGTATTCAGCTTAAAAGAATATTCATTAATGTTTTTATATGTACTTTGTTATTACTATCATATACATGCAATATACATGACATAAAACATTTTACACTAACGATAAACATATTGAACTAACGTTTCATAATGGGAAATCTTAACGTACTCCAGATTGTTGATTATGGCGCAATAAACAATACGTAAATAAACCCGATGCTCAACAAATTATAAACATACTATCAAGAAAACGAGAAATCACTCATCACAGTTCTATGAACTATTTTTTAATAAACAAACCTTAAGTAAAGCTTTTAATATAGGGGCCATTACAAATATGCATCGGATTACGAACCTCGGCAACTTCTAGCGTCTAGCGTAGTATAAGCTTTATCTCAAATCTCTGTAATCATGTCCAACGGGTGGGTATTAAGCGTCCTACAAAGTTTCAACTCGGATTGATCCATGTGCAAACTTATCTCTAGTTACATGATCCAATATATATCACTAACTAATGGGTATGTGTCCCTCTCCTAATTTATATTGATTAAAAATATACATTTTGTAACTTTCTTCGTATTCAATGTACAAAGAACAATGTTAAATTAATTTATGCTCTCCGACAACAAAATACTTTATCTCGCTATGTTATTCAGAATTGAAAAAACATTTAAATTGTTAATGTGTATTATTTTCCAATGTTGTGTCGAATCAGAAACCATAGTCGCTTGGCGCATGTTTTAAAACGTGCTGACTAGTCCATAAAGATGTCAAAAGAAATATTAATTTAACAAATATAAGTAATCAAATATATATATGTATATAAAAATCCTTTTTTATTACTTTTAAATAATACAGATCCTCTGAAAAAATACCAATTTCAAACCTCTTATAAAACTCTATTTAGATGATAGCCGCATAAAAAGGAATTCTTTCTATTTCTATTAAATGACTACAAGCTCTGAATCCGTTTTATATTATTTCATCGAAGAGCCCGTCTGGATTCAACTTATAAATTGAAAGGCTTATTAGAAGCCCCAATCTTTTTCTTTTTTCTGTGGACATGTATAGCTTTAAACATTTTTTTATTCAATATTTTTTTTTGTAATCTTTAACAGTACGTAATTTGATTTTTTTTTAAATTTAATTTCATTATTTCTTTAAATTCATACTAACTTCAAACCTACTAAGCTACTAAAGGCCCGCGTACTACAATAACGTGTTAGTCCTACACCGTGAACAGCATAATAAAGTAGCGCGACAGTTAATTAAAAATTGACTAATGGTTTATGTAGTTATTCAGTATTATGCTATTATTATTCTCTTTTGTATAAGAAATAAATTGCACCATTAAAAGGGATTGTAATAGTGCACAAAAGTTTTTTTTTTTAACTTCACGCTGTATCCCGCATACAGCAGAGTAGGCAGAGGGAACCAGAGAATGTAGTGCTAAGGCACTCCATTTTCTTTCAACAATTCCGTTCCCCACTTTCCGCTGAATTGAGGCGTTGCGTGTTGAGTGGCGGAACTCAACGTCGCGCTTTGCTTTTTTACCAAACCCAAGAAATGAAAATACTAAATTTTACATTTCCTGGAGTGAGTGAATATTTATGGAGAATATAAATACTTTTATTTATGTTTAATTTTTTTTTTACTTATAAAGCTAATTAAAGTAACAAGCAACTTAAAGCCTCACTTTGGTTTGATAAAATATTTACTGGTAATGGTAATATTATAAAAAAAGTCTAGGTTAGGTTTATAGAGCTTTATTATCGGCTAAGACAATTGTCTCTTATTCGATATCATGATTAACTTAAGTATCTTATACACAACAGTAATAATGATATTTTTACAAAGTAGTTTGTGCGAAAACAATATTTAAAATGAAATAAAATAGAAAATAAAATAAAATAAAGGCCCGGTGTACATACAAGTTCACGTTACGTTTCTTAAATATAAGAAAATAAATTATATTTATTGTTACTATCACATATATTTTCTTTATATAATATCAATATCATAAAATATCATACATTGAGAAAATAATTATTTGAATATTAAATATTCAGGTAGTTGTTTCTTAAAGGTATGAATTGTGGCAGAATTCTTAATATACGGGGGTACTTTGTTATAATACGCGCTCCGTGTGTAGTTATCATTGTTTTGCCGTATTTGTCTTAGCCGATAAGAAAGTTCTGTAAACCTAAAAAGTCTAGCTGACATTAATAATGGTTCAGCTACTCAGTTTGTTATGCAGTTTAAGTTTTTAATGTGATACGGTATTCATGTAAGCAGTATAATAAAATTATAATTATCATAATTGGCCTAAAGTATAATTGGACATATCTTATATTTAACAAACTATTTAAAATAGTACAATACCATACTAAAAAATATATTGGGTAGATCACTCTCGGCCTACCCATCACAAGATAAAGCTGAATATCAATTGTAGCTGGATATACTGAAATAAATAATTTTAAAATACAATAAATACTTTACTATTTATCTTCTACGAGTAAAAATAATTGAAGTCTCATGTAATATTTTATAAATGTGATAATTTTTGATTAAATTGTAGGTCACGTGGGTGCTTGGGCTCTCGGTGCTTCAGGGGGGACTCTAGCACTGCTAGCGCTGGCCGCCCTAGCGCTGTATCGGGGCTGGCGCTACGAACAAGAACTAGACTCTTTACTGTGGAAAATAGATTTCAGAGACCTCCATTTACCCGATGAGGATCAACGTACCAACAAACTGAGTAGGTAAACGCAACTTATACATGTTGTTTGCATGGACGCTTTGTTCTATTAAGTGGCTTTCTTTACACAATTAATACTATTCATTAATTTGTCACGGACATCTACAACATGGCAAGGTTTAGGTAAGTCTTGTTATTAATATTCTGGGTCATTCTTGAGTATCTTCAAGTTATTTTTTCCTTAGGAAATTTTATATGTGTATTTTCCTTGGTAGATATGGCCTACAGTAAGGTAGAAAAATCCAAATTATTACTTTATTTTACGCTGTAAATGTAAAATTGAAATGCTTTTAATTAGCATTTTAATTTTAAGACTAGCTATCGTACTTTATAAATTGAAACGAAAAAAGTATCTCTCATCTCGACTACCATTTTATTCGAAATCGAATCGAAATCGAATGGTAAAATAAATATATATTTATACAGGCAAGTTGGTCAGAGCTAATTTTTTTCAGCAAGATAGCAGCGCGGGTGTAAACACGAACTCTAATAATGCGGGGAACGAGAAGAGCAGCACAGGGGGCGCGCGTTCCAGTCAGGTGTCTCTCAGTTCTAACCCCGACCTGGACTTTAGATACTCTGCCATATTTACTGAAGTCGCCTTTTATCGCGGACGACTACTAGCAGTGAAACGAGTCCGCAGAAGCCATATTGACATCAGTAGAGAAATAAAAAAAGAATTAAAAATTGTACGTATTATCAATTAACATTTCATTTTAAAACTTACGCCACAATTTCTTTTGTATAGCGGTGCCTTGCAAATGCAATGAATGTGTGAAATGTAATAATTGTACACATAATAATAATAGAAATGTTTACTTTCTCCTCACAAAGCTTCGTCTTAATAATTTGAATTTGATTGATGTCCACCCGTTATTACAACTATTTTAAATGCTTATTAGAATTATGAATGTACGTTATGAAACTTGTAAATACTGGACGTATTTCTTTTAAAGAGAAGAACTTTAATTTTTACCTTTTTTAATGCTATAAATAATAAAAAAAATCCACTAAACCACTGATCAACTTAGTAAATAAGGAAGTAATATAGTGGGTATATACCTATTCCTAATAAAAGAGGCTATAAAGGGCACATCCTGCGTATTACGCCTAAGCCTCGCAATGCCAAATCCCTTGGTAAAGGAACTGAAAGTAACGATGCCTATTAAAGCTCTATCACTCGCAAAACATGAAATTTCCTCACAATAGCTTCAGTATGACTGAGTAAATGGAGATAAATCATTCTCATTCATAAAGCCTTTACTAACGCCCCAGGTAACAACAAACGGTCCATCACAGGAAAGCTTAAGCATTTATTGTAGAGTTGGACGAATTCGTTTCAGCATAAAATGAGTCGATTATAAAAATGTATTTATTTCGTTATCGTTATGGTTATTAGGTACTTAATAACATATCACACTCAAGGCTGTGTACTTAGCGATGTACATACATTTGTTGTTTAGATCAACAGATGACCTTTTCATGCTATTTCATAACGTGTCCTGCGGCGTATCATATCGTCATAACCATTATGAACGAACGACTTTGATTTGTACATTTGTCAAGCACCTTGTTATATCACGACACCATCTGGTTACATGTTAATTATCATTTTTCTATATCAATATTAGTCCACGGTGGAACAGTGACAAAAATGAATACATTGATTGATTCTGGATTAAAATCATCAATATGCTTGCATCGATTTCTCGCTTCTGTTCAGAATCGTATATAAGCTTTATTGCTTAAATTGTAATATTATTATCAAAACATATTTTCGCATTCTGTTTATCGCTTCCCACAAATTTTAGAGACAATGTTTGTTGGATAGCGAAATCCAAGACAATATATCTTATATTGGAGCCACATTTCATTTATAAGACATTATAGTAATAATCGATTACGGTACTCACTCGACTACGTCCACCACTAACTCTGAAATATGAGTACATTAGCCTGACAAAGCTGATTAAATCGCTCGAGTAGGGACGCGAAGTGATGTATCTCATTAATTTACTACGTTATTTTTCGAAGGCTTAAACAAAATGGGACCTTTATGGAAAATATCAGTCAAGTGTTGAATAGAAAATTGTATTATTATACAATGATCTCTTTCAGAGTTAATATTATTGTTTTTAATTAATAAATACTTAATGTAATAGAATAGACACTTTATGTAAATTTTTGTGTGAAGTGGACAACAAAAAAATATTAAGATCAACATCTTGTTAAACTTTAAATATGATCTTTTTAGTAACTAACGAGTAATTGTTATTTTTATTATATTAAAAAATATTTATTTCGAAGACATCTAAAAGCATTTTACATTACAACTAAGTTGTACGCATTTATTTAAAAAATAGAACAAATGCTTAAAAACCAAATTAAAACATTTAACCGTAAGCCTAATTGGTGGTTGGTTGCAACTAGAAACAGGCGACTAAAGTTATTGAAAAGTACCTAGTAAATTTAACATCGGAACAGCTGCGTACGTAATTTATCACATCCTTTATCTGAAAATTCAGTTCAGTTTAGTTACCTCAATAAAAACATATAAAACAATAGCCTCCACTCCTGTTTGTTTTTCTTACAATATTGTTTTTCAAACAATAGAGATTCACCTTGAGTTCGATTCATCTTACATTGGTAATAATTCATTAAGCGACAGTCATGCGATGAATGAAACACTATTAAAATTATAAAATCTAATAAATCATCTTACACCGTTAGTTAAGAAGGATATCTAAATTAAGAATTCTTGGTACATGCAATGCTAAAATTAAACTACATATTTTAGACGACGACGAATGCAACCGTCGACATATAAATAGAGTTATTAAAAATTACTAAATTAAGCTCATCTATATCGATATTAGTCATAATAGCCTATATGGAAAATTGAGTAACATTGATTTATATAGGTACGCCATATGTATGGTTGTTGAATAAAAACGTACAGCACTTTGGTTGTTGCTATCAATGATATACTTTAACTTTACCATCGTGTCGATTATTAAAAAAAAAATACCTAGACAATTATGTAGTGATAACCCACAATCAACGCACGTAACATGTTCATTCTGAGAAATCTCGCACGTGTTTCTGTCTGCTTCTTTCTATGAAACACTAAAGTAATAACTTTCTATATATAATAATGTCCAATTAAATATTATGTGTTCATATTAGATTAAAATTTATAGAGACATATACTTTCAATATTTATTTAGGAATACATAATACATTAAAACATAGAAGTCCACTGTATCTTTATAATTTTTTTGTGAGAACAAAGGCTTACATAAAATTTTTCTGAACGTTGAAAAAGCTCATTTTTCAATGTTATCCGATTACGTCCTACGTTGTAGTTTCATAATGGAGGAACGCAATTCACTGAGTTTTATATTGTCACAGATGCGCGACTTACAACATGACAACGTGAATGGGTTTGTGGGCGCGTGCATTGAGCCACCTAATGTGTGTGCTCTTTCCGAATATTGTACTAGAGGTAGTCTTAAGGTAATCTATAATAATATTATAGCTTTCATTCATTTTTATTCTTTATATTTTTTGCCAAACATGAACTTTAAGTTTCAAGTTAAACGTAAGTGGATTGGTTCATAGTGACTAATTTCATTACACTACAAGTATATGTACATATATGCATTATAGATTTAGTTTGTTTGCACGAGATTTTTATTTTTAAGTTCTGTTGTAACTGTGTGTAAGTTTTTCTAAATATTAATAATAACTTTCAATTGTATTGCAGGATATTTTAGAGAATGAAGATATAAAGCTAGATAATATGTTTATCGCCTCTCTTGTTGGTGATATCATACGGGTGAGTATATCAATATATACAAAATTTCTGTAACTCACAGATTAACAACTACTAAGCTGTAGAAAGCTGACATTTGGTATGGTTTCCTGAGAGTACTAAAAAAAGTCCTTCGAATACCTGAAAAAAATGGGATTCTACTTTCTATAGTCTAAATATGTAATATGAAGTACCTACTAAAGTCATATAAACACGCAATCTCGTCTTAATATATTTCTTAAGAAGAATATTTAATCTTTCAGTAACCTGGTATTTAAAATGTTTTAACTAAGAGAGATCTTGGAATGTACTAACAATGTAATGCCAATTGGCATAAGTTTAGCATAAATTATGATGATTATTAAAATTTATAGATAAATGATGCAAACGTAGATTGCCACACGTGCTTTGAATATGTATGCATTTTAAACACATCTACCATTGTACCCATATAAAAACGTGTACGGTTACACATAGAAGTATTCAATATGTTAGTCGTTATTTATTTATTCTTTATTGCACACAGGCCTTCCTTAATCTTTGTATTTAACTTAATGCCTTTTCCCGTATAGCATAGTAGTCGAAGAGAACCTAGAGTTAAGACACTCCGCTCTCTACTTTCTGTCTGAAACCGGTACATGTGAAGTAGCGGAACTTACTCAAATTACCTATATCTTATTATTGTGATAACCGCAATAGGAAAACGCAATAATTTTTTACTCCAAGCACATATATTGATAATAAAATATACCTATCGAGATAAATAAATATATTTAATAGAACCACACTATTTACAGATGTGCAGAATATTTATTAATAATCAAATTTTAATATTAATAATAGGGTATGATTTTTATCCACGAGTCTCCACTACAATATCACGGCGCACTTCGACCTTCCAACTGTTTAGTCGACGCACGATGGGTAGTAAAGCTCGCTGATTTTGGCCTACGAGAGTTCCGTAGAGGTGAAGTTCCACCATCCGATCCTACCGCATTACGTTCTCATATTGATAGTGAGTATTTACTTAATTTACTTTTCTTTTCACTTCACGCTCTATCCCGCATATAGCACGGTAGGCAGATGGAACCTGAGAACCTAATGTTAAGACACTCCGTTCCCCACATTCCGCCAAATTGAGGCATTGCGTGCTGAGAGGCGGAGCTCAACGCCGCGCGTTGTCTTGTTACCACACCCAGGAAAAGAAAATACTAAGCTTTTACATTTCCTGGAGTCGAACCCAGTCGAACCCACAACCTGTCGCGTAATTTATTTTTAATTAATAATTTTAATTTTTTAAAGACATGTTACAATAGGATGAAAATTCAAACCTCATCATTCTCGAAATTTTACGTAAATAGTGAAGTTATTTTAAGAATTAACGATAAGTTATAAAAATATGAAAATCATGGCAAGTTTTAAAATCTTTCCAAAGTAGTAAAAAATGAGTAGGTATCTAAAATGAACACGGATACATAAAACTATTTGCACCAGCCATAAAACTAGTGATGAAATACTTTTTAAGCCTTAACATAAAAGCACTCAAAATGTTATCTAATATTTGTAAGAAACATTTATAAATATATCAGTTTTTCGGGTTATTTTTAGTTTTGAACTAATTTCGGAGATATAATAGGTACGTCATGTAATATATACTTACACTAAATAAACTAATAAAACTTTTGTATTTATTTTGATAAATGATTGATTATGATATCATTAGTGAAATTAGTAAAAAAAAGTAAAAACTGAGATTAATGTACCTATCAGTGAAAATTGCCTAACACAACTTTTGGCAGAACCTTAGAATACATCAAATAAAAAAAAATATCATGAAGAGATGGTTACGTTTTATGATTGCTTCAGGAGCTTATAATCATCATCATCATCATTGTCATATATGATCATTTAACATACATACAATTCATGCACGTAATTATAATGTATATGCGTTCAGGTCTGGTGTACCTGTCCCCGGAGCAGCTGCGCGCGGCCGGGTGGGGCAAGGACAAGTTCCCTAGGTCGCTGTCGGCGCGCGCGGGCTCGGCGCCCGGCGACGTGTACGCGTTCGCGCTGCTGCTGTACGAGCTGCACACGCGGCGCGGGCCGTTCGGTGCCGACGCGCCGCCGCTGCCCGCGCTGCTGCGCCGCCTCGCGCACCCGCACCCCGCGCCTTACAGGTAGGTATGTGTCCCGCGCACACATACGAGTACACACCACACGCTAACTTGATTATACTGTTATGTATCTACACTACAACTAAATTACTTGAACACTTTCAAATTGCCTATTTATATCATTATTTAAGCACCACGACGTGATAATTCGCTTTTGTATACCTATGATAACATATGGAACCTAACTATTATTTGCTTCTTTTTGGCATGTAGACAGTAGAGCAAAAACTTGAATTAAATTTCATTCATAGTAATTTGTTTAGATATTATGAGTTATGTACAATGATGTATTTTTATCTTCCCTGGTACTTGTTAACTTGCTCCTAGTGGTGTTGGTGCAGAGAGCGGAACGTAAAAATATTACAGCGATATTTTTATTATTATAATATTAAATTAGAAATCTTCGATTTATATTAGATGTCACAACAAAACACAATAAAAAATTGAGACTGAGAACGCCGATCCTAGCGACGGGTCCTACTCACCATGGTACTAATTTAAAAACAAACTTCACGGGAAATCCATTCCAAATTCCTAAAGCCTTTAAATCGCACTCTTATTAAGTGCTTTTGTACTTGTATCATTGTACGTAGGACCTGTCAATAGGTTTTGAATGTTAGAAAAAATAAACTTTACTACAAAATATTCTGAGGTGTAATAGGAAGAGATATCGTAATGATTATTAAATTGAAATATTGTGTTTTTATTTACGTAATATATTTACTATGAAGGCCGCCAATGGAAGCTTTGGCGGGACGCTTCGACTGCGTGCGCGAGTGCTGCGTCGAGTGCTGGACCGAGGACAGCGCCGCGCGCCCCGACTTCAAGGCCATACGCACGCGACTGCGGCCCCTGCGCAAGGGCATGTATGTTGGGATCCTCCTTTTAACCACTACTATACTGCCTAAGTTTGTAATACATATAAAACTAGAGCATTTTTCAACCTTTTCTGGTTTTTTTGTGTACTTGTTTATAAGTGAAGTAAACTTAATTATATTGATGATTATTTAATTACCTATATTATTAAAGAAAACTGGAAGGCACAACGTTCGAATCGAGACTAGTAGTGCGATTTAGGCCTTATGGTCCCTGAAGAAATTGCTCTATCAAAGGACAATAATCGTAGCAAATAAATAGCAAAAGTATACTTGTTCCAGGAAACCAAATATATTTGACAATATGATTGCAATGATGGAGAAATATGCGAATAATTTAGAAGTTCTCGTCGATGAAAGGACAGACCAGCTTCAAGAGGAGAAAAAGAAAACTGGTAGGTTCCATGAAACTTTTGTCTTGTCTAATGTGGAAAAAATAACACTGTCGTAGATATTACTCAAATATGATTTTCTTTATTATATATACCTATAAATTACTGTTTACTTTATACAGCACATATTTACTGTTATAATTTATATCATGTAAGTTATGGTACGCGGGAGCAATCCAAATATCTCGACAATATACAATTATAAAGAATATACTTTTAACGTTTTCTTCTCTTATACTAAAATTCAAAACCGCCACATGTATAGTATGTATGTAGGAAACATCTGGAGCTGAAAAGTTTAAACTTAAAGTTTCAGTCACGATCGGACCACTATGTTTGAATATTTGCTTTTGTGTGTTCCACTAACCGTCTTGAATAGCGGTTCCTTTTATATAACAATTTTATTAGGAACGTTAGAATAAGTATTAGCAAGTAGTTCAATAAATATATGTTTCTGATGTGAATGATATATTTTTTTTGTCATAGTTTTTAGAATAATTCTTTATTTTTAATATTGTGCTATAAATCTGTATTATAAACGAAATATATAATTACGTTATTAGATAAGTGTTAAAAAAATATTTTTCAACCTATACGATAGCCACATTCTTTCAAAGAGAAGAAAGAATGATACAGAATGTAATAATTATAATAAAACAGCAAAAATTAAGTCTAAATTTAACTATTTGAGATTTACATATGTATAAAATTTGATTGATTATGAAAAGCTTCGTTACTGGAATGTACGTTAATGAAATGTATAGCACGTTCACCCGTTCAATATGCGCAAATTAATTTATACTAATTGATACTTCTGAATAAACATTCAAAATTTATTTGACTAATTAAATGAAATAATTATATACCTCTATATGTAGATTAGAGTAATAATAAAATATCGCTAATCCGTATATTATCGCTCATACTCGTATGTGAACACTCTAATATTATATCATAAGTTAAAGGTTAATGAAGAATCGAATACGCTTTTAGGGAAAATATACACTAAATCCTATAAATGTTAAATGATCTAAAATGAAAATGTGCAAATAAAGTTAAAATATATGGGAAAAGAATGAAGAACATGTTCGGGTGGTTTGGGTATGTCGTGATGAAAGAATGGTAAGAAAGATATATGAAATGGAATGGTTAAATATTAATATATGAAATGGTTTTTGAAGGGTCGGCAACGCGTAAGTGATGCCCCTGGTGTTGCAAGCGTCCATAGGCCATGGCAACCACTTACCATCAGGTGGGCCGTGTGCCTTGTTGCCACCGTCGTGGTATAAAAAAAAAGGCAAAGATAAGCGGCAAGAGAGGTAGAGTGAGGCGAGTCGAGTCGGTTGACCTTCGGGGTCAGTATCAATGATACTAGAGGAAGGTCGCGTAAAAAGCATGAGGACCTCCCGGGCATGTATGAAGATGTTAATGACTGTGGATGAGGCGAAAGAAGAAAGCAGAGACTACAGTCTCTACAGTCAGCGTTTGACGCTCCGTTCTTGTTGAGTACCTCGCTAAATAGTAACTAAACACATGATTTCCTACAGAGGCGTTGTTGGAGGAGATGCTGCCGGCGCCCGTAGCGGAGCAACTGAAGCGCGGCCGTCGCGTGCTGCCCGAGAGCTACGACTCGGTGACTATCTACTTCAGCGACATCGTTGGATTCACCGCTATGTCCGCAGAGAGTACACCGCTACAGGTCTATATTAAAAACTATAAATAATCTATGATAAGTTCTTATTGCTCTTCTCAACTAACGCTTATTGTAATAATTACAAAAACAAAGTAAATTTCTCGCAGTAGAACAACAATAAAGAGTATAATGATCATTACAGGTAGTGGATTTCCTCAATGACCTGTATACATGCTTCGACTCTATTTTAGAAAATTTTGACGTCTACAAGGTGGAGACGATTGGAGACGCCTACATGGTTGTGAGTATGCTTGAAAATATTCCATTTTTTTGCAAAAATGATCATTAAACCGTTAACAAATAAAGAAAAAATATTATATACATTTGTAAGATTTGTTCCAATAGACACACGGATGTTTTAGTCTCGTCTACCAAAAAAAAAATGTTAGTGGTCGTATTTAGTATGGTATGGTATGGTGGGGGTCGGCAGGTGTCGGGGCTGCCCATCCGCAACGGCGTGCAGCACGCGGGCGAGGTGGCGTCGATGGCGCTGGCGCTGCTGGCCGCCTCGCGCGCCTTCCGCGTGCGGCACCGCCCCGACCACCGCCTGCTGCTGCGCGTCGGCATACACTCCGGTACGCACACAGACTGCACTACTACACTGCTAAATATATTCGTACCATCTTTGGAATACACCAAATATTATTCTTGAGCTGGAAATAAATAATCCGTCATGATTTTTTTTTTATTATTAAGTATAAGAAAGCTATTATGTTAAAAATATTTTTTGAATGAACTGAAATGTATTGAATAACAATTGATGAAATTTAATACCTTTATATTCAACATATTTTTTTTTATAATTTGCCATTAAAACTTGCGATTTTTCATTTATAGGTCCTGTGTGTGCGGGAGTTGTAGGTTTAAAAATGCCGAGATATTGTCTATTTGGTGATACTGTCAACACTGCCAGTCGGTTCGAATCTACAGGCGTTCGTAAGTTTATTTCATATAAATAATATACAAGTTTATAAACTTCCTAACAGTACCTTGTGTAAATAGCATATATTTTATGTAATAATTTTATATGCTTTAAATATGAGAGCAATAATTCAAATGTGTTTAACCGCTTGTTATACAAATAACACAAAGTGAACACAGAACAAACAAAATAAAATTTACAAAGAAAGTTAATTTAATTAGTCATAAGTATTCTTGCTTTCGAGTAATCACTCGCTCTTTGACGTTTCGTACATTTGTGTAATAAAGATATCAATGACCACACGTATTTTTAGTTCTTCATAAAAAACTCTTTACCTTTTCGCAAAAGAAGCTATATATACTAAGTTAGTTTTTCAAACATGTTTTAATAAACTGTAAGAGTCAATTAATTTTATTTGGATAAAATTAATTGATTTTTACTGTTTATAAAAAGTTACTTGCTTCGTATTTAAAACGTTTATTAATTTACCAACTTGCTAACAGCATTAAATGGTTCTGTCCCAAGAAAACCGGCGTAAAAAACTTACAATGAAATGCTTTTTACGTAATAGCAATATGAACATTAATTAAAAAAAGAATATTTCGATTTATAAAAATTATTTCAATATATATAAATTTTAATATACATATATGTCGCGGAAGCCGCGGAGTCCAAAGAAGTAGTGACATAATCACTACCTTCGGACGCCACGGTCAGTGTGCTACACTTGGCACAAACGAAAGCTCACCAAGAATTGAATTATCCGCTCCACTGACGAATGCTATTTATACTGTCTCCTTATGTTTTTTATTAAAGTATCGCCAGCCAGCTACCCATCAAATCATATATGGAATGTCGAACCAGTCAATATAAATAATAAATTCTCTTTGGGCATTATTCCTTGACATATATAATTATACATTTAAATATGAATCCCCCACAGCTCTAAAGATCCACTGCAGCGGCGCGTGCAAGGCGCTGCTGGACCAGCTGGGCGGGTACGTGCTGGAGGAGCGCGGCGTGGTGGCCATGAAGGGCAAGCGCGACCAGCTCACGTGGTGGCTGCGCGGGGAGAGCGCGCCGCCACGCGCGCGCCGCACGCGCCTGCACGAGCCGCGCAGCTCGCTCAAGGCCAACTGGAAGCAGGGCGGCCTGCACAGGTAACCTGTCCCCGTTAACGCGTTAATAACGCGTGCTAGTGTGTGGAACATTATGTATTATTTTAAAAAGATGTAATTCTGGTTCTATATTGAGGCATTGTGTGCAGAGTGGCGGAACTCAACGCTTTGCCTCGCCACTAGAGCGAGGAAATAAAAATAGTAAACATAAATTATTACAAGCATTTATTTTTTTCATTTCTTGGAGTGGGTATCGGAACTTTCGCGCTTACCTTTCATTTGTGCCTATGCGCCACGACAGGTTTGTATAGTCCAAAATCTTTTCATTAATTTGATATAAATATAAAACATTTAAATATGAGGTAGAAACCATTAATATAACATAATTTATAAAAAAGAATTTGCCATATTCCATAAAACAGTAAGGTTAAGTCCCCTAATAGAGTCCAGGCAGGTTTTTTGGAAATCCTTATAAATCAAATCAATTTTTGTTTAAACAGAACATATTATACAAAAATGAAATATCGGTTATCGGTTAAATATAGTTTGAAAAACGAGATATTTAAAGGTACTTTGGATACTGATAGAAAAGTGTGTAATATTAAATTACTTAATTTACGAGTTATAGAGTTGATCGATCGATTCTTCATAAAATTAATAATTAATTTTTTAATTTTTTTTATTTTTAATCAATAAAATGTCACCATTTTTTATGAAATATATTTAGGTATCTGTATATGTTTATTATGTTTCATTTCATAATTGTTTTATTCTTTAGATGTTGCAGCTTAGAATCTCCAAAGAAATTACGATTTGCATCTGGAAATCATCTAGAGTCCCATAATGATAGCGTCTTACATCATCGAAGTGATGAATACTTGATGGAAGTGAGTTTCTTATAGTATTCATTGTTATATTTATATTTTATATTATACTGAACATTAAGTATATGTTGTACGCGGTACTGAAATTTTGAACGAACAAAAAAGGTTTTCAAAAGTAACAACACTATAGTCACATGTTAACAAAATAGGCCATATTATGTTCCTATTAGATTACGCTGTGGTTGCAGGTTCAATTTAGGAAATTTATAGCCTTAGTTTCACTCGCCATACAAAGTACCTATAAAGAGAAGGAGTTATCCATTTTTATATTTAATCTGCATTATTACACGTCACTGAAATAAATAAATTATATTTTTTGTAGGTAGTCGGCGAAGGTCGAACGGCAATAGCGAAGCGGCCAGAACTACTAGAAGCGCCAAGTCTCCGCCACGAGTACACAAGCGTGTCGTGTCCCATCATAGAGCAGGCGGAGGCGCGCTGCGACATCCGCCTCGTCGTCAACGGCCACGAGCCGCTCGACACCGACACCGCCGACACCGCTGACACCGCCGACACCGCCGACACCGCCGGCATTCCGCTACTCGCCGACGCCTAACCCACTAGTCACACACTACCGTATATAATATTGTCTTCGCTTAACTTCTGTCAGTACCCAAGTCGAATATTTAAAATTCACTAATCAAAAAAATCATTTAAATATTTCATATTATCAACCATTTTTTATGTATATTCTTGTTATGATGTTGTGTTATTCGTTATGTTATAAATGTTGTGTTGTTAGGTTATATATAGTGTCACAATTTAAGCAATATCATATAAATGTACAACATATTTCAAACCAGTACAGACGAATTTAATACAACTCAATATAAATAGCAAATGATTCCTAAACTATACGTAACTGTCGTGTATAATTAAAAATATAAGGTTCCAATTTTGTGTGTAGAATAACTAGACTTTAAAATTGAAATAATATATTTAAGAAAAGATTTTTAGATAAGAAAATGAATAATATATTATACTTTCTATACTTATCACCATAAGACGCGAATACATCGCCGTCGTAGCCATACTTAGCGTTAATGTGATCTATGTCAGTATTATTAAGAAACCACGTTCAATAGAAATTATTTAATAACATTAAACTCTTATTTCACAATTGACGGTAACATCGTTTTACTTACACATATTATTTACAACAGCATTTCATATACATATAGAGCAATATACACGTAGGTAATATAGGGAGTGTGGCGCGGCGCGTGTGGACGCGGCTACACGGCCGACTCGCGGTCCAGCAGCGGCGGCGCGCGGCGCAGCGACGACGACGTGCTGCGCGCGCCGCCGCCGAAGATGCCCAGCAGCCACGAGCGGATCGCGAACCGCGGCATCTTGGCGCCGCCCTTCGAGTCCGCCACGTTCTCCAGCGAGCGCCACTTCTTGTAATACTCTATATAGTCGGACTCGGGCACCTTGCGCTTCGGGCGATCCAGCTTGTTGCACAGGCTGGCCTTGCGCAGCAGCGGGCTGTCCTCGTCGGCGCGGGGCGGGTCGTCGGGCGGCGCCGGCGCCGGCGCGGTGCCGTTGCAGATCGTCGACGACACGGTGGCGATGGCCACGTCCACGTCCAGCGAGCGCGTGGTGAGGTGGCGGCGCAGGCGGCCGCACGCCGACAGCACGTCGAGCGAGCGCGCCGGCCGCAGCCCGCACGCGCCTCCAGAGCACTGCACGCCGTACACCACGCCGATACCGCCCGCGCCCTCAAACGCCGTCGACGACGCGATAGAGCTCAACGCACGTCTGGAAACACATTACTTTATTACGAAATGTACTGCCAATACACGTACTATCATATACACTTCATTTCAAGCACGATTAATCACAAGGCAATACATACGACCAATATTTAAAAAACGTGCTACAGTTAGTTAGGCATTAGAAATTATTAGAACAAAATAAGAAAATACACAAAAATAAAAAAAAAACTGCAAAAATAAGCAGTAGACCGGGACAGGGGGTGCGGACCTGTTGTATGCGGCGCCGCGACGCGCCAGCGGGGAGGCGGGCGCCGGCAGCGACGCGCCGCTGTGCAGGCGCTGGCGAATGCGGCTCTCGCCCTTCAACTCTGCGGGACAAACCCCTGTCATACACTGCTAGTCATCCGTTAACTTTTATTTAATCTTAAGTCTCGAATAGTGTCTTCCGATATCATTATTTATAATACAATCACAGACTTTTTTTAAATAAAGACCCTTACGATGACGTAATTCATAAAACAAATGTTAAATATAAAACTATATACATGGAAGGAAGTACTCTTTAATTATAAAGATATCATACCATGCTAAAATTCAAACAGTTAAATTCTTCATATTTAACAATTTTTAATATACTCTTCTCATGCTATTATCCCAAAATGCTCTCAAAAATGCCAAATTCACGCACAATAAAATTCGTATGTATTCAAATCAATTAAATAACCTGTAATAGAAGGATGCCTGGAGTCGGTCAGTCGCGGGCTTCTACGCGGCCGACAGAACAGCGGACGCTCCTCTCCTTCGACTGTTCTCTTCTGAATAGCTTTTTCAGTTGCGCCCACCAGCCAATACGTTTGAAGCTAGAAATATCAAAATATTTTTTTTTAATACTACTGGTTCGATTTTTACTTGGAGAAATAATTATCATTACTTTATTTTCATTTCCCCACTAATAACATAAGGCGCGGCGCCCAGTTGTGCCACTCACAACGCAATGTCTTAAATTCGGACAAAATAAGAGACCAGAGTGTCTTAACACTAGATTCTTTATCTACCATGCTATGATGGATAAAGCATGTAGCTAATAATAATAATCAAACGTTAAATATACACTCAACACACTAATTCCTATTGTACAGTAATTTAATTTTAACAAGTCATATATTAACAAGTCATGAATGAACCTGTCCCTTCCCCTTGATGGGTATGGTCCCGCGCGGCTCCACCACGTAGCCGCCCAGCTTGTCGAGCGCGGCCTTGCAGCTGGGCGAGATGTGTATGCGCAGAGGCTCGCCGTTGCTCTCCATGCGCGACGCCGTGTTGACGGTGTCCCCGAACAGGCAGTAGCGCGGCATCGTGAGGCCCACCACGCCCGCCACCACCGCGCCTGTACGCCAACGATATCATTACAATTTAAACAAAACAAAACAGACTTCAAATAAAACTTAAATTGTAACAAAAATTTAAAAAAAAAGAATGTTCAAAAAAAATTAAAAATTAAAAAACGAAAACTGAAAAAATACTCGTCAGATCTTAACTAAATTAAAATGGGACATCAGAAGCACTAGCTATCATATAAAAATGATCAAATTTAGTTCACTTAGTAAAAAGTTATTCGATAACATATAAAAAACCGTCGAATTGAGAACTTCCCCTTTTTTTATGTCGGGTAAAAATATTTAAATTGCAACTTCGTATGTTGTTTGAATACTAATAAAAAATTTCACAATTGCTATAGTATCCCAAAATAGTATTTTACATAGTGTACTTTTGGATCCTAGTTGTAAAGATAAGACGTAGAATTGTTCAGCATTTATTCTTTATATATACAAGTAGCAAATACTATTATGAAAAATAAATACTAGCATATAATTATAAATAGCTTTTAGTTTAAAATTAAATAATCCTCGAATAAACTTAAAAATACAAAATTATTGTATTCTATGAAGATTTATTCGATCTATTCATAATATTAAATTTTCCAGTTTTCTTTTAGCCAGATATTTGGCACATCTTATTATTTTCTTTTTTCACTATAAATAAAAAAACATTTATGGAAATTTTTACACTTACCCGTATGTATACCTATCCTTAATTTTAAAATCTCATTAGGCCTGTGAGATATCTTGTGAGTCTTAACGGCGTTAAGCAGCTCCAGCGCCATCGAAGCAATCTCACCCACATGTCGATCGTTGTTTCTTATGGGCAGTCCAGATACCTTTAAGAGATCACAAAATTTACTTATAATTACAGTAATATGATCTTAAATGCTAAAAATGCAAAAAAAATGTTTGTTGGTAGAATGATGTTTATTTAAATATACCTAAAACTATATAGAAGAAAAATAATAATTTCTATGTAAAGTAATAAAAAGTTTGTATTGGTTCCATATATTTTACTCAATTAACTCATAGTGGCATTGAGTCCGCGAAAGCTCGAAAGCGGTGAACGAGTGTCTTGTCATTAGTTTTGCAGTTTACGAAAAATAGCGTAAAGCTGTTAAAAAATGAAATCATATTAAAGGACACATACCACCATATAGGCATCGCCGATAGTTTCCACCTTATAAACATCGTAGCCTCTTATAATTCTGTCGAACACCGTGTACAGGTCGTTCAGGAAGTTGACGACCTGCAGCGGCGTGCTCTCAGCGGACATGGCCGTGAACCCCACGATGTCGCTGAAGTAGATGGTGACCGAGTCGAAGGACTCCGGCTCCACGCCCTCGCCCGTCGTGAGGCGGCGCGCCACCGACCTGCAACAACGTCAGAAATCTTTACTATCCTTAAAGACGATGCTGCTCACTTTTGCTATCTAAAATTAGTTACGCACAGCTTTTTATATTCATCGAATTTGTATTAATTATTTAATGAAAAAATAAATAGATTTTTACATATTTATATTTATTCTTTGGATATTTCAATTTGCTAAGACGATTTTATTGTTAATCTAATCTAGTGTCTAAATATCATGCCAAATCACTACTTTTTATAAAATAAGAGTATGAAAAATGATTCAAAAACAATTTTTGTAAAAGTCAGTTTTACAGTATTACATTGTATACTCGTAAATAACAAATACGTACAAAATATAATATATTTCAAAAAGTTATAGTAAAAATGGTATAATTAAAGAGAACACATAATTAGTAAATCAAAATAAGGATTATTGGAACACTATTAAGAAAAAATCATACACAGCTTAGATGATTATGTAAAGAAAATGTAAATATATGTAAAAAATAACATGCTTCAACGGAGTTAATGATGTCTACAAGGGATCTCGAACGACTACAGAATGTGTAAAGAGCGTCTACAGAATCGCAACAAAGCCAATGCCTCCAACACCGATCTAATGCGCGTCACCACCACACGAACCCAAGCAAGCTACACTACGTCGGTTAGGTGAGCCGAGTCGCAGACACCGGCGCCTACAATCACCAGTAGAGAGTTAATTACCTCAAAACATTTTCACGACATTTCTATAATGGATTCAACCCCCACATCTGGAAAAGAACACAAGTACAACAAAGTGAATACAAATACAACTTTATTTTTCCTTTCGTTACGAGTGCATGTGTTACTGCTTTACATCGAGTCCACGTCGATGGAGCTAAGGTGGAGAGATTTGTATCTATTATATTAGCGAGTGTGCTGCCATAATTTTGCTTGAAACTGTCTACGCCATTTTATACGTGTTACTTTTTTAACTTGTGTTGTGTTGAGTATCTGTGCCATAATAGAGAAAATAAATTGCTTCCAACAAAAAACTAAATAACATATCCGCTAGTGATGTCGTGGCTAAATATCGTATATGATGACAGACACTTTATGTTATAGAGAGTCACAACCTTAATGTAAAAAAAAATTAACAATATTTTAAATAGCTTAGAAACGTTACAATCATACGAAATACCAGCTGTTTCTAAATTACAACAAAATAAATTGATCAATGCGTATGTTGCTATCTCTACATTTATTGCAAAGGTAAATAAATGTATGTATGTAAAAGAGAGTAACATGTGACTGGACTGAATGTAAACCAGTGCGCGACGTCGCGGGGTGCGCGGCGGGGGGGAGCGCGGGGCGA
>JAKGSA010000212.1:0-48146 GCA_033558755.1 Philaethria dido | reverse complement strand
GGGGGAGGGTCGCGGCGGCTTGTTGTATTTGCGTCTTGGTATCGGAGCTTACATTACGAGTACATTAGTTACATACCTTTATTAGTAACGAATACATAGCCTCGTCTCAACACTAAATCCAGCTCTAACATGCACACTCCATTTACTTTATTATTTCAAATTTATATTAATATTTTAAATTTATTTTCAAATGATTAACTGATTGAAATTGATTCTGAAATTAATCAAGTACAAATATTTTTATTTACATTTAACTTCGTCTGTAGTCTATCTACTGTTATGTAGTATTCGATAGTATCCCTGTTTATAATGGGAAACCCAGATGGCAAGTCACATGTAATGTTCGTTAAAGATGTGCACCGGGAGTTAAAGGCTGAACATCGAAAACATACAGAATAATTAATAAAGCCACATTGATATGTTAAAAAGGTGACATTGGTACTTATTTAAATTATTAATTAAAATAAATAATTACAAAGGTAGTATTCAACTACTACATAAAGAAAGTGGTTAGAGAATAAAGAAGTTATTTATTTTTTAAAATAGGCGTAAAGTTTATGTAGTCTTTAAATACTCCATTATGATGCAGAAACATTTATATGGGATATATATAAAATGAGCACATACTTTGGTAGCATTCTATGTAGTAAGTCTTCGGTTTTCTGTTTCTCTTCTATCAATAGCCTCGTCCTCTCGTTGACTAGTTCTTCTAAATTATTAGCGTACTTTTCCATCATATCCATCATTTGGTCCATGATATTTTTCGAACTGAAAAGAAAATATTTTTGATTAAAAATGTAAGACTATTAAAATTAATATGGTTCATTGTAATAACTTCAATGTTCCTATAACGTTATTTAAATGGAAATAATGTCATAATTTACAATAAATAATAAAATGTGCTAAGCACATACAACACGTCACCATCTGAATCACTTTCGTTACTTCCTTAAATTTGAAGAATTTTATCAAACGGAATATTTTTTTTTTAATTAAATCATTCTATGTAGATTATCACTATGTGAGATCTAAATTAAGAAAGTCTAAAAACAAACATAAAGGAACACGGACATCAGGTTTATGTTACGAAAATATCTATAGATATTTAAATATTATTATAATATTTTGAAATTATGTCTTAAAGCGAAATTATGAGAATAGCAAGAAACGTTGTGGATGTTTTTCACAGGATATATAGGATGGTATATAGGTACGGTTACTACCATACCTATACTACTGTATATATCAGAGGTATAATAACAAAGGTGGCAAAATCCAGTTAATGACAAAAAACAGACAAGAAATCTATATTTTTAGTTGTAATGTATTTCGACAAGTATAATTTCGATATAGGTTATTTCAATGTGTATTTTAAAACTAAGCCATATCGGTTAACTTGGAATTTTAAGAAATGTGACAGGCTGCCGCGTTCGTTAATAAGAGATAGATATAGATATAGTGAAGGCATATAGAGTATTGCACTTACGACGCGCCCGGACTTGATCTTTTTAAGGCCGCGCGGCGGGAAGTCGGGGGCGCGCGGCGGGGGCTCCCTCCCGCCTTCAGCAGTCGCATGACGGCGGCCCGCACGAGGCTGGGTGCGTCAGCGCGCGCGTGTGTCGGACGGAACGCCTCCTCGCCCTCAGCCGCGCACGCTAACTCACTATCTCTGCAAAATATACTCGGCGACTTGCCGCTTGTTACCCGCTGCTTTGCTTGTAGCGAAGCAGACAGCCACCTAGGTTTCCCATAGGAATATCGAGAAATCCTGTAGACTTTTAGATATTTAAAAATATTTGTATTTCAGTTATATTTTAGAATATTATAGTTTCTCGCATGAGATTGAATACAGGAACATAATTGTACAACTGGATAAACATAATATGTGACAATAATACAACAGTTAAGAGAAGTTTAGTCAAATGCTATTTAAAACTCCTTTTAATTCACGTATTTTTTTTTTATAAAATCATTCCATATTACATAAAGTATAAAAAAAATCAAATAAAATAACTTTTCCCATAATATTTCAAAAATATATTTACTGTAAGAAGGCGCGATTTGTAAAAATAATTTGCTATAAATGAAATATTTTTTTATAAGTTTTATTACCTTTAGGTTCTAAAGAAGTAGCGCCAAATGGGCCACGTCGTGCAATTATTTCGTAAAGAATAATCCCGAATGCATACACGTCGCCCTTCTGCGAGCCGCCCACCATACTGTTAGGATCATCCAATTGTCTTAACAACTCCGGCGATTTCCATAGTAAACCTACAAAAAGATGAGAAATATATTATTATTTATGTCTAATTTAACACGTATAATATGTCAAATTTAAAAACTATTACTAAAATAAAGTTCTACTATACCTCTATAGTACTGATGTTCGCCAATAAAATCGTTTTCTGCACAACTTTTGAGTTCATGTAAACCAAAATCAGTTACCTAAAAAAGTAAAATATATTTTAAAAAATATTTCATATAAAATATATGCAACAATTGAATCGGTGAGTGCAGAAACAACGTAAGTATGGATTTTCAAATTGCAGGAGGGAGAAAAAAGTGTATAAGCTAGCTTTCTAAGCTAGTTTAAATCGATTACAAATTTTTGCATTTTTTGTGACTTCGTTGTTTCTGCACTCACCGATTCAATTATTACAAATATAATAATATAAATTATTACCTGTAACATCCATCTAGATGTCACTACACAATTCGAGGATTTGAGATTACCGTGATATATCAATGGCGAAGAGTGAATGAAAATCATACCCTGAAAAAAAATATACATTACAATATTTAAAGAGTCTAATAACAAAGGCCACAAAGTCCATCTTTCACTAACAAACGCGGCAGTCCATCACATTTCTTTAAATTCCAAGTTAACCGACACAGCTTAGAATTAAAATATAGATTAAAAAAAACTATATCGAAATCATACCTAACGAAAGTATTCTTGCATTGTTATCCGTTCTTTGTAAATTGCATTAAATCTCTGATTTGAACTCCAAACCACCGACACAAATGACAAACTGATGCAAACTCGTTTAACATTAAAAGAGATTAACAAGGGAAACAAGATCAGTTAAAAATAACTTTACGTCATGTTCACAAACATTATAGCATTGCTTGAACAAAGAGGTTGGGAAATTTAAAGATAAAAATACAGGTCACATTATTGTACATCAAGTATTACTCAGAAATATTACTAAGTGTTGTTTTTGCGTACGTCACGTAATTAACCGAAATATATATAAAAACATGAGAAAGTCGGTGGTCTTCTGTCTACAATTTATTGGTCAAGTGTAGCTTATGGCTAATTATAATGAACGTCATAAAAAAATTTGACAAAAGAAAATATTTCCTTTTATTAATTATCGGGCATTACGTTAATATTGTTATATCACCATAAAAAGTAATATTCATTATATTTTTTTAATATAAGAAACTATAAAATCTATTTTGACACTTTTATACTGTCTTCACTTGTCAAACAAGGTATGTGAAAATATTTTTTCAACGTTATTTTGCTATTCCACTGTAACATAAAATAACCAGGTTAACAAATAAATAATTATGGGCGTTTCTTTTTTTTTTTGAACTAATTTATTTTTCATAATTGGCAGTATATTGGTGCGGACTTAACGCATGTATCGTCTATTCTGTTAATTCCTCTTTAATCACTATGAAACATAAAATCTCTCGAAATATGAAGCCAAAAATTCTTACCTTAATGAGATCGTGCACCAGTGAAGATATAAACATTTTGTCCAATTTTATATCTTCATTTTCAATGATATCCTGAAAAAAAAAATTATATAAAATATGACTTTTAGACATTAAAGACTCTGAAACGTAATTGACTTTTTGACTGACTAAGGCCATAGAAATACTGTACGCATTTGTATGGGCTTTATAACTATTACATATAAATTAGCATCTCTAAGTTTGAATTATAATTAAATAAAAAATAAATATTAGCTTTCTGCACCTTTTCTTTATATACACTATAAAAATGCCAAATTTCATACTCTTCTCTTTCTTATTAAGAAATAAAAATATTAAATAATATTTAGTATTTTCATGTCCTCGCTCTGGCAACAAAGCAAAGCGCGGCGTTGAATTCCGCCAATCAGCAGTCAATGCCTCAATTCGGGGAAAAGTAGGCAACGGAAATATTTAACGAGAACAGAGTTTTTTAACACAAGGTTCTCTGGTTTCTTCTGCCTACCCTGGTATACGCGGGATACAGCGTGACGTTAAAAAAACGATACTAACATACAAGCTCCCTTTGGCGCAGTAGTCGGTGAGCAGGAGCACGCGCAAGGGCTCCACTACAGCGCCTATGAACGAGTTCAGGTTGTCGTGCCGCAACTCGCGCAGCAGACGCATCTCCTTCATCACGTCGCGCGGGATGTCCTAAGTCACAATGACAAATCATTATTATTATCTCAAAATACATATAGGTTTAAATATAAAGAAGAATTTTTTATTGGTACTTTACGAAAAAATGATTTCTGTAAGTTTATAATCTAAATATTATAAATTTCTCTGTCCCAGTACGACTTTTGGACTGATAAACTGACACAAAAATGTAATTCTTATAACATAAAAAGAATTCTTATAACATAAAGAGCTGGTGAAAAATCCAAGAATTAATTTATATTGTATATGTACCAATTTACTATTTGCTACTTACTTTCTTTTTGCTGAACTTCAACTCCTTTATGCGCACTACATTTCCTTTGTATTGGGCTGTAGATGTAAATATTTGTGTGCAACATTTGCTCTCACATGACATTCCACTGGCCAAACTTAACTGTAAGCATAAAATATAAATTTTATTAAAAGAGAAGATGGAGTGTCTAATGTCTAATTAGATAGTGTCTGGCTACCCAACTATGAAGGATAGTGTGAAAAAAAAAAGTTGCTATTTTAATTGGATTAATAGCGTATATTTTAGTATTCGGAAACACATTTATGGAAACCAAAACACTACTGTAGTCCATGGTCACAGGTAGACCGAGTCTCCCTGACTACGGACAGAAAATAGGGGCAAAATACGGACGGAAAATTTAATATGTGTAAAAATCAAAGATCTCATTAAAATGTTATTTACCTTACTAGGCGACAAAACGAGTCCACTATTTAAATATCCGCCTATCTCGTGAGGGTCTATTTTCCAGAGCAGCCCCTCAATTTCCTGTTCTATCTTCCATTTCCTATATATACTGATGGTGACGACGAGCGCACAGAAGAGCGTGACTGCGAGTGTTCCCGCCACCACCAGTGAAGTTATTTGCGAATCGTCCTTTGGACACTTCTCGTTGAGGAACCCGCAAGATGGCTCCGCTTCCGGTTTAACTGAGTCCGGCCAATCAATAGGCAATTTCGGGTTCAGTTTATACTCCTGTAATTGTAATATAAAAATCGAATATTAATACCAAATTCAAAACCGTGAGTCCTACAAATATTTCTCTTTAAAATATTTTACAAATTAAGTTTAAAGTTATGTTCAAACACAAATTCATATAATTTTATTTAAAGTAAGAAGTTAATATGCTTCATTTTTTGAACGTCAAATAATTTACCACCAGTTCACTAAATTTAAAGCCTCAGACCTGAGAAGCGGCGCAAGAAATTCACCGGGACTTTTGTTTTTTCTTAGTCAATACTTCACAATTATTTATTAGTGACAATGATACCTTTGAAATATTACCAATATTATTTAAGTATATTCTGTATAACTAGGAAATTAAATATTTTTTACTAATTTGACATTACAATATATTATTATCTACTGATTATAATTCCTTTATAAACCTAGTCTAGCAAAAATTAAAATTAGTTACTTGAAAATATGATATCATTTGCCACTATTTTTTTTCACTGTCTCAAACATTCATATATTCTTTCCCTGTCATATTTTGACTCACCGGGAACTCGCGGCCGCTTTGCTGGAAATGCCCCACAGGTATCATACTGTGCGTGCAGTTGTTGTCGTCGTCGGTGAAGTTCGTGGGTTTGAAGGCTAGCACTGAGAAGTTCCCCTCGGAGTCAGCGCGTTCGTCCAAACGGATCGACATTCCCGACACACCTGAAATAATTTTTTATACTAAATAACAATGTTTACGGTAAACAATGTTCATATGCATTATATACAGAACTAATTTTTAATAATTATAATATTATTTAAACTACAAATGAGTGTTTAAACAAAAAAGTACTTACTTTTAAATGGAGTAATGCGTATCATCTTTGACACAATAAGAGATCCGTTAGTCGCTATACTCATTAGTTTTTGATAGGTCAAAGTTTCGTTTTTAAGAACTGTTTCTTCTCTTATTAGTGTATGTAGAGCGGTTGCATAAAGTTTCACAGAGTCATACAAATACGCAGCATAGATGGAAACAAACTGAAACATTACACAAATCTGTTCATATCTGTCAGCATAGATGGAAACAAACTGAAACATTACACAAATCTGTTTTAAATATTAAAACAGATATTAATTAAATAAAATTAGTAAAATAAAATTTGAGACCAACATAGTGCAATGGGGTGGCGTCTGACTGTAAGCGCGATTGGTTACTGATTCGATTTCCAATTGGAAGAAATGTTCATTTAAATTATATATTTTCTAGTTTTAATAAGACAAAGCGCGGAATTGAGCTCCATCACTCAATACAATTTCGGGAGGAAAGTGAAGAAAGACTTTCTAAAGTAAATAAATAGTCACTAAATAAATAAAAAAATACAAAATATCTATACATATAAATGAAATTGGAATGTCTGTTTGTGATATTAAAATAACCGATTTGTAGTATGCAAATATGTATCTACGACACATATATTAAAATATAATTTTTTACAATTTTTGTCTGTCTATCTGTTTGTTCCAGTTAATCTCAGCAAGTTGATGTAATAAGGAGTAACTTAGGCTACTCTTATTTTGGCTTTTCTAATATTAGAACTTAACACATTACAACATTTTGTTTAATTCCATGAAGTCGCGGGCACAGCTATAGTAACTAGTATAATTAATCAGGCAACTTAATATGTATACCTTATTAAACTTCTTCTCAAAGACAGCAGGCAAAGGGAACTTGAAGGGCTCCATGCTGTTGTAGTCGCGCACTCGGCCGGTGAAGTACTCGTAGCTGCCCTCGGGCTCCGACGACACCACCACCAGCAGCGACTGCGCGCGCTTGCGGAACTTGCGGAACTCCGTCGTGCGCGGACACACCAACTTAGCCGCGCGGTCCTCCGTCTCTGTGTTCAAGTTATATCATTTGAATGTAAAGTATATTTTAAATTATTATAACGAAACAAAGGCCAGTCGTGGCGCAAAAGCACAAGCGTGCGACTGTAAACGCGACAGGTTGTGGGTTGAATTACCACCACAGGAAATGAAAATATTAAATATTTATTATAATTAATGTTAAGTATTTTCATTTCTTGGCTCTATACATGAACAAGCCAAAGCGCGACGTTGAGTTCCTCCAACCAGCACACAATGGGCACAACAAACAAACGAAAATCTTAAGAGTACAGAGTGTCTTAACACTAGGTTCTCTGGTTCCCTCTACCTATCCTGCTATGTGCAGGATACAAAATGAAGTTAAAAAAAAAACAATATTTATAATATAAACAATTCTAATAGAATTTAATTTTATCCTTTTTATTTAGAGAACATGTTTACAGACAGAATATTCTGATATACTTTCCACCAATTTTGGAAGCTCACAGCATTCCACCAAAATGGCGGTATTATTAAATTTCGAACACACTATACAGATTATCAAATAAAGTGAATATATACTGTGACATCTGATAAAATAATTACACGCACACTAATAAACGTCTAACATAAAATGTTTACAACATAAAAAAAGACTTAATAATAAAAATCGAAATAAAATCCAAATTTTCATGTATTTTTTTAGTTACCTACTTAATTTTACATACTGATAAATTTAAGATACTAGACTCTGTTTTAAGCTGTTGTTACTCACTAATTAAATATTTCAAAGATTCCTTGGGTGAGTAGGTCATCATGTCGACGAATATAACCATGTATTCGCCCTTCACGAACAATTGCAAAGATTCCATCGCAGTCATCATATCAATTAGACCAGAAGTAGAACCCAAAAATACGTAAACTGAAATAAAAAATAACATTATTTGTAATAAACTGTTTCTTAATATACATAAAGTCTTTATTTTATTTAGTTATATAACTTGACACATTGCCCTATAAATGCGATATATTGAATATAAAGAAATACAAAATCAAATAAATTATTCAATCATATACATATACAGATAAAATATAAATAATAACTAATAAGATACATTGTATTTTTCTATTTAAAATAACTGCGATCGTGAATAAGCTTGAATCCAACTATAACAAATCTTATATTTAATTTATGCCTAAAAATTTATAACAAATAAAGGTCAGGTAAGGGAAAGAAGAAATTACTGCGTGTTCTATTCTTGGTCTCCTGTATGAACTGGTACCAAAAGCCGGGCGCACAGCAGGTCATCTTTTCCTCGCAACACTTGAAGCTGTCGATGACGGGACGCTGGTGGTTAACTGTCATGTTGTTCATCTTGGCGTGATTCTCGAGCGTGAGCGCCACCGTCACCCATGACTCCTCGTAAAGAATCGAAAATTTGTTCCATCTGTAGTACCGTAACAGTGATATTACAGATTTGGTAGCCTGGAATATAATTATTGACAATTTTAAAAATATGTAATAATGTGTATCCTTACTTATATTATAAATGAGAAAGTAACTCTGTCTGTCTGTTACGCTTTCACGCCTAAGTCACTGAACCGATTTTGATGAATCTCATTATGAAAGTAGAACTGAACTTGGGAAAGGACATAGGATATTTTTTATAGCGAAAATTTTTTTATAAAAAAAAATATTTTTATTTTTTATAATTTTTTTTTGACAAATAGTCTAGACCTTGGGAAAGACTATAGGCTCCTTACACGTCGCGCGATATAACCGAATTCCACGCGGGCGAAGCCGCGGGCGGAAAGCTAGTATATAATATTCTTTATAATTATCAAAACTCGATATAACGGCAATACGCTATTATTTGCAAAACGGAGGTTGTATTAATACAACGTTGTAATGTGCAGAAAAGCATGTAAAACTTAGGAAAAACAAAGTTAATTTTAGGTGATTTTTTAAGAAGTTAAAAACTATAGGTACAATACCTGAGTATCAGGCGGCTCCAATCTTGCAAAATTGGACAGTGTTGATGTTTGGTAATCTGAACATTTCTAGAACAATAATGAATCAGTTTAAATCATATTATAATTGAAGTTTGCATATGCTTTAAAATATCCTTAAGCCATATAGTTAACTTACATAGGAGATCATAGGTAGATTCCTAGATTGAGCTATAATAGCTTCAGTGTGACAGCGCCCCTCCGGCCCGAAGAAGGCGACGACACCTGAACAGCTCATGTCAGTGAGTAGCCTCGTGGCGATTACTGTGTCACATTTTGTGTCACTCCATTCCAACAACAGATGCACATCAGGCAATAAATCTGTACGATTGTTGATCTGAAATTAAAAACAAATAATTAATTATTATTATTTAAAAAGTTATCAAAAGCATATTAGACTATGGAGATGATCATTGATGATTTTTAGAAATTTCAAAGAAAAAATTTCAACTTTCAACTCATAAGCAAAAAAGGGACTTAACCACGTGACGTATCATGAGCCAAGTCATGATTTAATAAATATAATATAAAGACAAATAACAGTTACATTGTAATATAACTTTTTATCACATATAATCAATTCTAAAGGTTCTTCTAATCGGAACTGATAAATCTCTACATAATTTAGTTCATTAGTAATGTAGAACAAAATTACAAATACTATTTACCTACTAACAACACTACGCTGTCTAATGAAAGTCACGTGTAAATAACAAGAAAAGTGGGAATCAACAAGTTCGATGTGTCCGACGTGAAAGAGTAAATATTTGATGTCCAGAATTGGAATGACAATATTTGAAGGGACATTTAGTTTATACGTAAAAGTATATATCATCCGGATATGCTCTCATATATCCTCTTAGAGTATATTATTACATACTTATTATATAGCATTGTTTTATTAAAATGATTTTATTAAATTGATCTAACATATATTGAAAAAAAAATTTTGCAGATTGCGTTTAAGACGCCTAAGACGTAGAAAAATATAAATTACCTCATCAAGTGCCAAAGATAGGGCCCCAGAGATTGCTAGACCCTGCCTATCTCTAAGTTCCCCTTTAATGGAAGGTAGGTAGCCGATGGTTATGTTAAACTTCTTAGCGGGTGCGGCGACCGAAGGCCCGGCCAGTAGCCCCAGCGCCGCGAGCAATAGCACCCGCGCGCCGTGCCACATGCCGTCGCCTTCACCGCAGTACTAGCACCTAGAAAATACACAAAAATGTATATAAAAAAACATTAGTTAATGTACTTTAGGTGAAATATAATAAATCTACTGATGAAGATACATGCGGATAGAAATAAAAGATAATTCGCGCTCGAACGCATATCATTTAAATTTAATTGCCAAAAATAGAGTTATACACGCTAGACTCCTGCCAACCTTCCACGACACATATTAGAATATATAATTATAATAATGAAGTTTAAAGATTTAAAGCCAAGTACAGTGTATTTCAAATAGTGATAACAAAACTCTATGATAAATTTAATTTAACATTGTTGTTATTTAATTTATCTTTATGTGTCGTTTATAAGGAAATATTAGTATCAAATTGTAAACATTATGTCTAACAAAATAGTTCTACGTGGTTAGCATACATGAGTCGTAGAGATATAACCAATAAATAAAAATAATATGCATACCTAATATATGCACAGCATATGAGAATATTATAATCAATGTTTATATAATATTATTTATCTGTACTTATGCAAAAACAAGCTAGCAGGCATTTTTTTTTTAATTATATGTGTAATAAAAGTAAAGTTTATAATTTGCTAATCTGAAACCTAAATTAGCAATATGATAAAGCTTTTTTAGTTTGTCTTTAATATTTGATATAGTAATATTGTATTTTGAGTTCTAATTCAATTGAATTTTCGTGCTTTACAATATCATCGACATTTTGCTCTCAAAAGTCAACTAAGATCTCTACCTATCTCCCTTGCCGCTTACATTTGCGTCAATATATTTTTCTTACAATTCATCACTCATCCTCTCATTGTGCACAAAAAACCTGAGCACATTGTTCTTCATATTTACTATATATTCTCCCTTAAGCCTACCTTTCTATGTATATCTTCGTTGGATTCTATCTGCTAAACTGATTTTACATTTATCTTTCATTCTTCTTCAGCCGCATTGCACTGCCGAATAATAACGTCGGTACCAGCACTGCATAATGTTTACATTACGCTATCCCATAAATATAGATAATACTTTAATTCTGTAGTCTCCAGCACTATTACGGACGCCTTTCCACAGCCATATCACTTCTAATATCTCAACTAAGCTTTTAAATCACTTCATTCACAAAATAATAATGACAGAAAAGCGCTTACGCTTACGAGCTTACTCTAGAGCTTACTCTATTAAATTTAATTTTGAATAGTGTCAGTATGTGATAATAAATGAAAAAATGCATTGTGATAAAAATAAGTAAAGTTCTCCATCAAAATTCTAAAAGTAGATAAATTTTTAAATATAGTTACAGTCAGAAACGAAATTATGTAATTGCATTTTTAATCGTCTATTAAATTAAAATTCAATGTTATCATTTTTATAATGTATATTTTAATAAGTTTTAGAGGCTATTGCAGTGCAGTGGGACAGTCTCTGAGTGTAAACGCAATTGTTTGTGGGTTCGAATCTCACTAGGGGGAATGATTATATGATATATATAAAGTACTTTAAATACTTTCATGTCTCCGCTCTAATAACGCAAAGCGGGCGTTTCGAATTCTAGCGGGAAGCGGCGAACGGCGTGTCTTGACACTTGGTTCTCTCTAGTTAGGACAGTCGGTGACAAATAGGCTATGCGGCGTGGAGTGCAAAGATGGCTCTTTTAATGAATCTTTTAATAAGTTTAACATAATAACATCCAAAAATGCAATTATGCATAGAACTGAGAAGGCCCGAAGCTGCGACAAATATTAAAATTGTAAACAATAAATTAAATGATCAATTGTCATATACGAGTATACCTAAACAAAATGCGACGTGGCTCTTTTTTGCATAAATACGGGCGTTTATCTTGCACAGTTATTTTATTATTATTTATCTATTATTGCAGGGCACTACTAACACAAGATACTAACATACTGTCATAGAGATATTTTTCCAATACTATTACATACATAACCTAAATCTGTAATAACGTCTCAGTTTACTAATATTTTACTTTAACATTTGAGATATTATTTATTGAAAAAAAAAATAGTTACCTACCCAAGTTTTTATTAATAACACTAAGATCTATAAAAAAATCATGGATAATATAGAAAACTGTTAAAATGAATAAATTAACAAAAATATATCTATTTATGTATCTTAGTAGTAGGAAGGCTTCCTGTGGCACTTATTCCGTTCTCAAATGTAGGAATTACTTCCCTGCTGTCAACTAAGTAATTGGCTCACAGCCGGCGACCGATTAAACCAATTGACGTGATGTTATTTTGACAATATGACTCTGTAAAAGCCAGTTTTAAGGAAAGAAGCATCACTCGCATCAATGTATACGAAACGTTAAATACAAAATGTTTAAATTTTATAGTTAATATTTCTTCCACTTGCAAATGGGACTGGATAGACTAGATTTCTATAAGTAGCAACATCGTCCACAAGTAAAATTTACTTGCTCTCAAGTTCCACACATACACTTGTTATATATATACGTAAGTAAGATACCTAAGTAATGTAAATTTAAAGAAAATAACATTTAGAAGCCATATATTTTATTGGTTTTGAGCGTCTAATATAATACACATATTAGAATGATAATATTTTGTTAGTTGTTTAAAACTGGGGTCGTAGATTTGTGATGGCAGAGTCGTGGGTATCAGACGGATATTCCGATACAGGCCAGCAGCAACTGCGATCTCGCCTTGAGATAACGTCAGCGATAACGCTATGGAGCTATATTTAGACATTAATAAAAAGGTAATGTGGCAAGATTCTTTTTTTAAAGAATAGAAAATATTTACCATAACTGACATATTCTATATTGTCATTTTCTTGTCTGTAGAATTTTTAATATTTAACTACATATTCATTGACACAGCATTACACACAGGATAAGATCGCTATAAGCTCATAGCCATTATAGCGTATTTATACAACAACAGTTACGTCTTAAAATTCTCATAAAGCATTTGGTATAAAATATTAAAAAAAAAAAAAAAAAAATTATATAAAATTTAACTTATCTATTTTATTTACTTATCAACATAATTGACTGTAATATACTAAACAATTTTTAGGTGTAATTTAGTTACACAATTTTAACTCAAACGTGACGTAGCTCAATATAGACGAAAAATCGAATAATTTAACTGTCAAATTTAGAAGAAACCAGATTTATATAAACATAAAATATAAATTAAAACAAGTTAAGACAGATGAACACTGGGCGTGATATCTGGAAGTGTGTTTTCTATTTATATCTCTGCTATTGATAAAACTTTCACCACGCTCGTTAGATAAAAAACTATAGAAAAGAAAACATATATATGAATTATTCGTCATTATACATTTTTTTTTGTTTATGTATAAAAATAAAGCATAAATCAAGTTTTCTATATCACTTGGTTTAAATAAATAGGTACATCATTAAATTATAGTCATGACCTACATGAAACACAAGAAAAAAAAAAATTACATGTGACACAATTTGTAAAATAACATGCGTGAAAATCCATAATTATTAATAAATTTTTCCCGACACATGTTTTTTATTTTTATTTTATGTTACCAATATAGAATACTAGCTTTCCGCCCGCGGCTTCGCCCGCGTGAAATTCGGTTATATCGCGCGATATGATAAGGAGTATCCTATAGTCTTTCCCAGGGTCTAGACTATTTGTCAAAATTGGTTAAGTAGTTTATGTGTCAAAGTTGTAAACAGTTAAACAATCTTACATGATTTTATGTTTGACAATAAGGAACTTCCATACAAACTTTCATCCCCTATTTCACCCCCTCTATCATTTTTTTCGCGATAAAAAGTATCCTATGTCCTTTCCCAAGTTCAGTTCTATGTTTATACCGAATTTCATCAAAATAGGTTCAGTGGATTAGGTGTGAAAGCGTAACAGACAGACAGAGTTACTTTCGAATTTATAATATTATTAGTAAGGATGAAAAAATCGTTGATATGACAATATTTACTCAGTTCCGATACGTTTTTAAAATAGTAACTTAATTTTACGTTACCAGAACTCACGCTCATATTTGTTATACCTACTAGACAAAATTTGTAACCTCGACTTTGATACACGCACGTATTTATTCATATAATATATTTACTGAGTTATTAATAGCTCATACAAAAGACTGAATCAGCGGCCTTATTGCTTAGAATTTTGCATGTTATCAAATATAAATTTAATATATTTTTATATTTTCCTTTTATCGTTGGGTATTTCCATATCAAATTCTTCGTTTAAAATAATAATATATAATGTAATAATACGTGGAAGATATGGTTGTATCTTGTTTTCAACTTTATGATGAATCAGTTATGAGACGATTGTCTTTATTATAAAAATTCGTTTTCGTTCGAACAAACAAATGAAATGATTGCTTTTGACATTCGGTCTTGGTTACTTTAAGGAATAAGATTTGCTAAGGTGAAATAATAGATTTTATTGCCACATTCAAAGAGAAGGCTCACAGGGAAGCTTTAGTCAAAAAAAGGATTTTGGTTATATATACCTACTGATTCAAAAGAAAAGTGAAAGAAAGGTATTTGGAACTAAATTCAAATTTAGTTTTAATTGAAAAAATTAAAGAGGGCCAATTTAACAATATATTTAAATATATGTATTCAAATGTATTAATTTATTTTTGAATTATAAGTTTGTTTTATTATTCCAGTGTTAAGAAAATTTGAATAACGCAATGCTTTACTATCGATCTCTATAAGTTGATGTTTGACCTGCCACTCCCAACCACACCCTCCCTATAAGATAATAAAAATCGACCACTCTGTGTCGCCCCGCCAGCATACTGACACTGTATTACATTACATCTTCAGTCAACTAGTTTTGGTATAGACTTACCATATAACTTTAAATCTTAGCTACAATTCAATTTGTTCAAAATTTGACGCTCCCAAAGTAATATGTTGAATAACTTTTCTTACAAAAATTGAGCTTAAGTAAACAATTTTTTGTAACTATGGGTTTTTTAACGAAATATACGCATATGTTTATATAACGCTATCTTGAATCATTTTTTTTCTTTTTTATATAAAAGCGTATTAGGCTTTTAATAATATAGGATTTGGGCACACATCTTCTACTTCTAAGTTCCTTTTTTGTTTTTTTTTTTTTTTGTAGATTAAAGAGAATCCTTTTAATTTATCGATCGGAAATAACGTACTACTTTTATTTAAATCTTTCTAACTATTTACTATTTATATTATATACAGACTGTTTATTTGATAGTATACAAATGGGGAATTTTTGTTCTTAAAACTATATAATTTAAATAGGATACTTGACTATTGTTACACTGCTGCTGCCTAGAGCGGCAATGTTCTCATAACAACATACAGCATACAAACAAAGCTCCATCTATTGAAATAACTATAAAATTTATGCAAAATTTAGAGGAAACAGCTTTAACAGCAAACCACGGTCAGGCCGACCTAGAACATCACGAGATATAGGAAACCTAAAGCCAGTAAGACTGTCTGTTTGTGAACAACATGAACTCTACTCAAATGAGATCTTAAATGCACCTATAATATTTACGCCGTATTCTTCACAGATATATCTTTAATCTTTATATCTGTGCAAATCAAATGATAGTGTAATTAAACCATTAAGATCATGCTTACAGCATCAAAATATTATATCCAAAAGATGTGACGTTAATTGGCATATTGAACTGATACTTACTGATTACTACATAGCCCGAACCACCCTCCATTTGTACTCATGTACTATCATAATAAATTATCAGTTTTTATGTAACACCACTAGTATCGACGTTTTAGAGGAGTTTTCGTTCATAAATGGGAAACCGAACCTTGACAGATTCAGGTGGGGGTAAGGAATAACACCGGAGTAAAGTACAAAAAGACCCTTGGTCCACCCATTATTTAAATGATGTAAATGAAAATAATGTCTCGTCTTCGTTACGCTTTATTATAATAATAAGGTCAATTTATAACTCTGCAATGCAGTGGTGCGTCAACATAAAATATGCTAAGATATTTGAAGCTACCAGTGGCGAAGCGTCCATATAACACGATCCCGTCGGCTTGCCTTTTGTAAATTCCAATAAACTAGTGGCAGATTTACTAACAAATTAGGGACATCAAAACAACGAAGTCGAAAAAAATTGGGAGGTTGTAAAACAGAACAAGCTCAACGAAAATGGGAGTGCTAAAAAAAGGTCGCCAGGAATATTCGGGAGAGAGATTGCAAAAAACACAAGCTCAACGAAAATAGGAGGACAAAAAAGAAGGTCGCCAGGGAAATAGGGGAGTGAGATTGCAAAAAAAAACCAAACTCAACGAAAACTTAACGTCCTACACCGTCGTCCAGGTCGGACCTATATACCGGCTTCCTTAAATTTACTGGCTCAACTCTATAAAATTTTCACCTCTCGCCACTAGAAGCTATATGAAAATTTAAGAAAAAACATAGCGGGACTCAAAAATGCGTCTCCTAGAAACCATCCAAGCACTGTTTGCTAAGCCATACATTCCCATAGCTAAAAAAAATTTCTATGCCTAAGTAAGTGATTAACACTTTAAAAATATCAAAAAAATAAAAGAAACTGTTAAACTTATATAAGCTGTGTGGTACCATAATTACAGCTAGTTAATTTATATTTAATGCAAAAAATTAGAAATATAGATATCCATAAAAAAACCAACATCATCAAAAGTGGAAATGGGCAAGACATATAGCCAGATACCCTGACAAAAGGTGGACCGGGAAGAGGAGCATAGAAAGACCAAGGAAAAGATGGATGGGTACAAGAACATAGCAGGAGATGACTGGATGGAAGTTGCCAAAAACGCAAAGAATGGTCCAAGTTGGAGGAGGTTTTTTATTTTAATTAGTTGTATTTTTATGTATAAGAAAAATGTATTATAAGGTGTGTAGATTAATAAAGCTATATTATTATTATTAATTTATATTTAAACCATTATAATATATATCAGAAAGATAAAATATTCTTTCATATACATTTTTAATACCTACTGTCCTTTTTCACATTAATTATTTATAAATTGTATAGGTCTAGGTTAGCGAACCAATCAATACACTTGATCTCGAGTGTTACTAGAGCAATTTCTTACTGATAAAATTATTACAAACAATAAAATCTTCCATGTAAGCTTTCAGAAATAGTGATTTTAATTCTCTATGGATTATGCTTTCACATAAACACCCCTTACATAAAGTAAACATAGTATTGCATTTATATAGGTGTGTCATCTAAAATTAATAACTCTGCAAAAAAATAGGAAATTTTAAAATTTTTTCCTATCATGATTATTACAAAATATTATAAGAGGTAACTGCAGTAGTGTAATACTGGTCAATTTCTAATTAACACACAAATTTATAGGCATTATTTTCATTTTAACAATGATATTTCTTACCAATACTTTTAATAATCTCATAATATTTCTCAACAACATGATTTGTGAATGCAGTTTCTGTGGAGTCGAATTAACATTATTTTATATTCTTGCTCATATAACCATGGAAGTCTCATAACCAACATTTGTTGCTTCTTTAAGAGGTTAAGTTTAATGGTCACTTATGATGACATAGGCCAAACAAGTTATATCACTACCATATTATCACCTAACATGAAGAAAAAAACAACCCACCCAGGCAAATAGTCAA
Organism: Philaethria dido; assembly: GCA_033558755.1. Lineage (NCBI taxonomy): Eukaryota > Metazoa > Arthropoda > Insecta > Lepidoptera > Nymphalidae > Philaethria > Philaethria dido. Next base: position 30,019 of record JAKGSA010000212.1, on the reverse strand, counting down.
GAGAGACAGTGTGCCAATATATTTCTTTTAAGCTTTGTGCTGACAATCTACAAAAAAAGTATTTTGTTCCGATCCATCAACAATACTTATCCCAATAGAAAGAATATGGAGTGTATACAAATAATAATAATATATAAACATTGCTACAAAATCCCTTGCACAGTCCTCTACACACAAATCACCAAGTTACAGTCATATCACCTACTGTATTCAAACGAAAGTCGGCGCATTGCCGTCGGCTTTCCATTTATACTTGCCTTGAGTATTCTTATGTATATAAACGTATAACATGTTGGAAAAAGTATGGGTAATAAAGTAGACTAATATAATCGATTAATAGAATATTAATATCGGCGATTGTTATATATCCAAAGACGTCATTACCGAAGCTCGTAAGACTGTTGCAGATTCCGAGTTAATTGTCATCTAAATACTCGGTTTAATAAGAAATGAATCCCTAGATCTATGTTTTAAGTTAATAAACACCCTATTCTAATATGCAACCACAAATGACGCTTACGTTATCAATGCATAGCGAAATATGTACACATTTATTATATTATAGGATTTTTTATACATATGCATATTTTATATTTATATTATTAAAAATATGTTGAAATATAAGTTAAGCTTGGTACTTACCATGAATAAGAAATTATGTTTCTTGAAAATTTTCCACTTCATAGGCCAATAACTATTTTCATCACATTAATTTGGAACTAATTGTTCAAATAATAATTCACTTTAGAATTTCATGTAGTCATAATAAATGTAGTGCAAGTATTTACAATCATATAATGTTTACAAAGACATCAGGCTCAATACCACAGTCGAGTTCTAAAAATACACCAATACGATAAAACCGTATGAATGTGTTAAAACATAAAGCAACACAACGATGACAATGAGTAAATGTGGATCGTGAATCCGGATTAACCACTATTTTTATTGAAATATCGGAATAGGAGACGCAGTTAATCACTTTAAGCACTTAACATGAAAATGGTAAAGGCAAACATTGAATATACTATCTAAATTGCTTCTCAAACGATACACATTTGAAATTGCAGTTTACTGAATTTGCAGAGTATTTAGTTATCAAAAAAGTGTACAAACGTGATGTTAAGATAGTTATTTGCTAAGGCTAGTTACATTACTGTATGGCTAGAAAGTCGAAAGTAAAATATTTAAACTATAGAATTACTTATTCAAGTAGACCACCACAAACAAAAGGACAAACTGCACAACGGAGTAATAGAGTAGGTACTACTCTCGAGTCTCGACTTCTCAAGTCTCAATATTCAACGTGAGCAACGCAAAAATATACTGTTGCCAATACAGAATACACCACAGATTACTGATTTATCATGTCATCCAAGCAAGCCAGACCCACTATTGGGTATTGTTGTCTCTTTCGTGAGACACTGCACTGCGTCGTAATTTCTGTAAGAATAAATGCGTCATTCGCGTGTACGCTTCGAGATAGCGATAACGTGCCTATGTAAACTGCATACATAACTGTAGTATTATATTATTGCTGGGTTACCAGCTATCTAATTACGATTTACCACTATTATTTTACAGACCACTGTCGTAGAAGAAATATTTACTATAAAATTTAAAACATTTACAATAGCATTTAGCGTATATGTTCTACCGTACAATACCTAAAAATTATTTATATTATTGATGTTACCGCTAATTGATGTAGTTGAATAGTTTTATTACCGTCAATATTCATAATACAATATATGATTTTCAATATATAATAGAATTAAATATCCAGGAAAAAATTTCAGAAATTTCAGAAATAAACTATAAAATTGTATTTCTAATAGTAGTAGTAGTAATATTATTTTAATTGTTATTGCTTTTTTGTTATAATCTGTAATAGTATTATTTAATCTGTACATATTATCTTTATTTTGAAATATATTGATACTTGATAGTTGATGTACGTCGTCCATTTTAATTTATGTATAACTATTCTGTGTTACGTAGTTATTTGGATAAGATTTCTCTATTTTTTCCATAACAAAGAATCTAAATTATCTTGCAAAAATGGGAAAAGGTTTTAATAATTATATGTGCAAGAAATTTTTCCATCCAGCGTCCAGAGATAACTTAAAAAGGGTATGAAACATGTTATATTGAAATTCTAAGTTTGTCTTCTTGATATTTCGACTTACAAAACATTAAACTTAACTATATTTTACAATATAATATTAGGTATGGATGGCAGAACAGAAATCTGATGCGTATAAAAAAAAGCAAGAAGAATTAAGAGTACAATACGAGAAGGAGCAGGAGTTACATGAAAATAAGTATGCAGTTTGATATGTTTTATAATTAAATACTCTTTGTTTTTATCGCTAATGTTATAAATAACAATGATCATTCGATTTTTTTAGAGCTCTATTAAGCAAAGACAGTAAAGACAAATTAAGCTTAAACTTTATGTACGAACCTCCTCCGGGCGTCAAGAAAGAAAGAGAACGTGAAGACAATGAACCAGAGTATAAGTTTGAATGGCAACGTAAATATAACGCTCCAAGGGAAAGTTATTGCAAAGGTGACAATGAAATCAGAGATCAACCATTTGGAATATTGGTCAGAAATGTCAGATGTATCAAATGCCATAAATGGGGGCACATAAACACAGGTAATGTTATTTATATAGAAAAAGAAGTCTTAATAGAGCAGAAGTTGACATAATCACTGGATGGCATCATCCAAGTGCATTGAAGACTTCTACTATGATACAAAAATTATACTCAAGAATTCCTTTAATCTGTACTAAGTTGATGATGCTTTGACAATCAATGTTAATGTAAAAACCATCACAATGTGATGCAAAAAACAGTCCATTTTTATTCTTTCAAGCATTTGTTCTAAAATACAAAAATGCAGTTTCCTAAGTCTATGTTTCAAGCCTTGAAGTATTTTAAAGAATCACCACTCCTGAAATATATTTCTGATGTGTTTTTTAACTATATTATACAGATAAAGAATGTTTGATGTATTCGCTTTCAATGAGTGAAGCAAGAGCTTTGCAAGCATCGGCCACTGCACCAGAGGAAGAAGATGAAAAACCAGATGTGCCAACTTTAATGCAGCAAATGAGGGACACAGGTCTTGTAATGAAACCAGGTGCCATGCCCCTTACGGCCAATACAGTTGTGGATAATGACACATCACTGTCTGAAACTGATCTCATCAGTCAATTAACTGACAAGCAAAAAAAAAAACTTTTAAAGTATGTTTCCTCTTATTTTATGAACCTAGTTTGTAAAAACATTAATCAATTATAATAAATAATTTCATTTTTAGGAAACTGGAGAAGTTGGAAAAGAAAAAAGAAAAGAAACACAAACACAAATCTAAGCACTAAACAAAAAAGAATAAAGAAATACATTCTTCTACTAAAGTATTCATGTTAATCATACATTAAAAACAATGTAAAGCAATCTACTAATTTAAATTAACTAAAGTGTCGTACAGATTTATTTCTGAGAAGCTTGGAGAGTACTTGCGACTTATGGTTACAACCTGAAGTAAATTTAAGGGGCTTCTTTAAAATTCACATTAATGTTACCCTTTTCCTATCCGCACTCCTCTCTCTATCTAACCACACATACATTCAGCCCAAGCTAAAGCTTGCAGTTAAGTACTATAACAAAAAAAATGTTTTATTTAAGTTTATTTTATTCAACTACATATAATTAAAAATCTTAACAATAGTTAGTGGTCTTATCTATTGTAAGGATAATCACAGATAAATACTTAAATAATACTTGATAATTAAATTTTAACATATGTCTTCTCATCTATCTCTATGATGTCTTGTCTATCATTTCTTTCTTTCCAATGTAAATATAATACACATCCAATTATAACAACTATTATTGCTGCTAATACAAATACACTTTTTAAAATAACTTTACTTGGTGTTACAAAGAGTTGGGCTCTCCATTGTGAAGAGTCATTAGGTGGTGCTGGAATCAAAACTATTTGAGAATTGGGTATGATCTGTGTCCAACTTTTTGAGTGACCTGATAAGCCAACACTTAATGTATCAACAAAATTTGGAGTCCTATCTAGGCCAAATATTGAATAGGGAAGTTGTAATGCAAAATATGCAGATTGCGGCAACTGTGCACATACTCCTTTTCTATAAGTACTTTCTTGTGACCAAGTGTTGTAGCCAATTTTGGGCCCTGGTAAATTGGTACCTTAAATAGACAAAAAATAAAATAAAATAAATATAAATTTTAATCAATAATACATGTTCTTTTATTTGTCAACTTACCAAATGTCACTTTTCTAGTGTATAAGGTCCCATTTATAGTGGGAACTTTCTCATTACTCAATCCTGTTACTACAATAACTTTAATAAAATTTGTATCATAATCTAATTCATTTCTAAATGCCTTCATAATATACTTTTGTGTTGAATTTGTAGGAATTTTCTGAACATATATGACATCAAGTACTCCATCCATGTAAAAATCATAGAATGTGGCCATTACAACATTGTTGCCAAAACTATTGAATCTCTCCCATTGTACTTCAAAAGTCCTATGAAATTTACATCCTGGTAAATTACATACCACATTATGAAGCAAAAAAGCTTTTGTGTCTTTGCCATTGACAGGACTTAATGTCATTAATATATCAGGATATCCATCCATGTTATAATCTCCACTTCTCATTGTTATTGTGTCTAAATAAATTTCATCTCTAGGAGGTATAAATCTCCATAATGTTCCCTTACCATCATTTAAATCAACTTGAAGATCATGCCATTGTTGATTATCATATATTAAAATAGTACTATTAATACATTCTAAATCATAACATACTGGAATAACTAAATAAAATTGGCCAGATAAAGCTACATCTATAAATAATGCTTGACCATAAATGGTTGCATGACCAACTAACAATTCAATACTATTATTATATTTAAATCCAACTTCTTCATTTAACCATATCTCAACATCTAAAGCAGTTGTCACTAAAAGGTCTGCAGCATTGTCATCATTAACATCAAGAAAAGAATGTGAATGTGGCAGTTTTATATCTTTCAAATTATTTCCACTCATTAAGATTTCAGTTGGTGTAGATCTTGATTTATTAAACACCCAAAATACTCTTTGACTTTGTGTATTAATTCCAAATAAGTCCAAAATCATATCTCTATTGTAGTCTAAAACTAATGGTTGTCCAATTGATATTGCTTTTATTAAGAGTGCATCAGAACAATTTAGTGTAGGCAGCCCACCCCACAATATTCTGACTTCATGTACACTAGAGGTAACATTTTGTAACTGAGTAGTTATAAGTATATCCATGTACGCATCTCCGTCATAATCTCCTGGTACTATACTAGTTATATTAAGATTATTAAAATCGCATGAGTATAAAGAAGGCCTTAGAAAAGGTTCTTTGTCGTGAGCTAATAACACTTCTACACTTGATGCATTGATTATGAAAGCATCAGTGAGCTCATCTGAATTAAAATCACCAAATGCAGCAATTAAACCTTCATTTATATTACCAAAAGAAGTTTGTGTCATATCATTTACAACTAAACAATGAACAACATTAACATATAGAATAAACAAATATGGCATTAGACACATATTTATAATAAAGTATATCACATTCAATCTAAAAACTACACAGTACACTAATTAACTTAATGAAACATAAAAGTAATATTAATATCTTCACGTCTAATTCGCTTATCGTAACATCTGTTTACACACAGAAATTTTATGAAAAGTTACTTAGAGTAGTATTTGCCACCTATGTTCAAAATAATTCTATTTTACCAATAATTTTAGAAAAAAAAGTGAGCATCAAAATTTAAGTCATTAAGCTAATGACCAAATTACAAAATAGTTTTAAGTTATACTGCAACATAAATTGTTTGAAACACTCATAATTTAAAGTAATCTTAAAATGTTTCTATCAATCCATATCTAAATCGTAAATACACGATTGAAGTCATAAGGTTGGCAGCAATGCTGATCAGACAAATCAACATAATGTTACCATTAAAGAGTACTACGTAATTTAAAAACAATATAAAACCTTACGTACATAAATCTTACATATAAAAATTATTTATAATGATTTAATCAATAAAATGCATGAGACGATCAAATGAGTACGATGGATAGAAAATTATCTAAAAGATTAGAAAAGAAATGATAATAAATACACATAGGAAAAATCTTACTGATTTTTCTATGTGTATTAATATCACTTTCTTTCTAATCTTTAAACTCCATTGTAAATTTAATTGCTTCTATATATTTGTATAAATCGATAGGAATTAAAGATTGAATTCATTGTTTAGTTATGTTATAAGGTATGTTTGTAGTGAGAGTAACATTAGCGGGGTAAAAGGATTTTTCGTATCGGCAACCCATAAAAATAAAGAAGAATAACTGTAATCTGTATACTGTTTAGTATAGTCCTTAAATATAGAATCTATCGTAAATTTGTAATTTGTAGCCTGTACGTAATGTGCATTATATATAATTAATATTTTTTTCCATTATACTACAGTACTTAAATGCAATAAAAGTACACATGTCATCATAAGTAAAAAAAACATATTTCTTATTTTGATGTCAGCTTTGGATCAATAAAATATAAGGTACATAAAATGGCTGATGGGGTGCAAATACTTCGGAGGAATCGCCCTGGTTCTAAAGCAAAGGTGTGCAATTATAATAATAGCAACTCTTCAATTGTGTTTTTGTGATTGTTATACTTATTTTAAAGTATTATTTTTATTTAATTTTACGTTTAGGATTTTTGTCGATGGCCAGACGAACCGTTTGAAGAGATGGATAGCACTCTGGCAGTTCAACAATTTATTCAACAAACTATAAGACGAGATCCTGCAAACTTAGAAGCTATTTTAAAAATGCCAGAAGCACAAGATGATGGTGTGTGGAAATATGAACATTTAAGGTAAAAACAAATTTAATTTAATTTATTAACTTGAAAAGTATTGTATATTAACCTGATAATTATTAGAATAAGTTGCTTTATATAATGCAATTGTTTTTTTTTTAGATTTTACTGCTTTTGAATTAATAATTGTTTAATAAGTATTTGATATTTAGATTGATGATATTTTTAATTTGCTTATTCCCAACTTGCAGACAGTTTTGCATGGAACTGAATGGTTTAGCTGTAAGACTACAAAGTGAATGCAAACCTGAAACTTGTACACAAATGACAGCTACTGAGCAATGGATATTCTTATGCGCTGCACATAAAACTCCTAAAGAATGTCCTGCTATTGATTATACAAGACACACACTTGATGGTGCTGCTTGCTTACTAAACAGCAATAAGTACTTTCCAAGCAGGTAAAGTTTACTTACTACCAGTGTTACTCTTGTTTATTTAAGTCTACTATGTAACATTTATCATATTTCTTATTAATAAAACATTTCAGAGTAAGCATAAAAAGAAGATCTTCAGTGGCAAAATTGGGATCAGTGTGTAGAAGAGTCTACAGAATATTTTCTCATGCATATTTTCACCACAGGTCAATATTTGATGCTTTTGAAAAGAAACTCACTTACTTATTAGTAAAGATTTACATATTTTGTTACAAAATATTCTATAATTTCAAAAGAAATACTTATTCTACCCAAACTTGATGATGAAACACCTATAAACCAACCTGTAGGGGAATCAGAGGCCTGATAAATGACCTAATTGTCAGTGAGCAACACCACCAGCAGATAGTGCTGATTATGACACTAAAATAAAAAAATCTTAACTTGAATTTAACCATTAGGTTTCATATTTAATCTTATATAATATAATCAGTGACAAAGTTTTTAGAACTATAATTGACAGTTCAAAAGGTTAGACTTGAAATTTGCAGAAAGCAATACAAGTTGTTTTATTTCAATACAACACTGTGCATGCAGTAATAATTGTTGGCTCTTTTTTTTAATGAATAAAAAGATTGCCCACGTAAGATTTGTTGTTTTATTTTTGAAAATTAATTGTTGAATCTGCTTTTTATACTGTACATTTTTTGGTATTGTACTTTGTACTTACTATATAAATATCATGACATATGTACTTATAATAAAATAGCTTCTAAAAAGAAGTGTGTCCATACTGCAAATAAATTAGGTGATATAAAAAATAATTTAAATCAACAATATGTTTGTATGCAAATCTTTGGAAGTACAAAATGGATTTGAATGATTTTTTTGTGTCATATAGCTATTAGGTCTGGGTAAAATCAAAATAGATTAGCTAAACTATAATAAATTTAAAAATGCCACCTTAATAAAGTTGTTTAGCATTATGAACATTTTCCATTGGCATATATATGACAAGTGGAGATCTGGAAAGTCTGATGGAGAACCATAATAGATCAGTTAAAACTGTCTATACCTAGGAAATAGTATAAAAAATTAATAGTTTATAACAAATACATAACTAACTTTAAACTAAATTTATTGATTATTTTTCCAAAGAATAAATAAAATGAAATTAAAATATGTTAAAAATTCAGTTTTAATAAGATCAGCAGTTATGCTACCAGCATTAGTATTATATTTATAGTTTTTGTATAAAAAATATTTAAAAATGCATTAACTTAGTTAACAGTAGTTATTGCTTAATCTAGTCATTTTATTCTTGTTTTTCAGGTTTCTTATATTTGAATGATTTCTTGCCTTTTTGAGAGTGATTTTGTTTAGTATTATTTTTTTCCCAAAATTTTTTGTCTTGAGAGTTTTGATATCTATAAGCAAATATGAAATATGAATTAGTTTCTTACAGTTAATCACTTGTATATTAATAGTTCATTAAACAAATAAAATTTATAGAATGTATAGTAATTACAAAATATTAATTGATCATTTAAGTTGTGTAATGTTTAAACTAATCTATTTAAATTTTAAAGTATGGATTTTAAATGATATAAAGCAATCATTGAACATACCCTAGTTGACTTAAATTGTGTGAATCTTCTGCTGAAAGTAAAATGTGAATAACAGGAATTTGTCTTTTAACAACAATTGTTTCTAAGCCATCAACTTTTGGTTCCCAGTATTCTTCGACACTGCAATTGAGATACACAATAGTAGTTTAATATATTTTTTAATATTAAATCTAGTATATGTATATTTATGAAAATGTACCTTTTATATGTTAATTTCGTCACTTGATGATTTATGGAATATTGTCGCTTTAATATCTCTGCACATGAAATGGCTTTGGCAATTGCAACTCCTGCACCGGTCCACACAACAGCTGTTGCTGCTTTATCTTCAATTATTCCAGATGCATGTGATATTAAATTTGTCATTTTACTTCCTCCTTTCACCTATAATTATTAATATAGTCTTCAATGTAAAAATTAATATAATTATTATATTATTACTGCGATATAAATCAAATTGTTTATTTATATTTATTATAACCTGCATCCATAGAAAATTATCAGGAATATTACTAATTGGTATTTTGCTTCGTTCCAATTCTTCTTCCACATTTTTCCCTTTGAAATAATTATCCATTTAATGATTAAATCGTATTTCTAAATTCTACTTTATTACTTGTAAATAAATACTACGATACTTGGCTGTCAAATGTCAAGTGTCATAATTTCGAACTATATGAGCCAGTGGAGTTCTTTTTCACTAATTGCAGTGTTGCCATTAAAAACATGAAGATGCTTTTACCACATAAAATGTTCTATCATATCTTCTTTTTATAGATTTAGTGGTGCAGAATGTCGGGGTATATTAGTGCTAAATTAAAACGTGTATTAGTTTTTATGTCCACGGCAATATGTACAAATCAGTGTCGTGAGAAAGAAACATTAATAGACGTAGGTAGTGTTCCGATTATAGCATTAAGCAGAATAATGTTCAACGGTGACTGTTCAAACACTACGTAAAATCGAACATGTTAAAAAGTACTGCATTCAGGTGATGCGCGCATTAGAAATAAAATAAATTATATAAATTTTACTGAAATAAAATTTTCTTTAAATCACCTTAACAAATGGCTGGGCTTTTATTAAAGTATACTTATAAATTTATAATGTAAAGTTGCTAAGTCACTTATCAGTGTCCATGATCATTCCATTTCTAGCACGCACGTAAAAGATTATATTAATGTTATAGTTTAAAAATTTAGTTAAGCAGAGTTCGTAGCTCGGAAAGTCGAGACGAGCTGACGAGAACGCTGAACGAGATGTATTTTAAAGGAGTCTTTAGCCTAGACTTGGGTCGCATGTCTCAAATTACTCCATGCTCCTTTTATGGAGTTTTTTTAGTTTCTTCTCTTTTCTATAATTTTATATACCTGATCTTATTGGTAAAGTAAGGTAAGGCATATTTTCAATTGTAATGAGTGTCTAAATGTGTGATGCGGATAGCTCCAGGTTGGTAAAAGCAGACATGAGGTGATAAAATTTATATAGATTTTTTGGAGAGTATTTAGTCCCTGTAAAATATAAGTACTACGTGGCTGTTTGAGAGGGTGACGTCAGTCGAAAGGTTCCCGTATTTTTTTTATTGATCAAAGGCGGAAAATGAGCAGGAAGACCACTTGATGGTAAGTGCTTGCTTCGCCCATAGACATCTACAATATCAGAGTTCCAAATGCGTTGCCGGCCTAGAGGATAAATGGAAGGAAGGGGAGGAGACAATGTGGTGGCCACCGCAGTCTGCCATTGGAACCATCACATTCTGGGGAAAGACTGGTTGGGAATAGGGTGTAGCAGCCAGATTTTTTCTTACTAAGATATTTTTCGTTTGATATAAAAATAAGCCTAGGGTGTTATTAATAACAAACTGTCTACAAAGATAAAGATGAAGCTGTTATTCGAAAAAAAAAAAAAAAAAAGAAGCTGTTATTATGACATTTTTTTTTCGACTGTGTAGTATGCTGTTGGCCCTATTGGCCTCGACAGCGTCACCCGGTTTTGTGGGGGGCCGAGCTTGAAGAGCTCTGACCCTGGCTTGGCCTCCTCGGGAGGAGGACCATCAACTTAGAACTGCAGTGTCACAGGGGCGCCTCCTGCGAGGCCGAACCTCGGCTTGCGAACACTGCTTGTAGTGGGGGACTTTGCTTTCGCTCGGCCCGAGCTTAAGCCTACTGGGTAGGGCGTTTGATGCCCTGTTGGATTTTAGTGGCTTGACCCGGTCGCACCGAGGCGTGATCGAGCCGTAGAAAAGTAAGGAACTCGTCTCCACCGGCGGGGACGGTGTTTGTGTCGTGTGCGTCTGCGAGTGTGTTGGATCCTACCTGTATGTTGCGGATCGTTCGCGAGAGTAATGGAGTATTATGACATACGTGAAATAGAATAAAAATAGAAAATCTGCATTTAAATATATTCTTTATGTATTTGATACGCATTCGCAATAGTTCCATTTAAAATTTGTTAAAATGAAGTATAATATAATGAAATATAATTTGTTATAATAATAATAATTGAAAGAAGTGAAACTGATGCTCAATGTGAAATTCAAGAATCTTTTGACATTTTCAAGAATTTTTTAACTATGAGAAGAGACTTAACTAACTTAATTATTACTTTTTGGGAACTAAGGTTCCAAATAAGGATTTCCCTTAATTTAACTGCAAGATTTCAGGCATTGTGTACCAGAAAAAATATATCTTTAGAAGACTGTAGATTTAAATTACTATGATGTCTATAGCTTTCGAATAATGAAAGAGAAATTCATATAAATTAATGTCATGGGTCTTTTTAAGTCTTTTTTTTATGAATTAAATTACATCCACGGACTCACACTTGCCCGTGCCTTTTGTTTTCTTTATTTTTTTTTACTTATAATATTTGCAGCATACTTAAAAAACCTTTTACCTTTTTAAGGCTTAGGAAATATATATAAGTTATAACTTAATAGTTATAAATGAAACAAATTGTGGGCGCAGGATGGTTTTTATTAGGTAATTGTACTAAAGGAATTCAAAAACTGTTACTAGTTATCATTCTTGTCTTTACTAAAAATAATCTACCCATATGAACAATACACTCATGGAAGAAAGTACTGTTCATTTGCAAAGTAAAATTTTCTCTAAGTGATTAAAACGAATAAATAAATGTTTAGTAATAATATTATTAATTTCATTAAATCGTAATTTAATTTTTCTTAACATCATTGAATTATTATGTAATGACTATCTCTTTTGCTAAAAGAATGCAAAATTTAATGAGAATATTTAGTAAATTGAGTCACTTCGACCGCCACTGAGGTTACACGCAGAACTACTGAAAATTTTCCAGCAACACAGCTGAATGTGATTGGTTACGTATGCCTGTTTTGTTTTATGTATTAAATACATGAGGAAATAAAAAATGGGCCTTATTGGGTACCGCTGTAGATTATTTATATTTAATCATTGCATCATCTAACTCACCGTTATTCGAAACAATCATAATAGCCTTAGAGCTGAGGACCGCCTGACCTTCCTCATAGTATAAAAGCTGAAAGTTTCTCTGTGAGTATACTACCTAACAGAGGTAAGAACGATCAGTAAGTATGGAATTTGGGGTATAGTAACTTCAGGAGATTTAATAAACAGTAAAGGTGCATAAAACAGTCATAGTGTAAAAGCTAAACTTTACATATATTGCTTAGGGACCTATAAGAAGACGTTACGTAACCCATTTATACTTTAACGACAGTCGCAGAGAAACTTTTATTTTTTATACTATGAGGAATGTCTGGTGCTCCTCGGCTATTATTCTATAACGTCACTACTGTGAAATGAAAAAATAATTCGTAAATTGTCTTAGTTGCTGAGAGATGTATAATCTAATCAAGGGAACCATTAAGGGAAGCCGATGTATATTTAGGGAAGCCGGTAATTTTTAGGGAAGCCGATAATTTTTAAGAAAGCATATTTTAAACATTATTTTGCACGCCGTGTTTGTCCACAGGGCCGCCTATACTCACCCCTGATCTGACTCATTTTTCAAAGAAGTACAAAAAATATCTTTAGAACTAATATCTTTTTTATTAGATGATATGTTCCTTATAATATAATATACAGTAAAGTAAAACAACAAGTTTTTACGTAGATATAGGTTTCAAAATAAAGATCTGGTACATCTGATGAAGAACCATAATTGCGTAATTGGTAAGTAAGCTCCCTACTCCCAATAATACTTTTCAGCTCTGTGCGACAATTCAAATTGTATTGTCGATTGATGATGAAATTATTATTTTCTTTGTTTAATACCTACTCGTACACGTATAGTTTATCTTTGTTGTCTTTAATTCGATATTTAGGATAAATGTTATCAGTTGTCGTCGTCATCGTTTTTTCGTACGACATCCACTACAGGGCAGAGGCTATGGGTTTTCACGATGATCGGTCGGTCCATCGCATGTCTTAGCATTATTTTTCTTATTTTAGGTATAGGTACTACTTAGACATAATTGTATATCTACATAGAATATTGGTGCTAGTTAATAATTTTCACATCTTAGCGTTTTATAACTAATAGATATATAATTAAGTACTCATTAGATTCTGTTCTATAAAAACAAACATTTATCTATAGAATTCTAGAGTAGCTGGTAGAAATAATGTTTGTGTAATAAGTTAGAATGAACTAAAGGTTATCTTTTGCGATAAAAGGACATAAATTAAGTCATGGTTAAACATTTATTGTAAATTCTCATAAAGTTTACATCAATGTACATTAGTAAATATTAAGATGAATATTGTCAAAAAAATGCTAGTGTTTCTGTACTTTTCTCTTTATGTTTCGTCGGTAACTGCTAGTCGACTAAATATAGTAAGCATAGATGAACGTTGGATATGTAACATTAGACAATCCTGTGAAAATTGCCTTCAATTACCTCATTGTTCCTGGTGCCCATCGGAGAACCGATGTTTTTCTGAACATTTACCACATAATGAACAATTTTGTGCAGAAAAAAGGATTCGTCATCCAACACATGGCCGTGAGTATTCATATAGATCTAATTTCATAAGTATTTAATTATCATAACAACTAAGTAATGTTTCAATATTAATAAATGTCTATTAATTAAAATTAAAGTAGTAAGTCATTTATAATTTAAATATTTTTTTATATATCATAGAAGGTAACAAGTATTGTGTCTTCAAGCTGAACTGAGCCACAGTTAGAGAAGTTTATTTAAAGGAATGTAATTAGCACTTATATTAAATATTTTTTATTTTAGGTACATTACAATAAACTTTGAAAAGTTATCGTAATATACTACATTTCCTGAGACTTTTCAGGGTGCGGTAACACGACACAATATTAATCCATTATGGTATTAATATTATTTCACTAGCTTTCCGCCCGCGGCTTCGCCCGCGTGAAATTCGGTTATACCGCGCGATATGATAAGGAGTATCCTATAGTCATTCCCAAGGTCTAGACTATTTGTCAAAATTGGTTAAGTGGTTTATGTGGTGAAGTTGTAAACAGTTAAACAATCTTACAGGATTTTATGTTTGACAATAAGGAACTTCCTTACAAACTTTCGTCCCCTATTTCAACCCCCCCTATCATTTTTTTCGCGATAAAAAGTATCCTATGTCCTTTCCCAAGTTTAGTTCTATCTTCATACCGAATTTCATCAAAATCGGTTCAGTGGTTTAGGCGTGAAAGCGTAACAGACAGACAGACAGAGTTACTTTCGCATTTATAATATTGGTAAGGATTAGGGTATTTAAGTTTCTTTTAGACAAATAATTACTTTATTTGGTAAATAAATATTATAAATGTTGTTTTTGATTATAAAAACAACTTAAAGTATATTACAGTCAGCAGTATGTGGTAATTTGTTTGTCATCATTTTTTCAGTGAGCTTAGAAGAGAACGCGGCATGCGCATGCGCAGGGCCAGAAGTAGTGAGCAGTTGTCCACCGGGTGACGTAGAACAAAAATGTTCTGGACGCGGGAAATGTGTATGCGGACGTTGCTTTTGTGATGCACACCCAGATCCATTGCATCCCAGCAAGGTATCATTACATAGGATAAAGTAAAGTCGATTTTTCTTTCTGACCCTATGTACGCTTAAATTTTTAAAACTACGCAACGGATTTAGATTCGTTTTTTTTAATAGATAGACTGATTGTATGTCTTTATATGTACAATAATAATCAATATAGAGTAGAGAAATACTGTAATTTTGGAGGTTTTTGATGAGTCGTAATTTGTTTCCACATTGCAAACACAGGCTGAACCCTACGAGACCTATAAAAATAATGTACTAAGTATTTGTATACTTTGAAAAGGTCTACAGAAAACTCCGCGATGGTATATGTCTATCTCTTATGAATAACCCGCAATAGCATTTTTTGTCATTTACTTTTTACGATAAATAATGGCTTATTTTCGAAGAAATTTTAAGTAATACAGCATACCTACCTATATACCTTATCCAATGATATGATATAGATTAATATGGCCGTTTACATCATGTAAGTTTAATGAATATTTTTGAAGATATTAGAGATTTAAGCTTTACTTCAAGTTTTACTCTACATTTAATGCGTGCGGCCCACGGGCAGTAATGAATAAATCAAAACTACTGGATCGATTTAAATCATTTTTTTTACTGAGTGACATAGGCTATATGCCGCAAGTATTTTATATAAGACTAGCTTTCCGCCCGTGGCTTCGCCCGCGTGGAATTCGGCTATATCGCGCGACGTATAAGGAGTAACCTATAGACTTTCCCAATGTCTACATTATTTGTCAAAAAAATATATAAAAAATAAAAATATTTTTTTATAAATTTTTTTTCGCGATAAAAAATATCCTTTCCCAAGTTCAGTTCTACCTTCATACTGTATTTCATCAAAATCGGTTCAGTGGCTTAGGCGTGAAAGCGTAACAGACAGACAGACAGAGTTACTTTCGCATTTATAATATAAGTAAGGATAATATAAAATATCAGTAAATTGACACAGTTAGGAAATGCTTTTCTGAATGCGGTGGATGCTGATATGAATCAAAAGTAATATTATATTTAATTACAGGTTATTACCGGTGACCATTGTGAATATGATAATTTTTCTTGCGATGGACCAAAATGCAATGAGGGGCCGTATTATATTTATCAAGAGTCCGAGACAAATGCCGGAGAGGATTCAGAAAAATCATAACGTTTTGATTATTTGAAAACTTTAAAAGATTAGTACGATACTATTTTACATAACTAGTTGCTGCCGGCAACTTCGTTTGTGTGGATTTGTGACCCTTGTACCTATTTCCATATCCCTATATATTTTATAGTTGTACGCGTTGTCATAAAAAATTTTTCCTAAATTATGCTGCTGTGGGGTTACTCCCAGATTATGTTGTCGAATACGTACATTATGAGGTATGAAAATATCTATTACACCGATCAACATTGCCGTGCAAAGTGGGGTCCCCATTTTAATATATTTTATAGCTAATCGCTTAATTCCGTATGAAATATTTGATTTTGTACATCAACAAAAAATCCTATTCAGACGTAATAGCTTTTGCTAAGCCATTACTATTTTTTATGGCTTAAATATTATATTATAAGTTTTCAAAATTAATTAATCAAAAAAATATTTTTTAATTACAATATTTACTTCATTTGTTGTAAGTATAACGATTAGGCCTGAGCGTAAGATAGTCCGGGCCTCTCTTATACAACAAAACGATTCATTTCAAATCATTCTAGTAATTCCATACTACAGGTAAAGATGTATGTGAAAATAAAGATAATAGACAAAATCTTTAAAAATCATTAATTTTATTACTGCCTTTCTTTACTATTCTAAAAAAAAATTATTCATTGGCTTTTTTTCACTGTTTTATTATAATTATAGATAGGTTATTATAGTATAGTAGATAAATTACATACTAGACTTATTGCGAATACATATCATTATTTTAATTGGAATTTTAATTCTCTTTTAGTACCGTATTGAAAAATGTCATTTGATATTTGAAAGTATAATTAATTAGTTGCAATGGCTTAATAAAGAAAATGTGTGTTGAGATAAAGAAGGTAGGTGTATAAATTATGTGTCAATGTTAAAAAGATAAATATAATTTAACAATTCAAATAAACCTAGTTCCCTAATTACATGCCTCTTTGGAGTGTACCTACATAAACATGATGATTGCAGATTCGAATTCATTATGTTCATTTAAATAAATTAACTTACGTATACTGCACTATTAGAGGCCTGTCGTGGCGCATAGGCACAAGCGTGTGACTGTAAACGCGGCAGGTTGTGGGTTCGATTTCTACTCTAGGAAATTCTTATTTCTTACATTAAATAATATTTTGTATTTACATTTCTTCGCTCTGATAATAAAGCAAAGCGCGGTGTTGAGTTCCGCCACTCGGCATGCAATGCCTCATTTCGGCTGAAAGTGGGGAACGGAAATCTTAAGAGATTGGAGTGTTTTAACTCTAGGTTGTCAGGTTCCCTCTGTCTACCCTGCTATGTGCGGGATACATAATGAAGCTACAAAAAAAATAAAAAAATGTATACTGCCGAAGTGACCTGTGCCCAACAGGTGCCCTCAAAACTATTAATCAAAATGCTTAAGCGGAGACAGGTCGAAACGGTAGTTAATAATAAAGTACAAGAAAAAAGTCTTAGTTTAAAGATGGAGATATCTCGTGGCAATTAACGAATTGATATGAGGCGGGCGTCTGTCGCGGATAGCTCATCGAGCTCAAGAGCTGCCGTTATGGTTACGCGAAATTAGATTTCAACGAGTCCATTTTCTTTTCTACGAGTTTTCTGCATCTTTATACCCGCGGAAAATCGAACGCCTTCGCAATAATATTAGAGGTCTTTTTAAATGACTGTCAAACCAGAAATTGATCATACCACAACTCTATATTGAAATAAAATGAAAATATTTGCTTAATATCTGATTTTGATTACAAAGAATTGCCGCATAAGGTCCGTTTAAAAAAGTAATTAATCTGCGAAGATTAACATTTTCTTATTTTGATTTAACTGCTACCAATACCTTTCAAATGTGCTTGCTGCTGACCGAACATCCAAAAGTGGAGTGGAGTGGAAAAGTGGAAGTGGAAAACAAAAAAAAACACTCTCATGAAAGGCGGCTTCATGCTTTATACTGTAGTCACTGTAGTAAAGACAATATGCGTTAAAGTGGCGGAACTTAACGCCATAACCACGGGGTTATGGCGTTAAGTTCCGTATCAATCGTGTTTACAGTTAGACGCTGTCTCACTGCGCCATGATGGCCTCTATTCTAATTGCAAGTTACTTTGTTAAAAGCATTTTACTCGATGTATAATTAAAAAACAAAAACTAATTACCTGAAACATTATACTTTCAATTTGTGCAAATCCATAAGCTCGTAATGACACAGAGCTGAGCTAATTAGTTTCATATTATAAATAACTATAATGTGTAATAATGATTATTAATATATTTATGTAGGTATTATAATTATTTATTGATCGGTTTAATTAGTATTTCTGATAACTATATATTAGTATAAACCGAAAGAATTCAGAGAAATTTAGTCCGTTCTTCATGTTTAAAGTATACGTTCTGACTTTTATCGATCGATACAAAATAGTTATATATGGATGCCCTATTGGAGGTATATGTACTACAGAGTAGCCAAATTGTGTTTTAATATGAAATATTTAATATACCTATTTATGTAAACGCGACAGGTTGTGGATTCAATTCCCACTCCAAGAAATGTAAAATTGAATATTTTCATTTCCTGGGTTTGTTAACAAGGTAAAGCGCGGCGTTGAGTTCCGCAACTCATCACGCAATGCCTCAATTCGGCGGAAAGTGGGGAACGGAATTGTTGTAAGAGAACGGAGTGTCTTGACATTAGGTTCTCTGGTTCCCTTTTCCTACCCTGCTATATGAGGGATATAGCGTGAAGTTAAAAAAAAGTAATAACTTGGAACATAGTTGGGTTAGAAGCCGTCACTCTCTTCCGGATTATTTCCCACAATGGTATATGAATAAATATTTATAAGAACTTTAATTGTTTAATACTTTTATCAATGGAAATGTGTCCGCAAATGTCATGTATGTAATATTTTAAAATAAAATGAATACAAAACTATCATTAACCTCGTTTTGTGTTATGGATAACCGGTAATTGTTATGATTGTGTTTAATAGAATTTACAATGTTACGTTATTTTTTATTTAAAATATGTATTTGATACACTTAATAAAAAACTAAAAACAATACAATTTAAAACTTTGTTACGTGGATGTTTTGTACGGGGATACAATTATATTTCTTTTAAGTTTTTGTTTAATTTATGTAATAAATTTTTAGTTAATTTAGTTAAAATAATACATTTTAAACTATACTCGTATACTTGTAAATAGCAGTCATTGTAGTATTCGTAGTACAATCATTATTGCATGTGGTGCTAACCTGTAATGAATTGTACAATTAGAGTTATTTTTTGTGCTTTTGTTAAAAATGTGAATGGACAATTGTAACAATTGCTGGGTTACCATAATAAATAAATAATAGCACACGTTGTTTCTATATTGATGTTTGTCTATAGATTTTCTGAAGTTGTATATTAAATTTTGCCATTCAATCAAAATTTTCAACTTTTTTGGTTTACTGATTTCTAGCTCTCTGGGAAAAAAAAACATTTGGCTACCTTGCGAGATAGTTAGAGAGAAAGAAGCATCAAACGCTGAGGACCCTGTACTCTTTTTTCGCTTACTTTTTTATGTTAATCTCTTCATACATGCCTTCCGGGGAGGTTCTCATGCTTTTTACCAGACCTTCCACTATCATTAATACTCAATTCACGAAGGTCCGCCGAGTTCTCCCCTACCTCTCTTGCCGCTCACCTTTACTTTATATTAATCTTACCATTCTTTCACCACTCAACCTTTTTATGGGATACCAACATTTAGCATTCCGTAAAAACGTAAATAGAACTTATAAAATGCCCTTATATTCACAATTACTTCTTATATAAATAAAACAATACATATTACATAGAAACGCGTAATACAATTTTAATTTCATAATTATATCGGAATGCAGCGCCAACGTAGCTCGTAGCAGCGAGAAATTTGATTATGGTGGAGCGCCTAAATTGTTTTAGACTCGATCAGTATCATGCACACGAATGGCAAATGTCGACTTGTCTACAATCCACTTGTGACATGACCGAAATAAATTTTCATCTCCTTAAATAAGTTTACGCTATTTCCATAAATTGGTAAAATGAACTAATTCAATGCGTGGATAAACTAGGTACTTACAAATGAGATCGTTGCCTTTTTCAATAATCTATTTTAAAATTAATACTACGTTAATTTTTAGCTTTTATGTGCTAACTTAAATAAAATATAATTCCATTATAAACATAATTATGAAAATGGAGTAAAGTGCATTATTTAGAATGTATGTGGTGTCCGACTTGGCCAATAAAAGAATTGAGATATAAACAGGTGCTTTTATAAGTGAATAAATTGATTAAAACTTAGGATTTAACTTGCCTAGCAATAAACGTAACAAATACAAATAGATTTCTATAACGGTCTCATGTCACGTAACTTAAATAGATTTTATGCTACGAAGGAATAAAAAATATTTAAAATGATACTTGTTGTACTTTAATACATAGAGTGCGTGTACAGTGTACTTTAAACATCCTCTTATTTTAATTCTGACCAACAAAAACTTATCGGAAATTAATAACTAGCGTGTGATCATATCGTTTTGTTAATATTTTTTTAAAATTAACATATCTACTAGGAATTGTATTAAACATTACAACAGAAAAAACATGACTTCTGTATTAATTTCATAATCACAAGATATCAATGAATCTAATGTTATATGTATAATATATGAGATATCGAGCACAATGAAGGAGATCACACATAATAATATGCCATTGGTATTCAGGAGCGGGGAAGAATGCACGTTCCGGCTAGGCGACTTCCCGGCGTGCCACTGATGACACCCGCCACCCTATGGGAAAATCTTTATCGCCGTTTCTTCGTATAAAACTCTTTGCAATACTTTTAAAATGTTGTGTCGTTGTTGGAATAAAATATATTTCATCTATATCTATATATATAATAAAAGAGCAGAAAAGTTATTTCTGTACATGAAAAATTTTAGAAAAATATCAATTGGGTACGTTAATATATCGTTAATAGAAGTGAAAAACCAATCAGTAGTATCTTTTGTCTGTCTGTCTGTCTGTCTGTATATTTGAACGCACATCACGCAAAAACTACTCTTGACAGCAGAAATGAATGAATTTTTTGGGCATGGTAATAGCTAGAGTCTGAGGTACATATAGATAAGTTTTTATCTCGTTATTCGACGTAGTTTTCATAGAAACATTTTCTGAAAACCTACATAGACAAATACTTTTTATATAGGGCTTGATGTAAGTACGTGGACAAGGTGAAAATGAAATGATTTTGCACAACAACAGCTTAGAGTCTGGTATGCACATAGATAAAGTTAGTATGGCTGTCAAGTTCAATTTAATTTCTTTATGAAAAATGCAAGTCAAGCATAGACAAGTTACTTTATATGCCGATAATTACTGGATAAAAATGCATCGAATTTTTTGGCACAGTAATATCTTAAAGTCTGGAGGTGCCATATAGATAAGTTTTTATCCTGTCATTCGATTAGTTTTCTACGCAAAAAAATAAAATACCCACATAGACAAGTTACTGGCATGCCGATAATTACTGGATAAAAATGAATGAATTTTAGCACAGTAAACATGAGTCTGAGGTACATATATAGATAGTTTTTATCCTGTCATTCTGATTTAGTTTTCATAAAAAAATAAAAACCCTCACATATAAATTACTTTATATGCCGATAATTACTGAATAGAAATGAATGATTTTTGCATGGTAATAGTTTAGAAACGTGGAGCAACTTATAGGATACTTTTGGATTGATAGTCAATGTAGTTTTCTGCTGAAAAATTTAAATAACTGATGGTATTCAAATTATGTCAATTACTTCATACTTCTTTCTAATTAACTCGTTATAAAAAATAAAAATATTAAGTTGGGTAATAAAATTAGTAAGAAAATATTAAAAGAAATGAAAAGAGAAGAAATATGCATTTATTTAATAAGAATCATATAACGGATTTTAGACAAGGAACGGTAATAGGGGTGCATGAACGGCCAATAAGTAATATAATAACCTTTATATTTGCTTTCAATATTTTCATGATTATTTATGAAATTTTTACAGAGTATAATGTAAAAATAATTTAATTTCTTACAATAATGGAATTATTATTTATTGGCAACATGTTAATTTATTTTACACATTATGAGGGGGTGGTTAGGTAAACTCTTTAGTTGATTTGAATATATTTTGTTAAGAAAATCTTATAGTAATAAATAAATTCTAATTGTAAGAAGTTAATACTGTGTTAATTCTTAGTTATTTATGGAAAGTGTTATCATAAAGTAAGAGACAATATGACACAGGTAACGTAAAAAAAGTAAGTTTTATTAGTAAAGATAATAACAATATCCTATTCCTGATTATTAACAAAAGTAGGAAACCTTAAATATTTAGGACGATATTTTGTTACTCTAAAACTTAGACTGTAATTTAGAAGATTTTATATGCGTGAATCGGTCTTATATATGTATCACATTCATGTGAGGCTACAGAATAACTAATAGGAAAATAAAAAAACTTGTCAAATTACATTGATTACAAAATTGTAAGTAAAATTAATTCTTTCAAATTACACTTATATTTGAGAAATGTATGCACTTAGAAATATCAAAATATTTAATAAACAGCATTCTCTCTTGCCACAAAATGATTGTTCATAGAAAATAATCTTTAGAAAATTTTTTTTCTAAGTCTCTTTGGTACCCCGACATACTAACAACAAAATGTTTATAATAAGTGTGGCGCCTCCCTGACATGGTTGAATAAGAACCCATCATAGCGGTCATAGTGTTGGACGAGACTTCGGCCTGGTTCGAGTCTTGCTGCTTTCGAAAATGGTTTTCTTTGCCTTCCGGTATGTGATAACACTTTAATAATATTAAAACACACCATTGGGTACAAAGTAAATAGGTTGTGGATCATCGTGACAGTGAGATAGGCTCTCTCCGCCTACTAATTAATACCTAATTACACTTCTAAGATCAAAACATAAACATTTGATAATATATATTAGAATATTCAGGATTCTTAATAATTATTCTTTTATTAAAAAAATATTTTTTCAAATGGGCTGATTTTTACATTATTAGGCGCAAAATATCTCGGCCATTGTTAACAAAAGCAGATCTTGATGTCGAGAGTCAAATCAAGTGTCTGGCCAATATTGGTTTCTTTTTCTTTTGTTATAAATGCAGTGATCGAGGTACTAAAAGTTTTCATATATAAGTTACACACTATATAAGTGGCTGTGTGCCACATTCCTCTTTTTCTTTTTTCATTTGAAATGAAAATTAGTGTATGCATATTTATGTTATAATAAGATTCTTAAAAGTATATAAAACAAAAAATCTTAACTGCATAAAAAAACCCAAAAAATTTTAATTTAATTTCTGTACAGAGCTTTCTTAATTTTTTTTTAGTTTTCCTTATTTAATTTTTTTTGAGCTTTTTATACCTCGGTATTTGTTATTATAATATTTTTTTTTAATTCTTAAAGTTTTTAGTTAGAACAAGACAAATTTCTACAAGACGGTAAATTTCTCGCAAATTTGTTATTTCAGTTTTACCGTTTAATATGTACATTTTGAAGCTGCGAATTCTGATTTCTATATATAAAATGTGGAAGTAATACGGCAAGGGTAATAAAGTCCAATAACAAAACCAAGGTGTTGCGTTAATATTTCACATGTAATCCAGATTACCCACCAGACAAAGGACTTAGTTTCAAAACATTACCTGAGATAATATTGACATCATTTTGAATTTATAGAGGCCCTTACTAGATATTTTTATTTCTATGTTATAGTTCTAATGAATGTATCAATTCACCCAAATATACCTGCTTATCTATCGACTTCAATGGTCTGTTTTAATATCCCGTACAAAAGTGCTGTGGTTGTAGATTACTATGGAATTCCCCTACTTTAATAACTAAGTATCTTCATTGAATATTCAAATAGAGTTAGTATAAAAATATTCATAACTCTGAATTTTTGAAAAAGAACATGGATGTACTTAAGCCGGTCATCTCTAAAATTAAGCGAACAAATTAGTTAAAAATATGCAGATAGTTTAGGAATGTATTCTTGGCTAATAAAGTATATATATTTTTTTTAATACTCTAGGTGAAAACCCATAATATGAGACTATGGAACTTTTTACTTATTTCAATTCTTTATGCAAAATGTGCATTTAATAATTATATAAACAATTTATAATTTTATATCAATCGAGTTTTCAGATTATTTCCTTTTACAGATAGATAGATTAATTCATTTCCAAATTTCCGGTTCTAAAACATAAAGAATATAAAATGGTAAATTTAATGTAAAAACAAGTTTGGTAAATTAATGTTCTTAAAATAAATTAAAAACACTGTAAATTTATATGAAGCAAGTAAACTCATAAAAAAAAATAGTTTTTGGTTTCAGTGTGTAGGGTGTAAACAATGGCAATACATTCCCTCTCTCTCTCTACATTGAGTCGTTAGTATAATATGTAACGTGTTACAATTATGCTCCATTATCTATATACTTTTAGTTTCTTTTTGTAACCAGAGTTCCCGTTGACGCGTTAACAACGCGTTGTCTTGGCTGTATATAAGTTTCACTTTATATAAACCTCAAACTACAGTGGTAAAAGTGTGTAACGTTTATTTTGATAATTTAATATAGTTTGTACGCATTATTTTTAAAAATATATTAGCATTCTGTATTCTCTATATAAACTATATGCAGTTAAATGAAATTTGCTCCTCCGTCCGCGTAATTTTTCCTTTCTTTAAAAAGAGGTACAAATCTTTGTCCACTTTCTATTTATACATAGATAACGCATATGGAATAGAGTACCACCAAAGATATTTTTATGTATAAGTAATTATAAAGCACTAATACTATTGCCTTTGTTGACTAGTACTCACATACTTATAGTTATTCGCGTCCACACAATCAACGCTTAGCTGACTCTCCTATTGAAGTGGCTGTCGAGGGCGGTCGTCGCCGTTCTTTCTGAAGGCGGGCGGACATCGATATTTACAAACTTTCAGTGGCACTCAAAAGTTCGATTAAATTACAATTAAATAAAGTTATAAATTTCAGTGAAGTACTATTCAATAATTATTATATTAGTCTGCATTACCGGGGCATCTTTTTATTTAAAATTACAAAAAGAATATAACTCCGCTTAGTAATTGAAAATCCGGGATGATTTATTTCATGATTAATTATTATTAGTAATTTTTTGCATATTCAGATAACACTTATTTAATTACATGAATATAATTTAAGCTTTCTAGTGTACTTATCAATGAGTTATTAAAAATTATACTTCATTTACTAATCACACAGCATGTGCCAATAGTGCATAACAGTTGTTAACTCAGTATATTCCCGACCTAAGGAGTCGTGTAAAGGTCAGCTTAACACACAGCGTCCGCTCCCCGCACGCCGCCCGCCTCTCGTGACTACAAAAGAAGTGCTGCTCTTCTGGTGGTCGAGTCAGTCAGAGGACGCCACACCGTCGACACTACACCCTACCCTCAGATGCGGCTAGCTGCCTCTTGAAGACACAATTTTTTTTAACAATAATACTATTGTAAAATCAATATAATTTCTGACCTGGAAGAATTTCGTGTTAGGGGTAAGGGAGATGGTGGGATTATATATGTACTCTATATGAACACTTTACGGACCTGCTCGTAACTCCGTCTGTGGAACCTGGATATTCCCGGGCCGTTTCCTACCGGTCAGAAGCTCCTATGCATCCTGAATCCTGGGACGACGTAATGGCCGACGTAGAGAACAAGATCATGGCTGGTGTGACCCACTGGCAACATCCTCACTTTCATGCGTATTCTCCCGTCAGGTAAATGCGTATCCCTCTCTATTCTTGGGGACATGCTGTCTCAGGGATTGATGCATCGGTTTCTCTTGGGTAATGAGTAAATTCCAGCTTTTTCTCATTCAAGTTGTTCGTAATATATAAATTTTTTCTATACTACTAGCTTTAGTGAAGATATTAATGTATAATAAGTTTTAGTGGGATGATCTTGAAATAATTTCGTTAGGTAGCGCTGTAATGTTATATCGCATATTTACTGAAATATAGCATTACTCTCTTACTAACGATGTTTTACAATGAAATTCATTGAGTCCCAGTATAAAAAAATTATACATAATCAGGAGTAAATCAGATAAAAACTATTAGTATTTCTGGCTAAGTAAATCAATATCATTCTTTAAATAATAACGTGTACTCTCCTTTAAATAATATCTATTCACAAAAAGTAGAGCTTAGCATGCCTGTTCTATCAGTTAAGTCGATCTCTTATTTTTATACGACTTGCAATATTTCCATTAAATTTGTAGTGATTGTTTATCAGTTACGGTGTGATTTTTATACAATACCTTAAAAATGATAAAGTAAACTTTTTTAATGGCTTTCTTTAAGTATTGTTTATGTTAATAATTTTCTTTACCAAACAATTACGTATTTGAAAATTGTATATATTTGCTATATAGAATCCTAACGATTAATTTTCTTCCATTTTTTTGCTTACATTGGATAGATTTTTTACCCAATAGTAAAAAATAGTTTAATTGGTATTTATTTTATATATGTTTCAATTAACACTTTTAAATTATGATCGGTGATAATATTCTGATGGCTTATTTTAACATAAACACATTATATTAACGGATATACGTATAGAGCCAGCCTTGTTGCCTATGTTAAACAATACGTAATTTTTTTTTTTTTTTTTTTTTTTTTTTTTTTTTTTTTTTTTTTTTTTTTTTTTTTTTTTTTTTTTTTTCATTGTACTTTGAGATTTCGGACCATGCCGCCTTCGAGGTCATTACACTTACAGCCACCCCACCTAGGCGCGTATATGCTTTTACGAAAATAGATCTAAAATACATGCCGGATGTTGCAATAAATTTTATCTCTCCAAGCTTGAACCCTGCACCTTTGAACGTGCTACTCCAATTTTATTCATTTTTTTACCCAAACTACGCCGCGGCTGTGTTGTGTTTTTGGTGTTGTGGAAGCGGCTAGAACTCCAGGCATCAGAGAGATTTTTAAATAAAAAAAAAAAGGAAAGAAAATAATAATATTCCTTTATTGTACACCCATATTAATTACAAAAAAAGAGAAACATGAAACAAAAATAGTTAAATTGTACAAAAGGCGACCTTATCGCTATAACAGCGATCTCTTCCAGGCAACCTTAAGGCATAGGAAATAAAGGAAGGGAAACGGGGCTAAGGGGGTGTGAACAATACATAAAGTAGATGCGATAATAGATAAAATAAATATACAGCTATATAAGTAATACATACAATAAATATATATCATATACATACATATACTTATTACATAATATATACACTAATAAATACATATATAAGTATTCTATAATCATATATATTACATATACATGAAAAAAAAAATATATATATATATATATATATATATATATATATATATAAATGGCAATGTAGGTAATATATTTTTTTAATTAACGATATAGATGACAGTTACGTTTATTATAGATAGGTTATAAAGAAAGATAATATATTTTAAGCTGTTGTTTAAAAATGGATAATGATTTTGCTTGCCTCATATTCAAAGGTAAATCATTCCATAATCGAGAGGCTGTAGCTGTGAAGGAGGAACTATAAAAGGAAGAGGAGTGTGAAGGAATTTTTAGGATAAAATTTTCATCAGAGCGCAGATTTTTGGGATGAGAGTGTCCTAGGAACTTGAAACGCTCTTTTAGGTAGGGTGGAGTGCATGGATCAAACAGTATACAGTAAAGAAGATGAAGAATATGTGTATTCCTGCGAAGACGGATTGGGAGCCACTTGAGCTTTTTACGAAACTCAGAGATATGGTCATACTTTTTTAAGCCAAAGATGAACCGAATAGCGAGATTTTGTAACCGCTCAAGTTTGTTCAATTGCTCCTCTTTTACGTCAAGATAGCACGAGTCAGCGTAATCAAGAACTGGTATAAGGAGAGATTGTGCTAACACAATTTTAGTTGGAATAGGTAGAAAATTACGCAATCGTGAAAGATATCCTACCGATGCAAACATCTTCCTACTAACTTCACTCAACTGTGGAGCCCACGTCATATTTTGGTCAATAGTAATGCCAAGATTTTTAACAGTCTTGCAGTACGGTACAATTTGTCCATTCAGAAGTATAGGAGGTAGAGAGGAGAAGTTAAGTCTAGACATGAGCTTTGGACTACCGATGATTATTGTTTGAGTCTTACTCGGATTTAACTCAAGTCCAAAAGATAAGCTCCACTTAGATATATTTAATAAGTTGTTATTTATAAAGCTGATCGCAGCAGGTAATTCAGAGAGCTTAGAATGGCAATAAATTTGGAGGTCATCTGCATATAGGTGGTAGAGAGAAGTGATGTGTTGGGAAATATTATTAATAAAAATTGAAAATAAAAGAGGAGACAACACGCCACCCTGCGGGACGCCGGCACTGACTAAAGACCAGTCCGAAAACGAATCATTAATTCGAATACGATGACGGCGTCCATACAGGTAATTATGAAACCAGTCAATTACATTAGGAGATATGTTAAGAGAACTTAAAGTGGCGAGCATGATATCGAAATCTACGGTACCAAAAGCATTGCTAAAGTCTAGCAACGTTAATATTGTGACCTGTTGCGTGTCCATACCCATACGGATATCATCTGTTATTTTAAGTAGTGCTGTTGTCGTGCTATGACCTGGTCGAAAACCGGATTGTAGGGGATTAAGAAGGTTATTTTGAGTAAGGAAAGGAGCCAGTTGACGTTGCACCAGACGCTCAAGGACTTTGGACAAGAAAGGGAGAATGGAAATTGGACGGTAATCGCTGTGACATGAAGGATTGTTCTTTTTGGGTAAAGGAATAATTTGCGCTTCCTTCCATGCTGAAGGAAATTCACAGGAATCAATGGAGGAATTTAATATGGATGTTAGGATAGGGCATAAGATATCAAGTATAGGGATTATCATTTTGCGACTGACGCAATCAGCACCTACAGCATCAGAACTTATAGCCATAATATTCTTCTTAACATCACTTTCTGTAAATTGACTAAAGAAAAAGTACGGAGTGTTAGGAGAGTTATGTATTAGATCGTTGTATTGTGGCTAAATTACAAAAATCTTTATAAGCTGATACCTGTATTTAACCTGATATAAATTGCTAATATTGCTGTAAAGTATCATCTAGTTTCGTTCAGTAATTTTAGCGGGAATGACAAACAAACATTCTTTTATCTTCGCAAACTTTCGCATTTATAATATTACATAGTATCATGATATCTTATATACTTATAAGTAACGTTTTCAGATCATTCTCAGATGTGTTTTCATACGTCTTTGGTTATGGGTTCGATTCCCTATCGGGGAATGGCTTTATTTAAATTACTTTGATTTCTCCCCAATGGGAGATGGTTAGGTTTTGCCAACTAATACGCAATGTCTCTATTACGGATAACTCAAAAACTACTCGGTGAACCTCAAGTAAATTCAACTTCACATGAGAAGCACTAGCTATCATATAAGAAAAGAATTATCAAAGTTGGTCTATACAGCAAAAAGCGAATTAATAACCTCCTCTTTCTTTGAAGTCGGTTAAGAATAAAAAGAACTTAAGACTTTTCTTACAACTAACCCCAGTTCTTATGTAAATATAATACTAAATTTCATACAAAATATGAAGCGTGTGAGAGATATAATGTATGTATCAGTTGTCAACTCATATGT
>JAKGSA010000211.1:1107753-1172423 GCA_033558755.1 Philaethria dido | reverse complement strand
ACTTAGGACTGTAATTTAGAAGATTTTATATGCGTGAATCGGTCTTATATGTAATATTCATGTGAGGCTACAGAATAATCTAATAGGAAAAAATAAAAAAACTGTCAAATTACATTGATTACAAAATTGCAAGTAAAATTAATTTTTTTCAAATATAATTTATATTTGAGAAATGTATGCACTTAGAAATATCAAAATATTTAATAAACAGCATTCTCTCTTGCCAAATGATTGTTCATAGAAATAATCTTTAGAAAATTTTTTTTTCAAGTCTCTGTACCGACATACTAACAACAAAAATAAGTTATAATAAGTGTATAAAAATTTCGACATGGTTGAATAAGAACCTATGTCATAGCGGTCATAGTGCTTGGACGAGACTGGCACTGGTTCGAGTCTTGCTGCTTTTCGAAAAATGGTTTTCTATTCCTAAGTATGTGATAACACTTTAATAATATTAAAAATACCATTAGTACAGTAAATAGTAGTTGTGATCATCGTGACGCAGTGAGATAGGCTCTCTCCGCCTACTAATTAATACCTAATTACACTTCTAAGATTAAACATATAAACATTTTGATATTTATATATTAGAATATTCAGACTTAATAATTGGAAAAAGGTAAATAATTGTAAAAAGGTAAGATGTAACCACAAAAAAAATTTGGTGAGGCAAGGCGAATATTTAGTTGTAAAAATTAAATACGGCAGTACTTAACATGAAAATAAGTGATAAATCCTAAGTTGAGCGCGAACGAAGTCGCGGGCACCACTAGTATTTATATATACTGAGACTAGACTCGTTGCCGCGTAACGCGTACGAGTATATATGTAATATTTTACTGTGCTGGGTACATTTATTTTATTTTATATTTCTATTGCATTGCTTGTTATAAAAAATAATAGTTCTTTGTCTCAATATTAAATCTGTCGAATTAAACACTTCTTCTTCCATATAATTTTCGTAATGATAGGCCCTAATTTTTTTCTTTGCGTATAAGTCTAGTAATTTATACAATTTTCAGTATTTTTATCTGTTCAAAATTTTGGCTAACTTTTTAATTTCATATCAAAAACTCTATGTAGCGTTAAAAAATATAGATATATAAGGTTATAAATAGTAAAGTACGAGTAAATGTTAGGAGGATATTACATTTTTGAAACGTCGCCAAAAATTTTACATAGGGCCTAATTAAATTACTTTTTTATAAGTACTGACCCCTAAACTTCTTGTTAAGGTAGTTTTCATTACTGTCTACTCATCTCGGTTTCGTTTGGTTTAGCTTAACAAGTAAGTGTTAATTCACGATTAACGAGAATGAGCCTCTAATTAGGCATTCAAAAATGCTGAAATAACTGTCACAATTTTCATTTAAGTTTACGTAGAGCAGCAGAGCTAGCCTTACTATACGTCCCGGTTTGACCGGGATAGTCCCGATCTGAGATCCCTGTCCCGGCGTCCAGGTCAAACTTGAACAGCACCGGCACCCCAACCAATCGTCTCTTTGTCTTTTTATTAAAAAATATATTCACACTTATTAATATGTTTTCAGTTCATAATAATTTTGATTGCATTTCAAATATGAAAAACATAAATTAAGCGAAAAGCAAAATGAAAATGAGCCTCTTTCTCTTCTGCGTCCCAGTTTGGCTCTTCGTAATTATGGTAAGCCTAAGTAGAGCTATTGCTTTATTTTTTATTTCCTTCAGGAACATCATTTTAAAAAAATTGAAACGACTGCACTGACTTTACCATCCATAATTTCTGTAACTAAAATATTCTAATGATCATATATTTACTTTAATATGTTGAAATTTTTATACAATGTAAATTCGTTATATTACATTGCCTACATTATTGCCATATCAATTTGTTTTCAAATATATCGAATGGTTTCTTTTACACGAAAGGAAAAAGAAATATTGTAACAAATTTCGAGAGTTAATTTCTTTTTCCTATTTCGAACAAATATGTAGGAAAATTCGATTCGCTGGTCAATACAACCTTCTTTTATCTATCTATAATAAAAGCAAAAAATTGTGCGATGGGAAAACGGTCTGTCTGTACGCGCACGTCTTTCAAAATGCTGGACGGATTTGAATAAAATACAGGCAAGACACCCAGACTTTAAAGATATACAAGAAAGTATAATTTATTTTGAAGTCTTGACTAGATACTTAATATGTAATCATTACAAAACAGCAAAATTATATGTGCCTTCTTTACAATAATTTTACAGCGTGGCGGATTTTCCGAACATAAAAAAAATTAAGATCTGGAACTTGTGATGAAAACCTATAACATACCTACAAGGAAATACCATATCAGCACCACTGGAAGGAATGATTTAATTTTAAATTATCTTCATTTCCCTGCTCCGGTTTTGAATACAATTTAAATGTTCTGTGGGTCATAAAGTCCATCAATTAGTAACTAAATATACAACAATAATTAACTATCATAATAGTTTTAAAGTGATATGGGGGCTTTACCTTAGTACGACACAAAGATGTATTCAGCACAATGCACTTATTACATGTTATTCTTTTACAAAAAATATTTTTTTCAATGGGCTGATTTTGCGATGACAGGCGCAAAATATTCGGCCATTGTTAACAAAAGACCTTTCGATGTCGAGAGTCAAATCAAGTGTCTCACACATATTTTTTTTTTGTTATAAATACAGACTGGTGTACTAAAAGTTTTCATATATAAGTTACACACTATATAAGTGGCTGTGTGCCACATTCCTTTTTCTTTTTCATATTTGAAATGAAAATTGTTAGGTGTATGCATATTTATGTTATAATAAGACTTTAAAAAAATTATATAAAACAAAAAAAAATCTAACTGAATAAAAACATAAAAATCTAATTTCTGTATTGAGTTTAATTTTTTTTAGTTTTTATTTAATTTTTTTGAGCTTTTTATGTCAAGGGTATTTTGTTGGTTACAATATTTTTTAATTTTAAAGTTTTTTAGTTAGAACAAGACAAATTTCTACAAGACGGTAAATTTCGCAATCTTGTTATTTCAGTTTAATGTTTAATATGTACATTTTGAAGTTGCGAATTCTGATTATATATAATGTGGAAGTAATACGGCAAGGGTATTAAAGTCCAATAATGTAAACCAAGGTGTTGTTAATATTTTTATGATAATTCAGATTACCACTCAGACAAAGGACTTAGTTTCTCAAAAATTACTTAATACCTGAGATAATATTGACATCATTTTGAATTTATAGAGGCCCTTAATTAGGATATTTTTATTTCTATGTTATAGTTCTAATGAATGTATCAATTCACCTAAATATACCTGCTTATCTATCGACTTCAATGTATTCGTTTTAATATCCTGCATAAAGTGCTGTATTGTAGATTATGAATTCTACTTTAATAACTAAGTATTCATTGAATATCAAATAGAGTTATATAAAAATATTCATAACTCTGAATTTTTGAAAGACCATGGATGTACTTAAGTCAATAGTATGTCTAAAAAATTAAGCGAACAAATTAGCAATATGCAGATAGTTTAGGAATGTATTCTTATTAATAAAGTATATATATTTTTTTAATAATTTGTAGAAAACTCATAATATGAGACTAGGGAACTTTTGTTACGTATTTCAATTCTTTATGTAATTAATATTTAATAATTATATAAATAATTTATAATTTTATATCAATCGAGTTTCTCTAGATTATTTCTTTTACAGATAGATGGATTAATTCATTTCAAATTCTGTTCTAAAATATAAAGAATATAAAAATGGTAAATTAATGTAAAAACACGTTTGGTAAATTAATGTTCTAAAATAAATTAAAACACGTACTTATATGAAGCAAACTTGTTAAAAAATAGTTTATCATGTAGGTGTAAACAATGGCACACATTCTCTCTCTACATTGTCGTTAGTATAATATGTAACGTGTTACAATTATGTCTATTATCTACATACTAGTTTTTGTAACCAGAGTTCTCAAGCTGACGCGTTAACAACGCGTTGTCTTTAACAATGTATATGTCACTTATATAAACCTCAAACCATGGTAGTGCGTGTAACGTTTATTTTGATAATTTAATATAGTTTGTACGCATTATTTTTTAAAAATATATTAGCATTCTGTATTCCTCTATATAAACTATAAGTGTGCCAAATGAAATTTGCTCCTCCGTCCGCGTAATTTTCTTAAAAAGGGGTACAAAGTTTTTGGTTCACGTATTTATATATAGATAACGATATGGAATATATCACCAAAGATATTTTATGTATATAATTATAGCACTAATACTATTCGTTGACTAGTACTACATATTATAGTTATTCGCGTCCACAATAAGCGTTTAGCTGACTCTATGAAGTGGCTGTCGAGGGCGGTCGCCGCTGCTTCTTTCGAAGGCGGGCGGACATCGATATTTTACAAACTTCAGAGAATTAAAGTTCGATTAATTACAATTAAATAAAGTTATAAATTTCAGTGAAAAGTACTATTCAATAATTATTATATTAGTCTGCATTACCGCACTTTTTTATTTAAAATTACAAAAGAATAGTAACCTGCTTATTAATTGAAAATGTCCGATGATTTATTTCATGATTAATTATTATTAGTAATTTTTGCATATTCAGATAACACTTATTTAATTACGAATATATAATTTAAGCTTAAAATTTAATAATGAGTTATTAAAAATTATACTCATTTACTAATCACACAGCATAAAAGCAATAGTATAACAGTTGTTAACTCAGTATATTCCCGACCTAAGGAGTCGTAGCGCTTAACATACGCGTCCGCTCCCCGCACGCCGCCCGCCTCTCGACCAAAGAAGTGCTGTCGCTTGGTGGTCGAGTCAGTCAGAGGACGCCACACCGTCGACACTACACCCTATCTTCAGATGCGGCTAGCTGCCTTCTTAAAGACACAATTTTTTTTTTAACAATAATACTATTGTAAAATCAATATAATGGATTCTGAAGAATTTCGTGTTAGGGGTAAGGAGATGGTGGATTATATATGTACCTATATGAACACTTTACGGACCCGCCGTGTAACTCCGTCTGTGGAACCTGGATATCTCCGGGCTGCTCTACCGTCAGAAGCTCCTATGCATCCTGAATCCTGGGACGACGTAATGGTCGACGTAGAGAACAAGATCATGGCTGGTGTGACCCACTGGCAACATCCTCACTTTCATGCGTATTTCCCGTCAGGTAATGCGTATCCCTCTATTCTTGGGGACATGCTGTCTTCAGGGATTGGATGCATCGGTTTCTCTTGGGTAATTATAAAATTCTAGCTTTTTCTCATTCGTTGTTCGTAATATATAAATTTTTTTCTATACTACTTAGCTTTAGTGAAGATATTAATGTATAATAGTTTTAGTGATGATCTTGAAATAATTTTCAAGAGTAAGCGCCAAAATCGTTGGTAGAGAATAATGCTATATATTTACTGAAATATATAGCATTACTCTCTACTAACGATGTTTTACAATGAAACTACTGAGTCCCAGTATAAAAAATTATACATAATCAGGAGTAAATCAGATAGAAAACTATTAGTATTTGGCTAAGTAAATCAATATCATTCTTTAAATAATAACGTGTAATTTCCTTAAATAATAGTCTATTCACAAAGTAGAGCTTTTAGGCATGCCTGTCTTATCAGTTAAGTCGATCTTTATTTTTATACGACTTGCAATATTTCCATTAAATTTGTAGTGATTGTTTATCAGTTACGGTGTGATTTTATACAATACCTTAAAATGATAAAACTTTAATGGCTTTCTTTTAAGTATTGTTTATGTTATCAATTTTCTTTTTACCAAACAATTACGTATTTGAAAATTGTATATATTTATATATGAATCTAACGATTAATTTTCTTCCATTTTTCTTACATTGGATAGATTTTTTTAGTAGTAAAAAATAGTTTAATTGGTATTTTATATATGTTTCAATTAACACTTTTAAATTATGATCGGTGATAATATTCTGATGGCTTATTTTAACTTATAAACACATTATATTAACGGGTATACGTACATAGCCAACCTTGTTGCCTATGTTAGGTTTTAGGTAATTGCTGTCGTTAATGATGAAGTCACGTTTTTGACTAGTATATCTTTATAATTTTTTGAGGTAGATAGATAGAAACTATCTATCACTATCAA
Organism: Philaethria dido; assembly: GCA_033558755.1. Classification (NCBI taxonomy): domain Eukaryota; kingdom Metazoa; phylum Arthropoda; class Insecta; order Lepidoptera; family Nymphalidae; genus Philaethria; species Philaethria dido. The sequence goes on along the minus strand of JAKGSA010000211.1, from coordinate 1,166,239 downwards.
TTCATGCAATACTGGAAATGCTGAAATTATATATTTATTGATTATTGATTCGATAAATATACCTTTTCTTATAACATGTCTTAAAATTTCGTTAACCATTTGAATTTTTTGTTAAAAACTGAATATCATATCATACCTATCTTAAGGTTGAGATATAAGGAAAGATAATATCAGGTATATATTTTATATATTCGTATTTTGCGTTGAAGTATTCATTAAAAACATTTCTTTCGTTGTATAATAAAATATAGATCATTTTCAAATTTGAAAAAAAATCTGCTAAAGTGCTTTTAGTGCGTAACGCTGATTTGAATTACCTTCGTATGATAATTTTAAACTGATTAAAACCGATTTATTATATATTCTTTATATTTCTTCCTAACAAAATTAATGTTATTAAAATATATTGTACGAATTTAATATTTTTTTCATAGCAAAAGAAAAGAGAACAAAATACAACATCAATATTGGAAATCAATTCATGTCATTTATTCAATTCGAGCATTATAATTTGTCGATAGTGTAGGTAAAGGGTTGCAATAATATTGATTGTCCGTGTACTATTCAGCTACAGCCTACACGTAGTAGTTTTAAATAAGTTATATCGGGTCTAACTGTGTCAGTTAACTATGGCCTTGTAGGGTATTTGGTTTTCGCACATTTATGATTAAATATTTTTTATTATAAATTTTTATTGCATGTCTACACGTTTTTAGTCATGTGAGAATTTAATATTACAATTTTAATATGCATAATAAACACATCTAATAAAGCGAAGCGAAATATGTATTGTTTCAGGCGGCCAGCCCAGCTTGTACTGAATTAGAAATAATAGTCTTAGATTGGCTCGGTAAGTACCCACTACTAATGTTATATGTTTTAATGAATAAAAATTATAAATACTTACTGGTTTTTAAAAGACGATACATATACCTATTAAATAATAATCTCGTAAAGAGTACAGTAATATAGTTTGTACTAGGATATTGATTATTTGACGAAGTAGTACATAAAACAAAAAGTTAAGAGAAAAAAATAGATTAAATTGACGAATAAAGACAGTATTTATTATTTAGCTATATTATCAAACTAGCAAAACTAACTTGGCTTTCATACAAACTTAATAGAAAGTGGTTATAAAATTTTATTTTTTTTTAGGAAAGGCTATCGGGCTACCTCCATCATTTTTAACTTACGGAGAGGGCAGCAAAGGGGGTGGAGTAATAGAGGTAACGTTTTATACAATACTAGCATTTTTTTACAATTTACAATATATTTCTTCTAATTGAAACTTATTAACATAAATAAGATAATTATTAATATTCATTTGCCTGTCCACTTCTTTTAAAAATATGGAAGTAAATATAAACAGTCTAATTTAGATATCCTTATGTATTTAAACTGGTAGATACCTAATACTTTCATATACCTATCAACAAGTTATCACAATTAAATGTATATTTAATATAACTACTGTCCCCGTTAACGCGTTAACAACACGTTGTCTTTAACAATGATAATATGCCACTTTTTATAAACATGGATGTCATAAGTGTGTCAAATTCCATGCTACTCTGTCCGCGTAATTTTCGTAAAAGGGCTCAAAAATTTTTGCTTTACGTATTTATACATAGATTAATATTAAAACAGTAAGAAATAAAATATTATTAAAGCAGAAAACTTATTGTCAGGATACTCCATTTTTCTCTTTTTAAACATTACAGCGAAAAGGCGTGTATTTTTTAAAATAATTCATCAATTTTAATAATCTATAAACTACTGTAATTGTAAAATTTCGTCGAGCGTCTATAATAATCATTTTCTGGTGACACAATTAGGATATCTACTTTTATGTCGTTGTAGGGGTCAGCCAGTGAGTGCGTCCTTGTGTGTATGCTTGCGGCGAGAGCTGCGGGTATCAAACGCTTGAAGCATCAGTTCCCCACCGTCGATGAGGGCCTTTTACTGTCCAAATTAATAGCATATTGTTCAAAAGAAGCTCACTCTTGCGTTGAAAAAGCTGCCATGATTTGCTTTGTAAAACTACGCATCTTACAGCCTGATGAATACGGAAGCTTGAGAGGAGACACTTTGAAAGAGGTAAGTCTTATATAAAGTGCTACGAACATGTATTTCAAATTTATTGAATTTATTAACATATAGTAAGAATATGTTAGCCAAATAAATAAATATCTTTTAGTTTTCGAAATATATTTTGGTAGATGAAATAGCTAAGTTGGATGTGATTAGACTTAGATAATATAATCGAGCGATAATTGAAAAAGCGGGCCGCGTCATACCGAGACCTCGCCGACGCCTCCGTGTCGTCGGGCGTTTAATGAATCGTCAGTAGATTCCGGAAATACGTGGCGCGCCGAGAAGCTCCATCGTATTGTGCGGCACTTTCTATGCGACGAATACTGAAAATTCATCATTCAACCCTCTTATGAAAGAAACGATTTAAATATAACCCGTTCAGAATTGAATTAATTTTCTTTAATCAACGAGTTAAGATCTTTAAATAATATTGGTCTGGAATAATTGAGAAATTAACTTTGTTTTATACAGTAGGCATATACTTACATTGTAGGACAATTTCAACACTAATAATAAAATATTAATAATGAAATGTTTTATAAGGCAATGGAAGAGGATGAAGAGGCAGGGCTGGTGCCATTCTTCGTATCAACTACACTAGGAACTACGTCCTGTTGCTCTTTTGACAACTTGACAGAAATTGGACCAGTAGTTCGCAAGTTACCGTCCGTCTGGCTTCACGTAGACGCTGCGTACGCCGGTGGCGCCTTCCTCTGCCCTGAACATAAGTATCATTTAGCAGGAATTGAATATGCTGATTCATTCAACACAAATCCCAATAAGTTTATGCTCACTGCTTTCGACTGTTCTCTTCTGTGGGTGACAAATCGATACTTACTCACTTCGGCCCTGGTCGTGGATCCGCTCTATCTACAGCACTGTTACGATCACACTGCCATTGATTATCGTCACTGGGGTATACCGCTGAGCCGCCGTTTTCGATCTCTCAAACTATGGTTTATGTTGAGAAGCTTTGGCATCATCGGTCTGCAGAAATATGTCCGAAGACATTGCGAACTTGCCAAGTACTTTGAAAAGCTAGTTAAGAAAGATGAAAGATTTGAAGTGTGCAATCAAGTTATGGTACGTATTAAATATCTTTAGGTCTTTATTTAATGTCTGTACCTACTTTTTTTACTTTGATCGACAAATAACCTTTCCATTCCATTAATTAGGGACTTATGCTTAAGCTGTTTCGCTGTTTAATTTATTAAACAATAAATGGCATTTGAAGTACTAATCAAGTAAAATTAAGTGATAATAAAATCATTCATAAATTTTAGCTGGGGCTAGTCTGCTTTCGACTATTAGGAGGACCAGGTGAAACGGCTGCACAAGTTGACGAATTAAACAAGAAGCTCTTGACTAACATTAATGCATCTGGGAAAATTCATATGGTCCCGGCTTTGGTGCGCGAGAAATTCGTCATTCGTTTTTGCGTTGTACACCAGCATGCAACGCGTGAGGACATCGGTACTTACTTTAAAATATTCAAAAATATATTTTATTGTATATAAATACTTTAATATACTTTAATATAAATTTTGTCTTACAGAATTTGCTTGGGATACTATAACAGACTTTGCTACGGAATTATTGGAAGGACCGGATAAGGAAAGGGTATGTACTACAGACATACTTGCATACCTACAGGCAAGCAATCCAATAACACAAGCTAAAGTAGTGGAAGGCAATACACAAGCCGCTGAAATAAGGCCTGCTGTTATATCTTCATTAAGGAATAGTTTCCTTCTCCGTGTTAGCAACAAAATTTTATCAATTTGGATGTTAGCTTGGACTAATCTCCTCACTTGGTCATAATAAAATATTTCACGAGACTCATGCATCGTTGCGTTTTCATCCTCATCTATCATATTATTAAAAAAGGCTTTTATTTTAAGTATTTATTTGATCATCCCATAGATTTGGTTAAGTATTTTAGCATAATAAGTTCTAGTAATGTTTTATAGAACATAATGATTTGCTCAATGTTGCGGTTGTCTTCACCACCACCTTAGGTGATCCGTCAAGAGTATATTTATCTCTTGTTTCTTTATAACATAGTATTGAAGAACCATATAATAAAAAAAATTATATGTGTTTTAAAAGTAGCCTTCATATTTCTGTCCAATTCACTTGTTTTCTGTGCATTTTGCGTATCATAAAGCAACATTAATTGATATGACGTGAGAGGTTGTCGAGATTACAGGTTTAGTCCGTGCTCCTTCCCGCTAGTTGTCCTACAACTTGCGGGGTAATAGGAGTTTCAAACAACTGACATACTTACTGACAATGCACACATCATCATTTACTATGATGAATGAGTGAATGTATATGTCGTGTACGGCGTCAGTCCTACACATGGCATCTGATAATACGAGCTCTTCTTCAAAAAATTGGCGAGATGGCTTTCTCTCTGGATATCACTTTATGCTACTGGGTATGTTAATTTATCAATGATTATTATTCAAAGAAAAAACAACATTTAATTTAGTCTCCAATGACATTATAGTAAAAACATTAATACATTTAAAATTATTTCTTAAGCTCTAAATTAATCTTTTATAAGTGTTAAAGGCGAATAGACAAAGCCCGTCGTTCTGTTCCATCACTCAACACGTTATGTTTTGAATACAAATGAAATGTGGAGAATGCAGTGTCTCGATTCTATGTTCTTTCTAACTTTACTAGTACGAGAATAAGCGAGAAGCTAAATGTTAAAATGTTATGATTTTTTAAGTAAATTGACTTAAATAAAAAAACCTCTTATTTGAAGTTTACATTGACAAGCAACGCCTCGTTGAGGACTTACTCCTAAAAGATTAATGACACTTCTTTAGAAGTGTTTAAACCTCAGTGTTATAGATATAAAACATATATTTTAATATATTAATTATAATGTAGGATTTGAATGAAGAGCGAGCTCGGAGAAACCGGGCAGCTCTCGCTCACAAGCGCTCGTTCTTCGTGCGTATGGTTAGCGATCCGAAGATCTACAATCCTGCTATCAACAAGACCCCGCCGCCGGTGCCCACCAGTCCTGGCAGCCCAATCCCTGCAACACCCGCCACGCCAGATACGCCTTCCGAAGCTGGCTCTGTACATCTTGTGCCATCCACTCCGTAAGTCTATATAGCTATAACTAAATTATATCAATCAAATGATATTTAAAAAATGTTTAAAACCTTAACAATCATATATTAAAAGAGCATGTGAAGCTTTTGTTAAATGCAGGCAAATATTTTCACTTAACTCGTTCGTTCGTGGAGGCAATTAAAATTTTGTGACACTTCTGTCTTTCTCTATACTGTGGAATATATGGATAATATTAAAATAAACTTTATATTAATATATAAAAAAAATCCTATCAATCCATCGGATTATTCCTTACAAAACCGGAGTAGCAAAGTTTACTTTAAGTACCCATACTTTACCACGTATAGGATTCGAAGCTGTAACCATTTGCAGTGCTGAATGTGTCATTTCGAATTGGCAATGCTAGTAAAGTGACAGCAAAAATAGTAAGATTCAACTCTTTGTTTGAAGCTTTTAAATGTAGTAACAAAGGGTAGGAACATAGTAACATTTTACGTAGTCTATTGTGCGGCAAAATGTCTTTTTATTTTATCGTCTTCCGTTAGTCGAAGTACAAATTCACATTCTGATATCAAATGTTTCAATAAAATCGCCACACGTAGGATCACCCATAACTGTTCTATAATTTTTATAATAGATCAGTAACATGATGTAATATATTGTGTAATAAGGAAATTTTACTAAATTTAATAAATTCTACTTCTTTTTATTCTTAGGAAACAATCATCTTGGATAAGTTGGCCTCTCGCTTTCTTCTTCCAAAGTGTTGATCACGATGCTAACGATGTACCACTGAGGTAAATATTTTATATTATTAAAGTAAGTCACACCTCAAAGCTGTATGATGCAATTTATAGGATTAAATCAGCTAAAATTGAAAACCCCCTTTTCTTAAATTAAGATTTAGCGTCACAACATCATTTTAATTTACGAATATTTTGTTTTAGATTCCGCCATCTTGACACCATGGTACGCTTGAAGAGCCCTAATCAAGGAAGACGCGGATCGTCCCCAGGCGCTTCACCCGAGCGCCGCGCGCCTTCACCTTCTGCAAATTAACCGTGCTTGCCCACTCGACGTTCATTACCTACTATTCTATCAATAAATAACCGTATGAGCATTTAAATGGTTTTCAATTTATTTAAAAACTGTAGTCTTTTTCTTGCTTTTAGCAAGGTCAAACGCAACACGTAGTAATGAAAATAACACATACGTCCCCCTTAATGGGAATCGAATCCAGAACCGTGTCAGTGTATACAGTAGAATAATGCCCTTATTACACCACAATGAAATACTAGACAAATTGTCAAATCGAAGAAATCGTCAATAAGTGTACATTTTTGAGATTAAATATAAAATAAAATGTACCTATATGCCCCGATGTGGGCAAATTTGTAGACAGAACAATAAGACTATATAATTAGTAGAAGATTTGGTACACGGCAGTAGCTAGAATAAAATTAAACACTATAGCGATAAAACTATTTTTATTGGAACTGGGTGAACACATACTGCTTTTTTTTTGTTTGTGGCCATCGTGGCGTAGTGGAACAGCGTCTTATATTAAAGGCAATTGGCTGTGGATTCGCTCTCTATCAGGGGAATGATTATATATAAATTATTTTTATTCTCCCGTTCTAAGTATGACAAAGTGCAGCCTAACGTTCCGCCACCTAACACGCAATATCTCGAATTCTGGCTGAAAGAACAAATCGGAGTTTCTTGATTCTAGTGAAGCGAAGTAAAGCATAAGTGTATTTTTTTATATTGGAAACCAATTACAGAAACCGAAAACAAATATGTACCTATATAAGAATTTCGACGTCGCTTGATAGAAGGTATAGCTTAATTGGCTAGAGGGAAACCTGTGATTAAACTAACAATTTTTAATTGAGCAAATATATTTTACTTTTGAAGTATGAAATTTAAATTCAATTTTTTTATTACATATTATAATAATATTTGGTTGTCGGTCAGAAATTATTTTTCATGTTTAAGTAAATTAGGGCAAATTTAAGTAAACATCTAAAAAAAATGCTTATTAATAATTTCCCCCCTTTTCCCCTTTCCCACCCATCCTTTCCCCATAATATGGTGGTTCCTATAGCGGACTACTACATTATCCTCCCCTTTCATCTGTATCCTCTAGGTTGGCAACGCATCTACAACATGTCTGGTGGTGTAGATGTTGATGGGCAAAGGTAACCACTTACCATAAGATGGTCCTTCTGCTCGTTTGCCATCCGTTATTCATAAAAAAAAAAAAAAAAAAATAAAAAAAAGAAGATAATAAAAAAGTTTTGTACGTTTTATTTACATTTACATATTCAATTACAAGACATGTTTCTTCATTTCTCCATCCCAAGCTACAGTATATAAAACATTTTTATTTTCTGTATCCCACGCCATCCCTCTTACATAATTGTTATGCAAATGTCTATTTTCATAATTCAAATTTAATTTAAAATCATTCTCGATTCCAAAAACTGACACAATTTTGTTATCACAACAGACCGATAGCTGATTAGATCTGAAAGAGAAAGAGCACTTTAGAATATATTATATTTGAATAACTCTGAAATAAAATAAGTTCCATAATAATTTGTTTAATATAAATTAATACATAGCTTCACACTGTATCCCGCATATAGCAGGGTAGGCTGAGGAAACCTAGTGTTAAGACACTCCGTTCCCCACTTTCCGCCGAATTGCAGCATTGCGAGCTGAGTGGCGGAACTCAACGCTGCCCTTTACCTTGTTACCAAGCTCAGGAAATGAAAAGTCCATTTCCTGGAGTGGGAATTGAACCCACAACCGGTCGTGCTTACAGTCACAGCTTGTGCCTCTGCCCCAGGACAGGCGCGGGTTATAAATTAATTATAACACAAAATAATATCCATCTTATAGTTTATAGCAAAAATTGTATCAACTGCTAGAAAAGAATGCTAATTTACCTATATTCTTTCAAAATATAAAAATGTTATATTTTTATAATATATGATTGTATATGCGAAGGCACATTTTTGTTTTTTTAGAAATGGATAGAGAACGAGCAGAAGGACCACCTGATGGTAAATGGTTACTTTCGCCCATGAACACCTACAACACCAGAGATGTTCTAGATGCGTTGCCAACCTAGAGGATACAGATGGAAGGGGAGGACAATGTAGTAATCTGCTATCGGAACCACCACATTTTGGGGAAAGGATGGGGTGGGAAAGAGGAAAGCCTGGCTCACATGCCATCGAACCGGAACACATCATAAAATATTTGTCGGTTCGCCTTAGACATGATAGTTGTCGAGCCAGACGGAGGACGAACCTCCTACCACCAAAATACTGGGATACCCGCCTCTTATGGGACGCTACCCAGCAGCAGAGAGGAATTGTATTCTAACCCTGTCCCCTCACAGAGAAAACACATTGTTCAGTATTTTAGAGGAAGCATATTGTTCAGTATTTTAGAGGCTTAAGTCCTTTATTTGTGAAAGATATTATTATCATTATTTTTTATGTTTTACAATCTATTATAATCACAAGATTTTAGCAGATGGGATGCATCATTTATATTGCATTTAGGCAAAGAGGCCATTGTCTTGTTTGCATTTCATACACCACCCTTTCCTTTCACCCGTTTAACAATTATTTGAAAGCTGATTAAATCCTATATCAGGAGTGACCAAGCTCCTTGAGTCTGAGCCATTATTCAAAATTTTGTGATCCGCAACCCGCAATTAAAAAAGAACAAAAGACTACTAATAACACAAACTTGACATATTAGACAAGTCACAGAGATACTAAACTCTATGAGTCTTATAAGCCTAGTTTTAAATAATGAAAAGAAAAAATGCTCAATTGATCTTGATATACTTAGATGTAAATATTAAGTACAATTCTAAAATAATAATAATATACCTTCACACTGCAACCCGCATAGACCAGGGTAGGCAGAAGGAACTAAAGAACCTAGTGTTAAGGCACTATTCTCTTGTAAAGATAACATAGGCAATTACGGAATATTCAAAACATTTTGAGTATTATTTTCTATAGAGGAATTTTAATTTTGAACTAATAATAACAACACTGTAATTGATTCTACCTTTTTAGTATTCAAAATTATTTCAGAATGAATAATAGCTTACTGTGGTGAAATAGATATTTTATGGATAGCAGCATGTAATTCGGCAAGCTTAACTGAAGACAATGGGTTTCTTATGTCTACTAAGCTTATACTTCCTGCTTCATCTCCAAAAATAACATGATTTTCATTAAGCCATTGCAAGCATCGGACTCCACAATCATTCTGAAGAACATCTAAAATAATCATAATTTTCGTTAATTACTTAAAAACTATATTTACACAATAAATATATACATTAAAAACTAGTGATTTCTAATATATAACCTTAACTTAGACTAATATGGAAGTTCTTACCTAAAGCGGGCTTTGCAATATTTTCATCCCATAAATATATAGAATAATCAACTGAACCAGTTACAAAACTTGATACAGATGCTGGTCTAACTGAAACTCCATATATTGATCTACTGTGTGCTGCAATATAATTCCTAATACAAATCAAATCTATGGTATCCCATACCTGGAAAAAGAAATAATTTAATTATATGATATGTTTTATTTAAAGACAAACAACTTTATAAATATTAATCAAGGATATTCTAAGGAATATAACATATGAAGATAAATTCTAATTGTTTCATATAAGTATTTTAACCTTTATGTTTCCATCAGTACCAACTGTCACATATTCTTTGTGAGGGACCAAGCAATCTAAACCTAATACAGCTCCATCATGTTCATCCGCTGACTGCACTTCATTCCATATATTCCAAGCCTCACCTTGTTTAGATGACCATATGCTAACTGTGCCATTGTCTTCACATAGTAATACCTGTAAAATAATAATGTAGGCAAACGAAATTATAAGTTAGTGAAGAAATAATATTTAAAATGTATGATATATACATAAAAAATATAAATATCAATCAGACAAATTCCTATTTTTTATAATTTAAGTCAGTGTAAAAAGCAAATACCTTACTAGAGTTTTCGATGAAACAACCATCAGCAGTACCACTAGTCAAATAGATGTCCTTTTTTGTAATATGAACATTATTTATGTCATTATTTTTCTCAAATATTCTTGCACCACCATTCCAATATCGTCCAGTGAGTTCAGAGCAACCAATTAAAACAGTTCCATCTAAAAATATTGTGTTTGAGGTATATGACCTATTCATATTATATGAAATAAGATTGCAAGCAATATTGCGTATATTTATTGTATTATTTACCTTCGTGAAGACGAATATAGTCAAGATTTGATTGTGTGCTAGTTCCAGTTGTGTCAGTCCGATAAATTTCTGCATTCAAATGTGGTGGAACTATTTTGTTGCTGTTATCCATGACTTTAAGATGATTTTACTAATATTTAATTTCATGAGATAGGTTAGGTGATTTTGTTTTTATGCTAGTTACTAATATAACAAAAGGGAATTCAATATAACAATTTCAAATTTAACATTTGTTTTTGACTAAATATGGCATAAACTTAACTTGATTACTATATATTAGTGTAACCTGTAAGTTTGAATTTCAAGAAACAAGCGGATACTGTACAGGGTACAACACCATAGACAAAATCGAACTTTTTACTGTTGACATTTATGATATATTAATGAATCAAATCCGATGCCTAAACTACGAAACAACAGGATATCGAAATATACCATACTATAATAAAATAAAATATTTTAAAAAGTTTTCATGATATTTACTATAATGTTTTTCTTTCATATTTTTTATATTTTTGTAAAAGCAAGAACATTAAATTTGTAGTATACTTTTAGTTTGCCAAATGGGGACTTATTATTATAGCTGGGGCCACAGGAACTAATCCAGCGTTCCATGGACCCCGGCTACATGCTAAAGAAGTAGTTACAGTAGTTAGTAGATAGACACGTTCTACGTCAAATCCCTTTAGCTTTAATAGACTACATACAATAATAAAATAATCTTTTAATGAAATGCCAAATTTCAAATAATTATAAACGAAGTTATAGCAAAAATCTTTCAACGTTTTTGTCATGTAAAACCTTTATGCAGAGCAGGGTCCATATGGTCTTAGCAAAAATGTGATTACTCAATATTTAATATTTTATAGTGTATTCAAAATCACAAAATCAACAACAACAAAATATGCTTATAATTTATATCGCTTAAGAACATGTGTTAAATAGTAGTGTCAATAATTTCATTTTTTTACTTAAAATTACACAAGGCAATATATTAACAATTAAATATAGAGAAAAATACATTTCATGTGAAAGGATTAAATATTAAGGATACAATTAAATAAAATTAACGATTGTCTGATCTCAATATCCTTTATTTCCATATCTAACAATAAAATGGTATACATTGATACAGCCACAGTTAGATTAGATCTTCTAACATGGTTACGAACATCAAACTACACACATAATGAGCTACGAATAATGAATACACTAAGTGTAGTACACGAGATCGAAATATAAATAGAGGTCAGAAATATATTATTTTATTTATATAGTATCTAAAAAATATAAAAGGAATTTCTGTATCTAATACATTATGTAGAATAAATAAAATATTATAAATAATATTGTTCCAAACAAGAATAGTAAAAGCATATTATATAGCGATTAGAATAATTTTATAAAGAATTATATCACGCCTTACGCTTTATCCCTAGAGGGGTAGTCAGAGAGAACGGAGCGCCAAACGCTACGGTCCCTGCATACCTCTTTCGCCTCGTTTCACAGTCATTAACCTCTTCATGCTTGCCCTCCGGGGGGTCCTCATGCTTTTTACGTGACCTTCCTCCATTGATACTGTGTTCTCGAAGGTCAACCGACGTCTCCACCTACCTCTCTTGCCGCTCACCTTTGCTTCATATATCTTTCTGACTATTCTTTCTTCAGACCTGAGCACGTTCTTCTTCATTCTTACTATAACGTCCTCGCTTATACCCGTCTTTCTAAGTATCTCTTCGTTGCGGATTCGGTCAGCCAAACTGACTCCGCATATTCTCCAAAGAGATCACATGTCTACAGACTTCATCTTTCTTTCGTTCTTCTTTTGACAAACCCACGTTTCACTGCCGTATAACAGCGTCGGCACCAGCATTGCATTGTGTACCAGCCATACGTGCAGCTAAGCTGACGTTCCGCCGTCCCATCAATGCAGATAGCGCACCATTAATCCTGTTACCGGCAGCAATACGCCTTTCCACATCCATATCGTATCTTCCGTCTCTGCTAAACATACTTCCCAAGTATACTCATTCACTTGTTCTAATTTGAATTATATATCATTAACATCTAATTGTTTCTTCTACTACTGAACTACACAATTAGAAAGTTGACAATATTGTTAAGTAAGACGATAAATAGACAGAGTTTTCTCTACGTAAATATATCGTAATCCTTTATTTCATTACAAAAGGAATTAGAAAGTAATGTATCAAACGGCATAAATAGTATTTGATACAATTCATATTGCTTGTTAAAAATATATATAAACGTAAATAGAAATTCAAATCTACAGTGGAATGATCTGTCACATAATAAACGTTACGAATAAGCTTTACAAAAACTAATATTAAAATTATAATTTTATATCATACTAGCTTTCCGCCCGCGGCTTCGCCCGCGTGATATTCGGTTATATCGCGCGATATGATAAGGAGTATCCTATAGTCTTTCCTAAGGTCTAGACTATTGGTCAAAATTGGTTAAGTGGTTTATGTGGTGAAGTTGTAAACAGTTAAACAATCTTACATGATTTTATGTTTGACAATAAGGAACTTCCATACAAACTTTCATCCCCTATTTCAGCCCCCTCTATCATTTTTTTCGCGATAAAAAATGTCCTTTCCCAAGTTTAGTTCTATCTTCATACCGAATTTCATCAAAATCGGTTCAGTGGTTTAGGCGTGAAAGCGTAACAGACAGACAGACAGACAGAGTTACTTTCGCATTTATAATATTAGTAAGGATGTTTTTTATAGAACTTGTTATCAAATGTATCTGCGCTTTTTACAATTTTTGACCTATAATTGAAACGAAACCTTAATATCGATTTAAAATTTATAATCTAAATACATTTTTGTATGGTGTATAATTGTTTATTAGAAAATAAAAAATATACCTTTGAAATACTTTACGTAGGGACAGCGTTTTAATGTGTAAATAATCATTTAACATTTTTGACACGGTTGACTTAAATGGTATCTCTTAAAATATGCATAACACAACAATTACTGTTCAATGTAGGAGCCCTTGGTGACAAAGGATCGTTTCTTAAACTCCTCTGCTACAACAATATCATTAGGATATTCAGCTAACTTCTCATCGTTGGGAACATAGTAGAATCCCTCGAAATGAGTGAACTCTTTGGCGATGTGGTCCTCCAAATTATAAATTCGATATGGGGTGGAGACAGCCAGTAGGTTCTCTGCAAATTTGGTATTTATTTATTTATTTATTGATCCACCAATGTTTTTTTACATCAGTACATACAAATAACATATACAGTACGGTAGGAGGACGAGTAGGGCTTAATCTAAGCGTAACAAACACAGGCGGGTACGTCATGCATAGTATGAAGAAAGTATATTCCTAAATACGAGATGAAATAAAAAAAGGGGACGCAAAAAAAAATTAAGCAAAAGAATGATGTTAAGAAAATTAGAACATATTTAAAATTACTGGTATTTTGTATTTAGCATTATTGAAATCTTGTTGCTTGAATCTACGTTCATTTCTATAGATAACTACTACCATTGTCTAGGTATTTATTAACCAATCTGCAGTCTGGAAACAAGGAAATTTGAACCACAGTTTTCCGAGGTGGTGGATAGAGGCGGTTATCTTATTACGAGGCCTTGTTGGTACATGTATATTCAATCTTTTTATTACCTGGTATCAAATACGTGAAAATTTTAGAGAAAAAATAGATCCAACCACTTTTTACGTTCTTCTAAAGAAGTCATTCGGAAATGTTTTAATTGCTTACTATAAGAAGTCAGTTTCTGTTTTGAAATTCTATTTGAAAATAATAAGTACCGCAAGAATCTTTTTTGTATTTGTTGTATCTTCAGTGAATATAAGGGAGTTGTATAACAGAATTAGAACCTTGCCGCCACTAATATTCCTTATAATTAAAAATCCTAGCAGCGATGAGGCTATGTTGGCTGTATGCTTGTATGGCTATGTCAAATGTGAGGTGCAAATCTCAACCTTTTATTATATACTACAACTAAATCGCGGGTCTGGTCAACTTCCTATAGACTATATAGGAATATAGAAAGTTGCCTTTTTCTATGGTATGACTTTATCCAATGCAAAATATCACCAAAAATATCATAGGAGACAATTTTTTCAATAGTATATCATTACGCAAACTATCAAAAGCCTTATTAAAGCATGTATATATTATGTCTACCTGTTTACGAGAATCCAGAGCTTCTATTAAGTTTTCTATAAGAAGTTCTAATGAGAAAGAAAAATAAGAAGCTATAGAAAAATAAGAATAGGCTACCACGATTGGATGCCTCCTGCATCCAGCGCTTTCCCGCAATTCGGACTAGGACTTTGTTAAAAATAGTAAATGAATAGAAATAAAATGTATCCTATGTCCTTTTTAATACCTCTAAGAACATATGTACAAAGTTTAATGATGATCGGTTGAGTAGTTTTGGCGTGAAAGCGTACCAACAAATTTATAATATTAGTAGGGATAGGGATATGTATTTAAAAGATGTCAGGACGACTTATTAACAGTTGCCTTAGTTGTTAGTTAAATTTTTTGGATTTACTAATATTGTTGAAGAAATTTCTTGTTATATCATTTGGGTAAAGTTGTACCGTAACAAAGGTAAGTTACTGATAAGGGCAACTCAACAGTTGGTGTACGTAAAATATTTATAAATAATTATTAAATGGTTCATAATTGAGCCATTACTTATCAGCCTTTACCATCAAACAACACACAATGAAAAATGAAGATTAAACTTAACGATTTAATTCCTTAATTATATATACTATAAAAAATGTTTACCATGTGCAATGTATCTCTCAGACTGGTCGCCAGCAATCACGCGGTAGAAGGGCTGGTTCGTCCCTTTATGCAGGCGATCGCGGGAACGGCTCGGCCGGCGCGCGCCGTTCAGCTCCCAGTCGCGGATTATACATACGTAGTTATACAATTTGTGGTAGCAAGTCATGCCCACCGCGAATATGGGCACCTTGGCTGACCGATCTCTCTTTACGACGATCTATTGAAATCGTGAAAACTACACTAGACTGCCGTTCAAAATATTATACATATATTTAAATATAATATTTCACTCACGTCGTGATATACGCCTTCTTGTGGTGGATTTAGTTCACATAGCGACAGTATCAACTGCATATATGATTGGTGAATCTGAAATGTTATGTTGATTTTAAAATCATTAAAAACATTATAAAAATTTATTAAATTTTATACAATTGCAGCGTTTGGCACTCGCTGATCAAAAGTCAGGACTATTTTCCCGGGAATTCAAGGTAGCTGTCCTCACCTCCAAAGTATCATGTACACCATATTTTCTTTATACTTTACCCTCGCGTAGAAATTCAAAATGATGCTTACGTATTTTAGATTGAGTTTATTATTGAAAATTGACGAATTAGCGTTTTCCATTAAAAAATATAGGAAACCCTTGTATTGGTTGTGTATGGTTTGATTTGTCCCGAGGAAATCCAAGAGGAATATAGCGTTTTGAGTTTGACTGAAAACAAATATATCATTACTAATTATTTAAATACAAAAAAAATATATAAAAAATCGAAAGTTCAAAAATGTTCACACCAATTCTTTACGAGAGATTTCGTTTTCATGTACGAAGAGTAGACGTACTGCAGGAATGAATCTGGGCAGTATTTAGTTTCGTTAAGCTCAGAATTTTGGGCATAAGGGCACCGTCTTTTCGGCTTCAATTCTCCCGTGCGGAGGTCTATGGTATATAATCTTTTGCTTGATTCCTTATTTCGCCATTCCAAAAACAAATGATCCGGGAACGCTTTGAGCTCACAGTCTATACCAAGTCTCTGCGCAACGGCTTGATAAATGGCACCAAACGTGAATTTATTGCCATGACTGTTTTTGATAACCTGTTGCGTAGTAAAAAGTACAAATTTTGATTTTAACAAAATATTGGACTCGATCACTAAAACTTCTCTAGTTAAAACATCCATATAACTTAATATATACCTTAAATTAATATGAGACAAATTACGAACGCGTATGTTTATTAGTGAATATCTATATATAACGCCTATCGTGGCGCAGAGGCACAAGCGTGCGACTGTAAAAGCAACAGGTTGTGGGTTCGATTCCCACTCCAGGAAATGGAATTTTTATTTCCTGGTTTTGGTAACAAGGTAAAGCGCGGCGTTGAGTTCCGCCACTCAGCACGCAATGCCTCAATTCGGCGGAAAGTGGGGAACGGAATGTACACAGAGTGTGACACTAGGTTCCCTCTGCCTACCCTGCGGGATACCGCGTGAAGCTATGTATGTATGTATATAAAAATACGTGAAGCAAAAACTTTATACACCTTTTTACGAAAATTAAGCGAACCAAGGAGCATGAAACTTGGCACACTTCTAGTTTATATAGAAAGAGTGCAGAATGCTCATTGTTTTTTTTAAATAACGCATAAAAAGTATATTAAATTAATAAAATAAATGTTACACACACACACCACCATGGTTTGATATTCGCGTTTATATAAAGTGACATATACCTACATTGCTAAAGACAACGCGCTGATAACGCGTCACCAGGGCTACTAGTGTAGAGAAATCTCTATTTTATTAGTCATGGGTGTATTCCTTTTTTAGTTGTAACGGTATCCGATATGAAGTTTTCATATCCTATATCAAATCCGTT
The DNA here is from genome assembly GCA_033558755.1 of Philaethria dido. Lineage (NCBI taxonomy): Eukaryota > Metazoa > Arthropoda > Insecta > Lepidoptera > Nymphalidae > Philaethria > Philaethria dido. The sequence continues at coordinate 1,149,046 of JAKGSA010000211.1, read as the reverse complement.
TTCAGATTCGTTATACGTTGTTTTAGTTTTCGTTACGACTTACTTTTCGAATCTCATCGTTGAGTTGTTGTTACGATTTATGTATAGTTATTTGATATCGGATATGATAATTTAGATATCGGTAAATATAAACAAAACGGTCTCATCCCTAATAGGTATTATAGGCACTTAGTCCAAGAAAATGTCAATGAAATCTATTACTGGTGGGTTTTTTAAAGCTAAAGAGTCAGCCAGTCTTTAAAGACATATTATAACTTCGCTTATTTCTTAATCACACTAGAAATAGAAATGGTACAAAGTACATACCTCCGGGATGTCTATATTAGCAGTTTTGACGCTAAAAGCAATAGAGAAGCGTTCATGTCTATAGATGGCATGAGATATAGCTTTAAGCACTTGTTTCTCGCTAGGTGGTTTGGTTGATTTAAAGTTATCAGATTTGTGCTTTAAAATATTCAATACATGGCTCGTAAGTTCATCGATCTACAATTACAGTTAAAGTAAATTTCAATTATTCATTAAGAAAAAATATTCAAAGAGTAATATAATTTTTACTATACCTTATTTTCAACTTCATCAAAATCATAAATCCTTGTGGAATCTATCCATTGCGCAAAGAAAGTTAAAACTTTTACCGGAGACAGTTCGTTTTTCGAGAGCAATTCTACCCACTTAACACACAAAAATGTTTGAATCATATAACGAAGAGTTATTTTCGCATAAAACATGACAGTCATTGTGTGCAAAGGTCTGCAAATAATATTAAATATTTTACAATACATACAACATAAATTAAAATTGTAACACATGAACGAGGTTTCTTAAGCTGCGTCTCCACCGAACAAACACTGTCAACTTTTGTGTTGTCAACATGTTGGTGACAAAAGTTAGCAATTTTATTTTTATTTGGTTGGAAAGGCAGCTTTAGAAAAGCTGAATTTAAGCTACCAAAACTTACTTCAAAAATGTTTAAGAATGTCCCAAAATGTACTCAATTTGCCTTTCTTGTAGTTTTCTAAACATTTTTCTTTAAAAATGGTCTAGGTGTCATTTTATTTAACAAAATAAACAACAAATTGCTAACATAGTGCATTTCAACTTACTTCGTGATTATATATATATGATTATATATATCTAACACAAGTTTTCGTTTTTCAATAAAAATGTATTCTGAACAGATTCCACTTATCACCTATCTAATATTACTTCTAACAGATACAATTATAACTAAAAAGCAATTACTAACTGAGCGAATATAGCGTGTAGCGTACAACTTATTTACGCTAGATTTGCTTAGTTCAGTTCCAAAATATTTTTTTGTTAATTATCATGAAAATTCGACTACTGTTATTGAGGATTTTATTGAGGATTTTTATTTCAAAATAATTCATTTGCTAATTAATTTTAAATGGAATTAAATGGAATCACATTTTCATCAATCATTAAATTTATTACTTAAACTGTATTAAAATTTAAAAAAAAAAAGATTCCAATCATTAGCATCAAACCAATTAGCATACGTACTTCGAGCAGGTGTGTCGATCTAAATAGTAATCTCCTTCTTTTAAAATCTCTTGCAGGCAATTTATTATGTAGTAGTAATTCATATTACCCTCATTTGCAATCATAAAGAACGGTTTTATATCTTCTATAGACATTCCGTTAAGTCGCCTGAAATAAGTTTTACTTTATAAATGTATTAATATTTGTTCATTTGAAATGTGTAAATACTTTATTTATAATGTGTGAATACTTATATATATTAACCTGTGGGTTGTACACGTGCGACTGTAAACGCGACAATTTGTGGGTTAGATTCCCACTCTTCCCTCTCCACCTTACCTTCTCCTAGATAGTATTTTCATTTCCTCGCTCTGGTAATAAGGCAAACCGTGGCGTTGAGTTCCGCCACTCAGCACGCAATATCCCAATTCGGTGGAAAGTGGAGAACGGAAATAATAAAAGAAAACAGAGTGTCTCAACACTACATACTCTAGTTTCCTCTGCCTAACTTGCTATATGCGGAAAGATAGCGTGAAGGTAAAAAAAAAGTATGTTATACGATGATGAAGTTGTTGACCATCACAAGCCTTAATTTGATGATAAATTGATGATAATTATAATAGTATAATTTAAACGCAAGCAGGGAGTAGTCGAAATGGACCAGACTGACTGTCCGAGATATAGATTTTTTAAATTACTTTACCCGTTAGAGAAGACGTAGCATTTTATTCTGCCGTACATTATAAGCTGTCTAAAAATAAAGTTTCAATATATACTTTTTTAAATCAATTTTTTTTAAGGGTGTGGCATCCTTTTTTCTATTTTATTGGTTGGATCTGTCTTATTATATATGTGTAAATTTTAACTTAAATGACCTTTGAATTACATATGAAATAAAAATCTGCTCCGTCTAAATGTCACTGCTTTGGGTTTTTAATTTAAGAAAATAAGTAAAGAACCATAACAATCCGCTGATTGACTATTAAATAGTCCTTCAAAATATGACCAATCACAATATCCAATTATATATTGTAAACTATAAATTTGGTGTGCTGTAAAAGAGTAGAATACAAAATATTTGTAAAATTTTGTTTTGCTTTAAAAAAGGTTGAAGTAGTTCATTAATGTTTTTTTGTAGATCTTCTTTATTTTGTAGGGCAGGTAAGTTAGTCCATAGGTGTACACTAATATGTTTTTCATTTTTCTTTATGTATATATTTTTTTTAACTTCACGCTGTATCCCGCATATAGCAGGGTAGGCAGAGGGAACCAGAGAATCTAGTGCTAAGGCACTCCATTGTCTTTCAACAATTCCATTCCCCATTTTCCACCGAATTGAGGCATTGCGTGTTGAGTGGCGGAACTCAACGCCGCGCTTTGCCTTGTTGCCAAACCCAAGAAATGAAAATACTAAATTTTAAATTTCCTGGAGTGGGAATTGAACCCACAACCTGTCGCGTTTACAGTTGCACGCTTGTGCCTCTGTGCCACAACAGGCGACAGGACATGTTATTAAATAATAATAATTTGTATTCAATTATGTAGTTTATGTTATGTCATGTTTTTCAATTTATCATAATCTCCCAAAATATTAATAAGCAAGATAAAAAATAGTTATAGAGCACATACAAAGGTTGATATTTACTTCATAATCTGTATAAGTAACAATTATATGCAGGCTTACATTTATTCAAACAATATTAAAGATTGCACAAGTGCCTTATGTATTTGTTTAATAAATTTATGTATTTTAAAAATTAATAGATATTCACTAAGTTGTTGATGAGAAAATGTTAATTATATGTAGTTATATTAATACAATATTTTTCAATAAGTATTTTTATGTTTTAACAAAAATAATGAGTCTTTTATAGATTTCATCTGATGGTAGTGATTGTTGTTTTTGTAATGAAAATAATAATGATATGAAAATAAGGATGATATATGATTATGTGTAGTATCATGAAGAGAATAAATACTCACGAATAATACTTTGGGGACATTGACACCAGCTCAGAATAAACCTTCTTACGAATTTTACATAAATATATAAATTCATTTCGCCATTGAATGTCGCGTTTGTCTTTAATAATCTGCATCATAGATTTGGGTACTCTGCACAGAAAAATTATTAGGATATACCTTAAGCAGAGGAGCAACTATGATATAAGTATATCAACCAATGTAATCCAATATCAATTTTAATTATGATTGTTATATCTATGCGATGTGATTTTATTGAGATATTCTTTTATTATTAATATATTGTTATATTTCCAATAACATATTAGATAGATGTTGCCTGCGATGCATCGATATCAAATGGCATTGCTTTCAATAACTTACTTTTGAGAGTACTTGATTTTCCAAAGGTAGTCATTGCTACATACTGCTTCATAGAACCGTTTGCAAGTGATGGAAAACTTAATAATTTCGTGGGGTTCATTATACACTAAAATTGCCGAGATGACTTCGTCGGGTAGGCACAGTATAGTAGCTTTTTGTATATCAGACATGATAAAAACAATATATATGAGTATTCGAAAACAATTTATTTTTGTACAAAATCTATAATTGTAAGAGTTAATACACAGTTACTTTATGAAATTTATCATTTCTATTTTAATGAAGCACAAGAAGCACAAAGTGCATTGCAATCTGGAATACTGAAATGAAAAATCAATAATGCAGGGCCTGGATGTGTACAGCATATATAACTTAAATATATATCTTATACTATATGTATTATGTATGTCAACTTGACAGCTAAAGTCCCGACTCGATCAAATCACAATATTGTTATTGTAAGTCTGTCTTTTGTATACAGCAAACCAAAGTGCTGAGAACTTTATAAGAAGCGGATATAAAAAAAATAAAAATCGTAATTTGTCATAAGTTGTCGAATTATAAAAAAAGAAAATATTGATATTATTGTTTATAGTAAAATATCTGTATTTTTGTTTTATTTTCCGTCCTAACTTATAAGAGTAAGGCATTAAAGGAGGAGAACTAAAAACAATTTCGAATTTATGTATAAAAGTTATCTTTTAAAATTTAAATTTGAACATAAAATATATTATTTAATAAAAGAAAACTAATAAAGAGAATAGAAGGATTTTTCTAAAGGTATTGGATTACAAATGTATGTTTATCCACATAGTACTATATTTTTTAAACTTATAATCTGTTTTCAAAATCACTCAGCCAAGAGAAATCTAAGACAAAATAACGATTGAATAAATTGCAATTTTTTTATAATATATATTATATTTTTTTATTTCTTACTGTGACATGAGTGTGCTATTTATAAAAGTAGGTAAGTAATTAATAATTTTTTAACCTTGTCTGATGCATCCAAGCCGTTTATGAACGAAAACAAGACTAACTCTGACAATTAAAATAAGACAGCTGACAGTTGAAATATTTTATAGTCTTCGTTTTTCGTTATCATTACTTATAGTTATACTTTACAGTGACAGTTGTAAACTTATTATTGGTTATAACAGATTACAAAAAACTGCATAACGTGACCGCTGACTATACTAAATACTTTAAAAATATAAAAATTATATCTGTTATCCCGCGAATTTAGTGTTTTATCATTATTTAATTGGTAAGTTTATATTTTCTTGAGGTATTTTTTACATATAAATATATCGCGATAATATTTGTTAAATCTTATATTTTGTAAAATTTTATATTAAAAGGAAATTAAGTGATCAGAGATCAATAACGCAAATAAAATGGCAAAATTGGAGTTACTCCAAAATTTAACTGGTCACAAGGGTATTGTTTGGAATGTATCATGGCACCCCCTTGGTAAAGTTTTTGCATCTTGTGGTGAAGACAAAATAATAAAACTATGGAGTAAAGAAGGAGAAAATTGGAAAGTGAAAACAGTCCTCGTTGATGGACACCAGAGAACAATTAGAGAAGTTGCTTGGTCACCTTGTGGAAATTTCTTGGCATCTGCTAGTTTTGATGGAACTACAGCAATTTGGGATAAAAAAAGTGGTGTGTACGGTGATATCAAAGTCTATAAATATAATATGAATTAGAACTGTTCAAAAATTTAAAATATTTTACATTTCATAGGTCAATTTGAATGTAATGCTACTCTTGAAGGACATGAAAATGAAGTGAAAAGTGTAGCATGGTCTCCTTCAGGTCAATTGCTAGCTACATGTGGTCGAGATAAATCAGTATGGGTATGGGAAGTAGCTGGCGATGATGAATATGTATGTGAGGCAGTACTTAATGCCCATAACCAAGATGTTAAAAAAGTTGGTAAAAGTATTATAGTAATGATTAATGTATTCTTCTAAGTTGTAAATTGATAACCAAACAAATATTTTGTTTGTAGATTGCTTGGCAGCCTTCCTCAGATGTATTGGCTTCTGCTTCTTACGATAATACAGTTAAAATGTACAAAGAAGATCAATTAGATAGTGATTGGACATGTATAGGCACTTTGAAATCACATGAATCAACTGTATGGAGCCTAACATTTGACAAGACAGGTAAAAGATTAGCAACTTGTAGCGATGACAAGACTGTCAAAATTTGGCATGAATATGATCCAGATAACCAAGAAGGTGTCATTGTTACTGATCAGGAAAGCACATGGAAATGTGTTTGTACACTTTCTGGCTACCACACTAGATGCATATATGACATAACTTGGTGTCATGTCACTGGCCTTATAGCCACTGCCTGTGGTGATGATATCATAAGAGTATTTAGAGAATGTGAAGATTCAGATCCAAATGCTCCTTCGTTTGATCTTATTTGTACCAAGTTAAATGCACACTCTCAAGATGTCAATTGTGTGCAGTGGAACCCCTTGGGAAACAAGGAATTAATTTCTTGCAGTGATAATGGAGAGATAAAGATTTGGAAACTAAGTGATGAATGAAAATTAGAAGCCTAAACAACAAGAAAAGCAAATTATTGTTTTGTTATTATTATAATTATATACTTTATTTTTATTAGAAATGTGAATTTGACTATTTGCTATCAATATTATATACAGATATTAAATGATAAATATCCATACATGTTTTTATTTTAAATTTCTTTCAGACATTGCAATAGCTTTTTTATTAATGAATGTCAAATTTTGTTACATTTTGTATGAAAATTTTACATTCAGTTATTGTGTGGCTTTAACAATTTGAATGTATTAACTTTAAAACAATCCATATTACTAAATACATTTTCATCACATGGCATAACTTATAATTGATTACAATGTAATTACTCACTATTGCTGTGCTTACAAAGCATAAATAAAAAAATAAAGATAACATTTTTAAATGGACTTACCATTTATAGTAGTCTGGCAATTCTGCTTTAAAATAAAAATGCATAGTAGTAAATAGTGGTAGAATTATTTTTTCCACAAACTATAAAAACAAGAATTATGTAGAAAAATAATTTTTGGAAAGAGTTGATGAACAAATGTATGTTGTATTTTTTAAAAATCAAAATACATTATAAATAGAATACAAATTATTTAATAAGTCGCATGCATTTTTCATAATTGCCAGTGGAGATTGGCGAGAGAAGTGTAGAAGGGGCGGAGCCACCTGTATGATAAAATACAAACATACATAGCTTCATGCTGTATCCCGCATATAGCAGTGTAAGTAGAGGGAACCTAGTGTTAAGACACTCCGTTCCCCACTTTCCGACGAATAGAGACATTGCGTGCTGTGTGGTTACCAAACCCAGGAAATGAAAGATTCCATTTTCCTGGAGTAGGAATCGAATTGTGCCTCTGTGCCACGACAGGCGTTATGATAAAAAGATATAATTTAATGATATGTTAAAAATGAACTTTATGAAATCGAAAAGTGTGGACGAATTATGAAAAATATTGTAAAGTTACTATCTTTTCCAGGTGCCGCTGATGTTTATAAAATTAGGAAAGCCTTTTATATTAAAAGCTAAAAATATAAGGAATTACTGTGTTATTGCTTCTAAAATGGCTGACGGAGTAATAAACGGTGTTAGCTTAAATAAAGTTTTATCGAAATTGGAAAATTTTGCACCGAAACGTTTATCTGAAGGCTGGGATAACACAGGATTACTGGTTGAACCGTACTCGTCAAGGTGTGTTTATTATTTTTCAATAGCAATACATATTGTGAACAATAAATCTATCTTATTTATATTAAACTTTTCAGGAACATAACAAAAATACTGTTAACAAATGATTTGACTGAAGATGTAGCATTAGAAGGTGTAAAAAATGGCTGTGAAATGATTATATCATATCATCCCCCTATTTTTGCACCATTAAAGAGCGTCGTTCAAAGGTAAGATATATATATTTATAATATATAACTTATATTAAATTATAATGATTAAGAAAAGAGCATTTCTGCCCACTGTATAAAAATGGAGAAGGAAAAAAGGGTTTCAGTTTTAGTATTGTACATTGTACAGTAGGTACATATATTAAGGGCCTTTTATTTATACTTCCATACTAATATTGTAAATAGGAAAATGTGTATGCTTGTCCTTGATTTACGTCGCAACAAAGCGATGTTAAGTAAGTAAGTAAGTAAAAGCTTTATTTCAATACACACTGTAAACATTATTAATAATAACAGGAAAGTAAAAGAAAACACAAACCATAAAAAGAACAACAAAAACAACAACTAACTAACTACTACTTAAAAAAAACATAAAAATCCAATAATATTATAATATGTGTACAGCAGTGTGCAAAGAAAAAGGTAGGTCACTCAGCATATAAGTTGGCACATGAGTCACAAGACTCAATGAGAACCAACGCTGATTTTCAGTGACCGCCTAGATAAAGTCGCGTCTGTTATGATCTTTTTGTGGAGATACTTAGGGAGGCTGTAGGGTGACATAAACTACTTTACTTTTATCAACTTATTACTTAATATTATAATTATTGTATTATATATTTTATTTATATTTAACTATGTCTAATACTTAATACGATTAGACATAATTACTTTGACAGAAACAAACGGCAACGAAATTAAAAAACAACAACATAATTAATTTCAGTTCGTGGAAGGAACGAATCGTATCACTGTTGTTAGAAAAACGAATTTATTTGTATTCACCACACACGAGTTGGGATAGTGTTAAGGGCGGTGTGAACGACTGGTTGGCGTCTGCGTTCCCTTTTACTGAGTCACTGCCTATAGCACCTGGAGAGGATCCTCAGACAGGAGCTGGACGGTGAATGTTTAAAGTTTTCTAGTTATTGATTCTGGTAGCAGTAGGAAGATGTCCTTGTTTAACTATTTAGATTATAATGTGCAGATTTTGTTCAGATCAGATTATCAAAATGCATGATTGATGTTAATTAAATTTATTTTTGAAAATTATTATAAATATAACTTGCCTCGAATCTAGCTTGTCTCTAGCTCGTCGTCATCTAGAAAACTGTATTATATGTGTTATTTAATTTTAATAATTGTTCTTAACTTTTTAGAGTTTTACGTATCAAATCAAGTTTTACATTACTTCAAGCTGTAGAAAACGTAAAAAAGCTTACTGGCTTATCTTACGTTCGACTGGCTGTTGGTAAAGGCAGAACAATGAACGATAACGTAAGCCATGTAGCACTATGCGCTGGCTCGGGGGGCTCAATTTTGAAAAAAGTTGAAAACGCTGATCTATTTTTAACAGGTAATGGTTTTACATTAATAATGATGATAGAAACCGAGCGCCAGCGTCATCGATTAATAAAACAGGAGATGACACGTATAAATAAAAAATAAATTGTTCATTATTTTTTAAATAATAAAAAATGTTTTTTTGCTAGATTCACTCCATCATAATGTTTTTTTTTATACTCTGTCTCATTGCTCAAGTTCTTCAAATAAAGCACCTAACCGGCAAATACAATTAATTCATATTCCACCTTATGCATCTGTCAAAGCAATAGCTTCAACGAAAAAAAAAATTATACGTTAATTGGATTTGATTATAACTAGATTCGAAAGAGATTTCGTAAAGACTTTTTTGTTTTTTTTTAATTTTTAAATTAAATTTAAATGAGTATTGTATATACAAATTATGAATTGCACGTATATATGCAAATATATATATAATGCATTTTAAGTATTCGATTTCTATTTATAGGCGAAATGCTCCATCATGACGTTCTTGATGCAGCTCAAAGAGGAATATCAGTAATACTTACCAACCACTCAGACTCTGAGCGCGGTTTCCTTCGTGGGTTTGCATCTCATCTTCATAAGGAATTTGATAAGGAAGTTTTAATTTTAATAAGCGAATGCGATAGAGACCCGTTAACAACGGTATGAGTTGAAATAAAATTATAAATAGTTTCACTGTGTTTTTATTTGAAATATTACTTTACAGTTAGTATTAGGCAATATTTTTTAAATATTTAATTGTGAGATCATTATTATCTTAAATTATAACATAAATTTTTACATTTAAATATAGGAATATTATAAATTGTTATAAACAGGAATCGTTTTAACTAGTCACCTCATCAAACATTTTGCTGCTTTATAATAGTTGGCAAGATCTTTGTATATGTACGCTTGGTTTTCTTATTGCCTCGGTATAATATGCGTGTTTTCCATTTTGTTCCTCGTAGAGCGGGACTGAAATATGGATGTTCAGGTGTGATATAACCACTCTGTTTTTGTTATTTGCATGCACAACGACTACTTTTTCAAAGCAATTTTGTTTAAATTCTTATTATTATTATTGTTAGAGTCCTGAGCGTCTTTATTTTCGACTGTAATCAATTTTCGTTTATACGTACCAGGCCCTGTTTTTATTTTGCAAATAGATGATACCGTTCCATTTTTATCGTCATAGTTTATTACGTACTTGTTACGTTTAGGCTTTGTGCTTGAACTGGTCTGTTTGGCCGTTTTGATGTTAGATACTTTTTCTGTGTTATCTTTACTAGATATTACAGAATTTTGTAGGTAGGGAGACTCCTTAGTTCCTTTTAAAGAATTCGATTTAACTAAAATTTCATCCTTTACCTTGTTATTGACTTTTGTTATTTTTAGTGTGTTTTTAGAATTTTCGTTATTTATTCCTTCTTTTCTTTGTCTAGGAACTTCATTTATTATATAATTTTTTTTGTTTTCATTTTTTCTTAAAGAATTTTGTGATTCGTCGTTAGTTGTTTTGTACTTGGCATTACCCTTGTTAGTAGGACTTTTATTATTGGCAGAGCGTCGTTTAACGGATTCCTGGATGTAATCTGGAGTAGTCAACTTTTCAGTCCGTCTCGGAGTATGTTTTTTCAAAATAATTTCATTTTTGGGCCTTGTTTCTCTTTCTTTCAGAGAATCAGCGTTTTTCTGTTTTTTAATCATACTTTCGTTAATATTTTGTTTATATTCTTTTACGTTTTTATTTTGCTCTGTATATTTATGTCGTGGAGTATGCATCGATACACCGACGCTTGAAGATACACCTTCATCTACTTTTGCATTGTTAATATTGACATACAAAGGTGATTCCGTTTTGTTCCTGTCTTGTTCTGCAATTTTCCGAAGAGATAAATTGCTTGTTTCGTTTTCTTTATTGCTCGTCTTTCTTAAGGAAGAGTTTCTTGTTTTTCTGAAAATATATACCATATAATATATTTATATAATTTAATAAAATATAAAATTTCATCTCCTTTTTACATTTACAAAACTATTAAATACGTACCCTCTTGATATTAAATCATTTGTATATTCGTTTTTAATGTTTGCTGAAAAAGATTTTGAAGATGCACTTTTAGGTGTTTCTAGTGTACGCTGTTGCCTTTTAGATTCTTCGGCTCTCCTACTGACATTGCTTCGAATGACGTGTATTATTTTTTCAGTATCCTGTTCTATAATAGGTTTTAATGTTCGTGGTTCTTTTACTCTCTCGATTTCTTCCACATATTTTGACCGCGGCTTCGGGACGGGAACGACTTTTGAATTATATTTTGTTGGTATATTTTGATATTCAGAAGTGTCATCGGATTCTGCTTCGCTGTTGCAGACACTATTGGATATTTGTTGTACTAATTTAACAGACTGAAATATTTCTTCCTCCTGTAAATTGTTTTGACTATGAATACTTTTCGAACTTATATTTTCATCAACTCCAAAATAAGCTAAATCGGATCCGCGTAGTTCTCTTATTTTTGATGATGATGAAATTTTTAAAGAGCTTTTTATATCTGTTGAAGGTTTATTAAAAAACGAGATGCTGTCACTTGTCAATTGTGCTTGATTAAAGTCACTGTCTATTTGTGGACCTGAAAAAATCGAATTACACTTATAAGTATATAATATCAACAATTTTAAGATTAAAAACTCTATTATTTATTGTTTTATAATGCAAATTTATATTTTAAAATGTGAGTATACCTTTATTTCCTGTCCTGCTTGGTTTTTTAATATCCAAGGGACTTAACACATAATCATAACTTGAGGCACATTTATTTCTTGGTTCCCTTTCAGATTGTAACTGTTTATTTATTAGAGAAACGGCATTAGTCGTAAAAGAATCCTGAAATCCGCTATTTATGCCACATTCATTCAGATTATCATCACAACTCCCAAACACCATGTTCTCTCCAAGAAGATATGGCTTGGGTTTTGGAATTTTATTTTTGAGAATACTTTTTGTAGCTGCTATATTCTCATCGGTATCGCGTAACTCACTATTCGAACTGCATTGTACTTTATTAATTTCCAGTACCTCATTCTTTTCTCCGAAAAGCATAATTGATCTATCGATTTTATCGTTTAATGGTACGAAGGCGCTTCTTCTCTTTCTAAAGTCAGTAGAAGGCGGTGGTTTTTCATCAGTTGCTATAATATTAACAGTTCCGGTGTCAGCTGCAAAATGTAGTTCTGTTTTACAGAATTCTACTCTTTTAGTTTTTTTGTCGCTGTCGTCTGAGTATTTATTGACATCAGTATATTCATCTTTATAAACGTCTATTGGCAAAGTGATTGTTACTTTGCCAGAGGGTTGAAGTGTTATTTTATCCTCGACGACTTTAGAATCTGTTATAGGAACTTCTCTAGTTTTAGATGGGGACCTTTTAAAAGAGTTTGATCTATTTTTAGAGAGCCAATCTTTAAAATTCTCTTCTTGAATATGATCCATTCTGGCAACATTGCTGCTGTTTCGTGCATTCGTCGCATTACTTAAATAGTCATTGACAATTTCAGAAGATTTACATATACCGCTGTCCGTAGATGAATCTTTGGTAAACAAATTGTTACCAGGAGATACAGGCGACATACTGTCTACAGGCGACGTGTCTTCGAAACTGTAACTTTTTCTTCGGCTGTTCCAGTCCTCACTACCATTCAATAATGACGTATACTTTAAAGTGCTTAGTGCGACTGGTGCGTCCAATAACGGAGACACTCTGGTACTGATATGATGAATTCTTTGTAAGTCTTCTTTTTCATTACTTCTTCTTCGTAACGTACTTCTACTACTTGCTCTTGAATCGAGATCAATTATACTTGCATTATCTGTGGAGGACGACTCCTCGCTGGGCATTCGTATTGTATTTTTTTTCGTAGAACCCCGCCATTTAGATGGTTCAGAAATTTCATAATCATCTGGTTCAGTCACTTTATACTCTTCTATTCCAATTTCACTCTCAGGTGATGTTTCTAAGGGGGTGGAAGATATTTCTAATGGCTCGGCTGGTAATGATGATGGCTCTAAAAAATTATAGCCAGACGAGAGCACCTGTAACATTAATGTTAATAAGATTATTCGAACAAAATTTTTAAATATGGCATATACATATGGGTTTTTTGAGAATAAAAACTATACTTTTCTGGAAGAATGCATTAAATAGGAAGATGCAGGTGCTCCTGGACCAGCAGATGAATGATAAGCGGCTCTCATTACACGAACCCGCGCTCCTGGCGCACTTGCGTGCAATACTTCCATCGCTCGAGCTACCCGTCTCGTCACACCGCCTTCTGTAACCTGTAAAAGGTAATATGCGGATCATTCCAAAATGAAATATTTTTTTTTGATAGTTTAATTAAAAATTAAAAATAATAATAGGACAAAGAGCTTGTGTTAAAATTAAAACATTTAAAAAACATAAATACAATTGTGTTGATAAATTTTGGATTGTTTTTCATAGGATTTTTTCTCTCTATTAATTACAACAATAATTTTTGTTCTTGGTTTTTTTACACACAACACAACTTTAACCGACGGAAAAGTTTATTAGTTGTTCATGATAGTATTACCAATTGAGCTATAAATATGAAGAGAGACAAGCTCTTTAAAACGTTCATATAAAATGTTAATAGAATATTTTCAATCATTATGAATACTGTTGTATTATTTACGTAATATACAATAAAACAATATCCAAACCGTATGTGTACATACCACGTCAAGTTGCAATAAAGTTGCCAAACACAGATTAAATAACTTGTAATTTAAACTGTAATCGTATAAGTTAGATCGAGCTTGCGAAATCACAATCAAATCTCTACTTTAAAGTCATTTTGTTTGAATATTTATTACGTCTCAAATTATTGTGAGTTATAAATAATAGATAATTTGTAAATATTTATATTTTAAATAGGTTCATTTGATTGTAATATAATTCATCAATATTCTGGGATATAAAATAAATCTGAATACATACATAACATAAACATAAAACTTTTTAAGGTAATTTTCGAATTTATGTTGTATTTTTTATATTCATGCATATGTCGTGTACGTATGTAACTATGATCTGCCTTCTCGCCAAACTTTAGATGTTGCGTTTTAAGTTGTGCAATGTCGCTTTATGTCTCAGAGCAGAGAAACGAATATGATTTCAATTATATTTAAATTTATTTATAATAATATAACGCCCATTATAATTTTTTAGCTTGACGCTATATCCCACATATAACAGGGTAGACAGAGGGAATCTGAGCGCCTAGTGTTAAGACACTCCGTTCTCTTTCAACAATTCCGTTCCCAACTAAATTAATTTGGGATTAATTAATTAAAGAATTGAACAATCATCGTGTATACAGTCAAATATTTCCTGTTACAATATCGTCAAAAGTATATTATTATTCATTATTCATATTATTCTTAACAAGTAAAGAAATAACTTTATATTTTAGTTAAACATATATTGTTTATATATATGAGTAATAGGACAAACTGTATGACTTATTTTGTCTCTTTCTATTACATGCATAATCCTTGGTAAGTATGTGTTTGTTTCTCTAGTATCGCTTCTCCGTTATGTCGAGCTACAAACAATTCTAAAGAAGTTATAATTCCAAAAAGTATAAAATACTTGTAGTACAACACATTTTTTAAATGTTTAAGATTTCGACTAAATTTCCTTTAAAGTTTTATTGCGGGATAACAATGACTAGTTAAATTAATTTTATATTAGAAAATCATATTCGTAGATGTCAACTAAGACTTCATTAGGTAATTTCTACGTATACTTGATATACCTTTAATTTTATTTATCTAAAAAATATATATATAACTAATAATAAATATATTGTTGAATTAATTTTATTGAGAAAATATAATTCAGCCAAAGGCCAGGACAAACAAATTAGGTACAATTTCTCCTTCGACCTGTAATGTAACCTACTAACTGTACCTATGCGTGTACGAAGCATATTCCTTAGGATTTTATATTGACTTGTAGTCTGCGTTACGTCTACTTATAAACATTGCAGTAAGTTAAATAACTTGCACATTCTCGTCGTGACCTTCATTCAACAGGTAGGTATAAATTTATTGTTGTGAATGACCTGTACGCGGGGGCGAAATGAAATGGTAACTGTGATTGCCATTCTACAAGGATAAAATGCTTTATATGTATTGTATTTTCATTTCTTTGTTTTAAAAATAATAATAATACTAAAGGTAATATAACATTAGGGATATAGGATTAAATTAATGTATATTGTTTCAAGACACTTTGTTATCCACTATCCGTCCGAATTCGAATAACAAATAATTATACTTAAAATATATGCAAGAATCCTTCTTTTAAATTTTTCCATACAATTATAATAACTTTAATAAAATATAGTCCTAAAACAAGACAACTTATGTCTCGCGCATGCACATTTACCAAGTTGAATATTATTATTATAAAAAAAAACTATATAAGACATTTTTTTTATAATGTATATAAAAAAAAATGTCTTGTATAGTTTTTTTTTTTAAATATGAACTTTATATACAAACATTATAATTTTTTTCAAAACAAAAAAAGACGCAAAACCGGATAGCCATTTTCAATACAGTCCTACACGGATATAACGGATGTTGTATAAAAAAAATGAGTTTGTTTCCTCAAGATATTTGAAATTCAATTAATTTCGTTAATAGTACAAAGTAAATAGTACAAAGTTTCGTTAATAGTAAAAGGCATGTGCCTTTTTAGACTATTTTCAGAAAGTTATTTTTTAAAGATAGCAAAATTATTCTCCATTTATTTAAAATTATATTCACGTGATTTGGATTTCGCTAGCTAATATAAGTAGATATAGTTATGAAAATAGGCGCTAAAATAAGATGAATTTTTTTTTTTTTTGATCGTAAAGGACTCAAATGCTCTAATAAATAATAATACTATATTTTACAAAATCAACGCAACTTAAAAAATAATTCGTTTATCATTATCATGTGTGAAATAACAACCAAATATAAATATAACAAATTACAACAAAAACTTTCCTTAACAATCACAACCATGTTATTATATTAAATATACCATATACATATTTATAGCAACCGCCAATTTATTACTGGTTTAACTAATGGATCAAGGTGATGTAAGTATCAGAGAAATAAGTGACGTCAGCTACTGACTGAAACCAAATCTAAGGTCGATCACGATACAACCCACAAGTTGTGAGCAAATAATGTATGCTATGTTATAATACATAACGGTCATCTTTACGTACATACTTAGCGCTCGTTAAAACTGTGTGAATTTTAGCCAAATGACCAGTTAGTGATGAACGGATGTGGACGTGGGGGCCGTCGCTATGGTGCGATGCATGGTCGTTGACATTTGCAAAGGCTGCGAGTAACGCTTTACATTCATAATTAGATGACGTTGAAAGTACAACGCGTAGCCACCGCGGAAAACACCGATTTTACGTTAAAAATACTGAGTCATGGTGTAAACAAATCAATATTTTTTTTATAATTTAGAGGAAATATATGACGCACGAAAAAGTTTATTGGTAAATGATGATATTTCATAGCAATACTAGGGGAATATCCATTAAGAATATTATAAGTATTAGATCATGGCCACCCACACTAATTGGCATTTTTTTATTACCTAGAATAAACTTTTTATGTTACTATGTATTTTAACTATAAAGTATAACTGTAATAAAATATTTCATAATTTTGAGAAAGATTTCTAAATCATTATTGACATTTTCAATAAACTTAAACAACTTATGCAGATGCCAATACATTACTGAGCTACTTTGTGCGTTTTTGATCACAAAATTAATTATTTATATAATACGTTTGATCTTGAGTAAACAAAGCCTCGGAGCGACCTTTGCGCAGGATTTCCGGGATATTGCACATAATTTAAATTGAGATGTACCTTTTGGCTCCCCTAAATAATTGCGATTCCTTTGTTTTAATGTATTATTTTAAATCATTCATCATCATCATTGATTTTGTTTTAATTTATATAATATAGTAAATCTGTTACTTATTAGGTTTAACATTAAGAAAATTATTAAATTATAAACATAAAAATATGATATAGATGAAATAGTAGGTACAGCCATTCACATTCAATACCTGTAGTATTGTAAAAGTTATGAATAAAGACAAGAAAAAGACATCAACGCGTTTACGCTCTCGCGAATAATAGTAATCTTAGAACTTCCGATTAATGAAATTAAATAAGTAGAGGATATCGCTAGTGAACAATGCATGTGTGTATAGTGGAAAGTGAAATTTTGCTGTAAAGATTCTAACTGCTTTGTACCTAAATGCTTAAATTAGTAACTTCCTCAGGTTTGGCACTTTCTCCATTTGACAATTAGCTCAATATTTCTTTCTATTGTATCTGTATGTATCTTCTACTTACTTTTTAATAAAAAATAAATTTAAGTATGTAGCGTTTTAAAAAACATTGTCATGGATGAATGTGTATCAGATTGTATTAGTGGTTATAGTCACTAGAGACTAACTCTATGGACATGCGGATCTGAATGTTCCCTCAGGAAATGTTAGAATATACAATAGCATATTATTTATTATACAATACATATAAAGTACTTTATCTCTTTGATGAAAATCACTTTATTTTTTATAAAATATCTGTATATATATCTTAGTAACTTACAGAGAAGTCTTTTTAGATTTATATTCCAACACATACTTAAACCTTTTAAGGTACCTTATTGTAAGTCTTGTTTTAGTTTATCTTCAAAAAAAATAAACTAAACTGGTCCAGATGAGATAAACGAGCATACTGATGTTGATCTTAAAAGCACCAGTATAGATGAATCATTTTTGCCTATCAGAAGATATTACTTGCCTGGGCGATCGAACCGCGTTAAGTTTTTAAGCCATATAAGGAAATGACAAGTTTATACTTTTGGCAATGACCGCCTGTAAATCTAAATGCCATAATCCTTTTCTTGTTTCAATATGTATAAATTTCGAATACATACAAATATTTTTTTAAGTGTATTCATTTTGTAATTTTTCAGAATAATTTTTCACAAAATTATAGTCCACTTGCTTAAAATGAATAATAAATTGTTTAGTATTCCTTTGTAAGTTAAATGAACAACTCGTTTGAAATCCTGGGAGCCCACGCCGGACTTACTTTTCCGTATTCCGCCGTCCCGGCCCACTCCCGACGCCATTGACCCGCCACTTCCATTTCTGTGAGCGAATGTTTTCGTTTCTCGTTCGCTGCAGCTACACTCGTGATGATGGACACTTATAATCTAACTAAACTTAAAATTATACGCGCTCACGTTCGACCGTCGTCGCGGCGCGATGCCTACTGTCGGCTCTATATACCCCACGTATACGACGCAAAACTTTACCTGCCACTTTAATATCTTTATTTCTTCTGTTAGCGAAAACATTGTAGGCACCAATTCGATGTCAACGCCCACTACAAATTTAAGCTACTACCCAGACTAAGTTGCTTCCTACGCACTTTATGTTGTTGCAACACGCCACACGCTATGCTTTATGAATTTTGTGTTTAATTATACGCCATCTGAACTATAATAAATAAGAAAAAATATTACCTCAGCAAAACTTGTTCTGCGTAATTGGTAATTTTCATTCAAATTAACTGTTACACATTACAACAAAAAAAAAAAAAAAAAAAAAACAAAAATTACAGATCTGGAACATCTATAATTGTAAATGACGCCAATGATGTGAAATACTTGTAAATGAATGACGCTCTAGTAAAAGATGTATGAAGTATGAAATCGGTGATGGGTGTTTCTTATTGTCGAATAAAAATTATTGAAGAATATATAATAAAATAGCGTCGCGTAGTGGAATTAATAAGACCACGTATTTGCTGGTTGCAAGTAGTAATAAATAAATTTCTTCTTATAAATAAATTAAATCTTTGGATTTAATAAAATAAGTCTAAGTAGTAAGTTTCCAGGAAACTCATTAATGGGTTAAGACCTTCACATATTTCTCTCCTGTACCAACTACAACTAGCATAGATCGGCAAATCTCTTAATTTCATCCCCACGTGTTGTAGCTCTCTTTTTTCTTCTTTTCTCTTGTCGTAGCTACGCCATATTGTCACCCTCCTGGACCTTCTGTATTTAGTTACATTACTAATTTTGGTACTTACTTATGCCATGTAAGTTGTATTCTTTTTTATATTTCTGCTTCACTATTTCTATTACTAAAGCTATTTTTCTGTCCTAAATAGACGGATTTCTTTCCAACATAAACGGCTTATTATTAATAATTTTATGCCTTTTGTTATTGTCAAGATCTTTCTGAAATGAATTTTTAGACCAACCTTGGAGGTTGGGGAAATATTTGACCATGACCAGGACTGCAACTTTTTGCTTTTTTCTGATGTTAGACGTCTGTGAACCTTAAATGGCTTAAGTATAAGCCTTATACGTTTAGACTGGATTTACTCCAAATTAGTTTGTTTATTATGGATTCAAGGAACCCTGTAAATATTTTGGCGATAGGATGTACTCTGTCTGATCCCTTGTGTATTAAAGATAGGTCCGAGGGTATAAAGCTCTTGTCTCTATCCTTGTTTTTGTTATATTTAGTTCTGATGACTTCCATATATTTCTTTTCGCCTCCTTGCACTTCTAGTCTTTCCCGTGTGCTAAAATGTGATGTGTGGATGTGGTCGATTACAAAGTATCCTTTCCTGAAGCTGGTGTTCCATTTTAAAGCTAATGAGATACAGAACTCTTCTATGGTTAGCAACTAGTTTTCCTCTTTTAAGCTCATTGTATGTACCGTATTTGTCAATTGTAGAGCTCCGATGGTTTTTTAATCTCAACCCAATATTAATTATCTCTAGATTGGATTGGTGTCTAGCCAAGATCGTTTTAATGACATTAGCATCTAACGTCGTTAAGAAATTTTAAAATTATTTCGAGTCAAAGCTTTTTTGTCATTAGTAAAGGTTGATGGTCTACTTTTCAAGATCCTTTAAAAAATTCGACTTACTGTCCATTCTTATAAATTGATAAGCCATTGATAATTACCAGATAGTAAATAAGCCTAGACGCTCATCCATGTTAGTGTCCTAAAATTGCTTAAGTACTTGGTTTCTTTTGAGTTATTGAGTTTTTTTTTCTTTTAGAGTATATTCTGTTGTTACGTCGAATTAAAACAGTCTTAATAATATTTATTTTTATTCGTTAGGAAATGAAAAACATTTATGGAAACATAAAATTTATAAGCCATGCTTTACGGTTTCCAAGAGACGCGGGTTCGAGTCTCGCTGCGTTAAAATTTTTAAACGTTTTATAGCTCTACACCACATTGGGTCGCCAAAACTAGGCCAGAGCTCGCTCTCATCACTGCGACGACCACGACTTCAAAGGTAATGCAGGTAAGTGTGCCCAGCCTGAGCATTCGGGGCTGAGTATCCCTAACTAATGGAAAGCATAAGGTATAATTGAATTTAAACTCAATTATACCCTATGTTTCAAACCCAGGTTTAAAAGCTTCACTATAAAAACAATATTATAACCCATGTAGTTCCAAAGATTATCCAATCATATGTGTTCAAACATAATATTTGTAATATTTTATTATATTCATTTTTTAATCATTTAAATTTTTACAGATATGCACATCATTTATTAAAAACATAATATTAATGAAGCATTGTTAATTATTCATTCTGACATTAAGTATTATGAAATTAGTGTGAAGTGTGCCATTTTAATAACTACTAACATATTAGGATTTCAAACCGGGATATAAAATGGAAATATATTGATGCAGAGATAGATTGGTTTCTCGCATCGAATATAACTTAAATTTATAATTAATGTACAATATCAATGTCTCAGGAAGCAAATATTGTCTGGCATTAAAAAAACTATTATTTAGAAATGAATAAATATGTTAATATAGCAGTGTTCAGATCTATATGTCTTGAAATTATTATTAAGCTATCCCAAAATTTAAAATTTAATTGTTAATATTTGAACATTGTGACAAATGAATAGAAATTAAGAAAATACTTATTTTAAAACAATATAATTCTAGTCAATTATAGGTAATATCTAATAAAAAAAATAAAGTAATGATTATTTAATCAATTTTATTTTCAAACACATAATAAGTTGCATTGTACAAAATTGTTTCCTAGAAGGTGTAATTTAATTTATTATCATGATTTTCTTTTAGTATAATTTAAATATATGTCTAACACATTACTATTCAATTTTCTTATTTCAAGAATATTTAAAAGTGCATCAGTTTTATCTTTGTTCCTAGTGTTATTCGTTCTACAAAATACAGCAATAAACACATCTTCTTTTTGATTATTTATACAAAAATTGTAGAAATGTTTTTGTTCACAACTAAAGTTCCTACTGAGACCATCTTTAAAATATCTAAAAAACAGTTGTTGACCACAATCACAGATTTCTTCAATCTCAGACCATTCTGTTTCTGTTATTCCAAACAGAAGCCCTATTGTTCTTCCTTTTAATACACACGTTACTTGTCCTGAAACATCACCAACTTTCAAGACTGCTGTCGACGAAACATCATTTGGTTTATAACGATTAATTTTTACTGATTCTATAAAATAATCAGACAAAACACTCCAACATGTCTTATTTATTTTCAAATGCCGACTTTCACTTAATTTTATGGGGTTTACATCTGTAAAGAATTTGTAGTATTCTTTTTCCGATTTAAATATGCTCATAATTTCACTGTAATAAGTGATTTTATGAATTTTTCATAGCTTATCGGTTACCCCTGAGTTTATAAACAAAATATTGTAATAGGGCAATGTAAATTCAAATTTATGAACATTATGTTTTAACTTAATTCTTTTAATCATGTTTAAAATTAGTTAATAATTTGTATTGGGGATTTATTTTCTTTGCACTATCACGTAAGTAGCGAATTAAATTAAGGTCAATGAACTAAGAAATTTTAAATTAATTTTCCTATATAGTATATAATATGGTTCACTAAAGCTTGCCATTTACAAATAATAATTTGATATACAGTCACAGTATTGATTAGTTTATAAAAAACGAAACTGTCAAAATATTAGGTATTAAGAAAATTTTTAACAATTACTATAAATGAAATTTATGTGGATTATATTTTAGTATGTTCGTATATATGTTCATATTTTCTTTCAGATTTTTTTCCAATTTATCTGAGATTTTTAAAACATATGACATTAAATAATATATAAATTTCAATGTAATTTATTTTATTTCATTTTGTGTTACCATTAATTACGTACTTATTATTTATTGTACAAATTAATTTTATATAAAACCAGTTGGCGCCCGTAACTTTATGATCCTTGTCATACCGCTTCCGCATACCAATCACTGACATGAGGGAGAATTAAACACAATTTAGTAATAACCCTTCCCTCGAATTAAGCCCACAGTATTACGTTTAGAATTAGATTCTGTCTCGCTAAGCCAAAATACCCAAATATCTAATGGTTTCCATTTTTTTTATACGATAAATGCGACGGACATTTACCGTTTTTATGCCGTCTTATTCTTATTTCTTATAATTTTGCTGTTCTGTAATAGTTCTGCATTTTGTGCTTAAATATATATATTTTTATTTTAATGAGTTGCAATTTTATAATACTCTTTTTTTGAAAAGTACTGTATACATGACATATCGTATTCTATCCACAGATAAAGTATCATCATTCGTATTATGTAAAACGCCTCGAATCCAATTCAAGAATTCATACTTCAATCTTCATACAGAAATTGCAACTTATATATTTTTAGGTTATGTTATGTGATTATATAAATGATCCTTAGTCGGAACGCAAATAATTTCCTATAAGAAGGTATTAAATCTTATGTAAGAATGCCAAAGTTTTAGTCTTAAAATGAGAATTGGTTGGTTTCAAAGAGTTGTTAATAAATGGCCTGGCAAGAAGATATTTGGTATCTATAGATTTCTACCTATGTTCTTTGTTTTGGGCGCATCCTTAGAATATTCAATGATAAATTGGAAAGTCGGTGAAGTAAATTTTTATAATACCTTCAAAAAAAGACAAGCCAAAGATATAATAGAAGAAAAAATCAAAAAGTATACTCTGACTTAAAATGCCTGCTGGTGTAACATGGGCTCAATATATATCCTTTTCGGTAGCTGCAATGGCTTCAATGATAGCTGGATCTCAAGTAGTCCACATGCATTATCAACCTTTAGTAGATCTACAAAATTATGTTAACAAAGAATTACAAAATTTACCTGATAATGTACAAGAAAAAGTAAGAAAGGAGCTAAGAGAAGAAGGAATATTAAAATAAACCTATTTAGTATATGTTATAGAGAATATTACAGACATTAGTCATCCCTGTATATAATAAAATGTAATTAACTAACACAATTTGTTATTTAATTTATTTTCTGAAATAACTAATGTTTCTTATACCATTTATACTATTCCAGTAATTTATCTAATGTACCATTTTTGGAGATAGGGATAGAAGAGCAGCCTAGCCTTCTCCCTGTGAGGGGACAGGGTTAGAATATAATTCCCCTCTGCCGCTGGGTAGAGTCCTGTGAGAGGCGGGTATCCCAGTAGTTAGGTGGTAGGAGGTTCCTCCTCCATCTGGCTCGCGACCACTACCATATTAAAGACAAACCGCCAAATATCTAATGATGTGTTACGGTTCGATGGCATGTAAGCCAGGTTTTCCCTTTTGTAAAAAAAATCACATACTGTCGATTTTTTGGCACATTTGTGCAACAACTGTTTTGAATTGGTGGGCAGGATGATTATATATTTCTTCACCTTTGAAAGTAGACTTGTCGTTTTTGAACGCACAGACAGGAGACCTGAGGCAAGAGTCTGCGACGTATTTACACGTTGACCACTGCGCATTTACTACTTAGTCTTGTTCATGATTTCGATCCTATAGGATGTATTTTGCTGCACAGTATTTTTATCTTTTGTTTTTTATTTAAGAATATGTCTCTATTATGCTTGCCTGTCCACTACACTTAACGCACTCGCAAGAGTGTAAATGGTATTTAAGCGTATGTAAAAGCTTCGAGCTTGTGGAGACTTGTCGGGTTTTGACAAACATGTAAATGTACCATAAGGGATAAATTTCAGTTGTGCGTGTGCGAGCGTGCCCATGCACGCAGCCATGTCCCGGGTCATAGGTTCTGTAATCTGCACTTTTGTACTGTTCATTTGTGTTGTACTTTAAAAACGATTCCATAGAAAATGAATATTTTTAAAAACTGGGCCTATTCATATCAATTTACAATTATAAGTATTTACAGATAGAAGTAGGTTCTGTATTATTTTGACACCCCTACGTTTTTCATGACAATAAATAAATTTCAGAGCCAGACTGAGAGTTTTGTCAATGTAAACATGAAGCTGAACAAATATTTGTGTACCTATAAGAAACACATCAAAACACAAATATATATATATAATAGGCAAACGAAATCACGTGTAGGTATAATTTTTTTTTTTTCTTTTTTTTTTTTTTATCGTGAGGAAATCCGTTACGGATACCCGCCCGATTTGGGACTCAGATAGGTTATGTGGGACTCCGGAACAGCAAACGTCGTCCGTATACCCACTAAAACCTCACGGTGCTCCTCCTCGCCGCCAATAGCCGAGGCCACGGGAACACCCCAATCTTCCATTTACCTCGACGGCGGCAGGCTGCAAGGCGCATCGTGGAGTCAAGGGTGGTGGGCACCCTCGACGACCTGCTTGAAGTAGCGCGCGGGAGCGACCTGCACGCGGCTACTCGGGCCAGGACACTAGGCGATCAGCTTCCCCAAACTGATCGCCCTCTGACCTAATTAGGGCGGAAGGCGGCGGTCATGTGCCACTCTCCGGCGACCCGGTCTCGTGCGGCGGATGGCAAGGTTGGAGGAGGTCTCCCTCGCCCTTCCCGCCGCCTCCTTCTCGAGCAACACTGCCTCGCAGAAGGAGCGCACCGCGTCCTACGACCTCTCGTTTCCGACCATGGCCTTCACCACGGCTGGCAGGGAGAGATCATCCCCTATAACGTCGCGCAATGCACGACGTT
Source organism: Philaethria dido (assembly GCA_033558755.1). Taxonomy (NCBI): domain Eukaryota; kingdom Metazoa; phylum Arthropoda; class Insecta; order Lepidoptera; family Nymphalidae; genus Philaethria; species Philaethria dido. The sequence goes on along the minus strand of JAKGSA010000211.1, from coordinate 1,123,745 downwards.
GAGACGTCCAGGCTGGGCACACCTCTAATGTGTGCTGGGCCGTCTCTTCGAGGCAGTCGTTGCAGTGGTGGCAGCGAGCGTCGGGCTCACTCCCAGCGACCCGAAACAGGTATCTCCCGAAGCAACCGTGCCCCGAGAGAACCTGCGTGGTGCGGAAGGTTAGGACGCCATACGTGTAGGTATAATTAGTGTGACTAAGTAAAACCGCAATAATACATAAATTAATTTATTAACAATTTGGTATTATTTTGCAATATATTTACAAATAAATTTACAATTTGTATTTAATAATTACTTATCTACAACTTACACTTAAATTTTAGGCACTAATATTTAAATTATTAATAACGTTTTTGAATAATTTTGTTTATTAACATAATATGTCTAATTTTCTTTAGGTAAAGTATTTTTTTTTTTAACTAAATTTAGGAATAAATTAAGTTTTAAACATGATGGCATATCTTAGCGATACTAAAAGAATATTTTGTGGCAATAAATTTATAAAAAAATATAAAATTTATAAAAGTAAAAAATGACACAACTATAAGTATTTTAATACATTCGTTTACCTAAAAATGCTTAAAGAAAAATCTTAGTTAATTAGTATAATGGGATATCTTTCGCATCTATAGGTTTAGAACTTAAGATCTATTCTTCAACGCATCACATTGTAATATGTTGTTGAATTTCAAATTCGCTTATTTACACAACATATTTTTTTATTTTTTAAATTTATTCTTAACTACCATACACCATTACACTTTTGAACGAGGCAGTTATAAAACTAGTACTAATTTAAATTTAGTTCATAACTTTCTGCTGATCTTAGAGACCTAAATGAATATTACGTGAAGGGTGGCTTAAACCAAACCCTGCGTTGTCTAGCAAAGTCGGGAAACTGAACTGAAAATATTTATCATTAAATATATTAATTATATTAAGAAATCATTTTAAAATAACGTGTATATGTAGTTTCGTGTAAAAATATAGCATATCATATAGATATTATAGAACACATTGAACGTCATCTTGCAGTCTTTTCAACATTTTTTCTTACTAAGTAATTAGGTCACCTCGAAGAATTTGAAATAGTTCTTCGGATCCAGTCTATATGAGACGTAATTGCATCGTATATTCGAGGACGACCCAGGCCAATTTTAGAGCAAGCAATGCGCCATCCGCTCACTCCAATCAATGACCAGTGTTTAGATTTCTCATCGAAGCACATCATAGAACTTCCTGCATACTCCTCTTCCTGAAAATATATATATGAAAATATATATATGTTTACCGTATTTAAATATTAATCATTAATCGTTATTGAAAAATTTAGTATTTTCATTTCTTGGGTTTGGTAAAAACAAGGCAAAGCGTGGCGTTGAGTTCCGCTACTCAACACGCAATGCCTCAATTTGGCGGACAGTGGGGAACGGAATTGTTGAAAGAGAATGGAGTGTCTTAACACTAGGTTCTCTGGTTCCCTCTGCCTACCCTGCTACATGCGGGATACAGCGTGAAGTTAAAAAAAAAAAAAATAAAAAAAACATTTTTTACTAAAAAAATATTTAGTATTACGTACTGTATTTAAATATTATTAAAATTTTTATTTTTTTACTCTAACATTTAATACTTACATCACAATCGTCTTGATCATACAATGGTTCAGCACATATTCCATTACCAGTAGCTATGCTCACGTTCTCACAAGTATTCATGGAAGTAGGTACAACATGTACCCTTTGTAATTGATCACGGTTCCTTGTCCAACCTAGTGTATTACAAATTCCACCATGTTCATCCATCTTGTAGCCATTATCTGGCAGACAGGCAGGACGGACGAAATCAGTCATTTCTACTGGCTCTTCCAACCTGACCATAGCTAGCATACTACCCTCTACCGGAGAACGAACCATTCCCACTATACGTTGTTCTTGTTGCCAAGGAGTGGTACTTTGTATCCTTACTGTACCTAACCTCACAGTCCATTCGGCTTTTGGCTGGCCCTATTATTTAAAAAAAAGGAATAAGATATTAACTATGATGTTGAAACAAAAGTATAAAAAATCAATATTGTTGAAATAATGAATTATATGAAATATTGTTAAAATGTTGAAATAATGAATAGTACCTGGAAGCAGGAGGCTGTGGTGATAAGCCAATTAGGATGTATCAGGACGCCGTCGCAGGCATGCACATAGGAGCGAAGTAACGCCGCGTGCCAGGGCCAGTCGCCAGGCCGCGCCGACCGCGGCAGGCCTTCAACACCTGAAGCTGCTTGACCACCTCTAGCAGATGGTACACCACATTCTGGAAAAAATGATTACCCATGAAACATTATAATTATAATCACGAGTAAAACCAGGCGTGGTAATGAAGATTTATCCATTTATACAGTTATTTCATAAAAATACTTTTAATTTATTGGTAAAGACGTTTGTAAACATTCTAACGTACAACCACTTACCTAACTGATCGCAGACAATTTTAATCACTTTCCGCTGTGGACATTCACTTTTTATGAATGAGATTTCTGGTGCGGATGGGTCAACGACCTCCACATACTCGGGTGTATCTTTGCGGATACTTTGTTGCGTGACTGTTTCTGTCATGTCCTCATCAGACTCGTTTTCGGTATCTAGAACGGCCTCCGCGGAGATAGCTGATCTATTGTAAGATAATGAAAGTAAACTTTATATTCTATGATACCAATTATGTCGAATATAAATTATTGAATAAAAAAGAATATGTAAGTTTATTTAACTTTAGCGTTTCATACTTAAAGGTGAGGGCGGTACATAGAGATGTTGCAACATTCATGAGAGCGCGTTTGTCATCTTCGTACGGCGCAGCGCAGATCTTGCCGACGCGGCCGCGCTCCGCCCACAGCGCGTACCCGACGCGGGTGCGCACTGCACCAAGTGTAGTCTCGCTGGTCTCTCGTTTCCATGAAGCCAGAGAACGGGATATCCATACTGAAGATTAAAAAAATAAAGATATATTTTTTGTATAATATGGTGAGAGTTACTTTAATGGACTTGACATCGTCGTTTGGTTTTTAAGAAAATCTGAACTAGATAAGACTTAAGTTTAGCCTGGTCATAGCATTTTAGCATTTTTAGACAAGCCTGAATTTATACGTGTCAACATTACAGTACGTTTTAAGTATCACAAATAATAGAATGTCTCACGGCATCCGTTTTCGTCGCTGGCATCCGCGCAGTCGGGCGTGCCGTCGCAGCGCAGATGCGGCGGCAGGCAGCGCGGCAGCAGCGCGCACCGCACGGCCCCGACGCCGGCCGCCGCGCAGTGCGCGCAGCTGCGCTCGTCCTCCGCGCCCGCGCAGTCGGGAATCCCGTCGCAAGCTCGCCGGGACAATGCAAGCCTTTGTAATCCACCTGTGCAATCTATTAAAACAATCAAAAATTATTACATAAAAATTAAAAATACACAGAATTGAAGTTAAAGATTAACAAACGAACATTAAAAAAGCAGTTACTTTCGTATCTATAACATCGGGTAAAGATTAGTTACATCATAACAATAAGATATATTTTTGATAGTAGTGCCTCGTAATTTCACGCGCGTATAATCCGTCTACTATAATTATAAAATTTATCTTCATAAAATTGTCTTTATTAATTTAGCAGCGAATTAAGTTACTAATGGATATAAGTAATATCCTTAATTTATGATATCTAAGAGTAGTAATGTAATGCTTATAGTAATCAGAAAGAATTTTTCAAATCCATCCGGTAGTTTTGAAGAATAGCACGTTTAAACAAAGAAACATTTTTTTGTATATAGTACATAATATTAATATAAATATAGTATTAGTCACACAAGTATACTTGAAAGTGTATACTTGTTATTATTTGTTGTAAGCACCTGGTTCTGGAGTACATGATCCAGGTCCGTAGTACTCTGGAAACCGTGCGCAATCGAAATGTGGGCGAAGACGTTCAGGCAAACGCGCTCCGCAACCGGCATGAAAGGCACGGCAGTAAGCACGACATGGCCTTATAAGCCTCTCATCGACACATTGCGGTTGCAGCATTTGGCACACAAAATCCTAAATTAGAATTACCTAATAAATTTATTTATTATTTATAAGAAACTCTACATATTCAATATTAAAAAATCTGATTACGATAGGTCAAAATCTAGTGATAATTTTGATGAAAAAGTCATAGAATGTATATATATAGTTACTATTAAAGTATTAATTCATAAGTTCTTAACTTTATATTATAATTTTTCTCAAATTTTGAATCATCATTACACAGTACAGTTGGAGAGTGTACGTATTTTTTCTACTAATAAAACTACTGAAGTGTTAAATCTGGGTTGCATAAAAACTTTTCTTTTGGTTGAAAAAAAGCTAATAAGAAAACGAAATTACTTGCGCTAAAAGAGAGCATTCTGCGTCTAACAACTCCCTGAACGCGACTAGATCGCGAAATAAAACTTCTTTAGATGTATGTCCGACTAAATTTGGATAAGCAGTTGTATTATAAGGCAAATGCGAACATAAAGGTAATGTTAGTGAAGAACATTCTCTCAAATCTTCTTGTTCAAAAGTTACTCCTTCGGTTGTGGGTACGGCAGTTATAGGATCATCATTTTCTTTTAAAGGCTGCGAAGAAATCATGGAACTTTCCTGTAACAATAGTTTTCAATACTTTGAGTACTTAATCATATAAAAAAAATGTAATTAACTTACTAAAAGAAAACATATTATTTTGAATTATTTAAAAAAGTACTGTACCTCTATATGTAATGTTGCTAGTATTGCACCAATGCTTTGAAAATAAGCTGTTAGAATTTCCCTTGTCATCACAGCGTTAACTTCAGCGGTACTCACGGCTGTAAAAATTGGCTCAAAGGAAACCTCAAAGTGAATACGAGTTCCTTTTTCTGAGCTAAAATATGTTTTTATTTGTTAATTTAATATTCAATTAAAATATATTTATAGATTTTTGCTAATAAAGTTAATTACCATTTGAAATATTATTCCAGTCATTTTAGATTTCCTTTTATTATTTTTTGTAAAATAAACACGTTATTTTCTTTCAGAGATGGTTTGGAAAAGAGTGCAGTTACAGCAGAATGTAGTTTGAATGCACGTGTATATAAAAGATCAGATTACTAAGATTTTTTTGACAGATAGTGACTTGGAAAATCTTAAATGACTGGACGAAAACTAAATTTATTCAGTCATATTTATAATTACTATTAAAGAAATGTGCGCAAAGGGACAGGGCGCGTCTGACAGTAAACGCGATGGTTGTGAATTCGATTCCCACTCGGAGAACGATTATATTCTTTTCTCTGTTCCGTTCTTTTTAGCTCCGGTAGACAAAAGGAGATGATGAGTTCTGCTACTTAACATGCAATGTCTTAAATTCAGGCGAAATACGGTGAACGGAGTGTCTTGACACTAGGTTTTCATACAGAAAAATGTGTGAAACGGAAAGAAACATCTAAAACAGTAGAAAGTGTTTAAATGACTTTTGGCGGTCGATCCTAAGTGAGCTTACGTTTGTAATGTGTTATATGAAAGGAATACGAAGAAAATTATTATAAATGAACAATAATGATATTGAAACGTAGCCACAATATAGACCGCATTCGTGTAACTAATATTAGTAATACTATATATAGATACTAGGCAGATAAAGCCAATATATTATTTGCAAACATCGTGTAAACGTATGTGTGTGTGTTAACAGTCTAACATAATTATTATTTTTTTTATTTTTTATTAATGATAGCCTAACGTTTGGCCATATCAAAGCTGATGTTATGCGTTGCTTTATATTTTGACATATGGATTATTTTTACTTAGTTACAACTTAAATAATCAAAGCTAATTTTTTCAAGTTACAATTTTATATACTAACGTAAAATTATAGGCGTTCATTTCGTTTAATTGAAGATTTGATATGTTATGTTTTTTTGAAAGCGTGATGGCTCACGTACAGTCAGCAAAGTATGTCAGTGAAGTGCAGTGATCCGTTTACATTAACCACGGCGTGATACTTTGTGTATCATATTGACACGGGAAAGTTAATGCGTGCTTGGGTTTCTAAGCTTTAGACTTTCTAAGTTACTTATATTGTTAAGTTTAAAATCAAGGTTATTATGGCCCTTTCTTTTTGTACCATTATATGAATATCAATAAAACTGCGTACACCAAGGTACAAGTGTAATAATAGATTGAAAAATTATTTAATTTTTGCGTTTGGTTTGCGGCTGCAGAATAAAAAGTATTTGTTTTTATTAATTTTATTTATACATTAATAACTTATATATATTTTGGTTTAAAATTGTAATTGTGTGATAATATTTTTATATCATAACTGTGAGAGCGAAAATTTAATGCTATATAACAGTACCTACGAGTATATCGATTTGGAATGGAGATAAAATATATATAGATATTTATAATTGTTCTTTTACACGAAACGGTAATGAAATAAATTGATATTTTCACTCTTTATTACGCAGATAAAATTTGAAAGACTCATTGCAAGATTTTTTTCAACTTTTTGTATTTAAATAACAATAACATATCACGCTTATCTCAACGAATGAAACTTCTAGAAAGCTTACTTTCTCTTGTTTAAACTGTTATTTCTGTTGGTATTTATAGTTAAGTGTCGCATTATCAATATAAAAAAGTTTTCGACCAAACATATTTTAAAAGTAAATTATTTCTAAGTGAAACTGTTATAACTTTGAAGTTGACCAAGCTTTATGTTGCGGCGTTGACATGTTTGTGGTTTTAATGTTATTAAATTAATTATACCATAAATGAAACTTACTTATCTAAGGCAAGAATTTCGGCATCCACAAAACATGACCGTAGTTCTGAATTTCTATAGGTTTTAAATATAGCTTCCCGTAGCTCTTGTTCTTGTGTGCTGTTGTCCTTAGCTTCTAGCGAGATTTCCTGCGTCCCCCATGAGGATGCTACAAATGAGCCTCTGAACGTTTGCCGGTTTAATGGGTCGCCAAATAAATACATATCTGTAAAAAGTTAATATATTATTGTTATTTAAATAAAGAATAGGTAAGAAATATAATTCTTTAAATGTCTTAAATCATTATGCAACTTATGCAACGGAATATTATTGCAATAAATACTTACAAATTACAATTAGTCTAATTTTTAACGACCGCTTTCTTTTCTGCTAAACTGCTCAACCATAGCTTTAATGGCTATAAATGTTTGCTATTACGTTAATTGACTTTATCTTTAGTACACTAACGATAATATACTTATATAAAACATTATTCATCATTTTAAAATAAATACCAAAAACAGAAATTAAAAATTCTTTGTCATTTTATATACTTAGTAAGTAAATTGAATGCATAACTTGTAATATACATATAGTGAAAACTGAATAAAAAAAATTGTAGGTATATTTATATTATTTTAAATTCTGCACCTGCACAGTAGAGGCGAATACAAGGCCGCATAAGATACTGGCCTTTTAACAGCGACGGGTACCTAAATTCCGCTGTTATATATGAAGACCAAATATCACATTGATATAAAAAATAAATTTGGTACAAAATATGGCCGTAAGTAATTAAATACATATAATATGTATTTATTTACTTTGATAAACGTTTGTGCATATATTATAATTTTATTAAAATTTTAATATTACATTATAGGACAAATAGTTCACCTAAACTTGATATCGGTAATATTATCTAAAAGGGTTAGGCATTGGGTAAGAAGAATTATGTTTCTAGTAGATACTGAATACATCTACTCGTTTGGCGCTAAGTTATGTGAAGAAACGAAGCCAAGGATTACAAGATATTTTACGCTTTTTTTTTCAATAACATTAAAATTACTGTAACGAGAGATTTGAAAAGTGTTTACGTTATGTTTATTCGTCAGTAAATTATGAATAAAACTAAACTAAGTACTTATAATAATTATTAGTGAGCTTTTAAGTATAGATATTAAATTTCATATTTTATTGTTCTTATTTTACCACATGCTTACGTAGCCGTTAAAAATAAATGCATATTTTTTATATTTTTAAAGTTTAAAACTAAGAGTATAAGGACATTTTTTAGAAATCGTAACGCAATTAGTGCAGGTCAGAACTTTTGGACAGTTTCCAAGAGGCGCGAGTCGAATTTCCTATGCATTTCCATTTTTTTCGTTAAATTAAATATACGTAGTTATATGCAGCCTATAGTATACTTTATGAGAAGAGTGGTACCAACGGCCGAGGTAGACGGCGACTGCGGTGAGTAGCAACAACACAAGCAGAGCTGCCATCGCGGCACAGCATCCACGGCAGGTCCGGCTGAGCTTGCGACGTGTGAACCTGATGTCACTGCTCACCGACATCGTGGACTCCGGCGGCCGGTGACCTCGGCCTCGCCTCTGTCCGTTTCGTGACCATCCATAGCCTAGCTATAAATATAAAAACAAAAATGTACCAATGATAATTATAGTCCTTTGTGTTCGCTGCCAAATAAATAGGCTGAATGGTAATTGGTTTTTTGGTGTCTGTATATCACCTATATGAAATAGGTTTTATATTAAATATTATTAATGGTTTCTCTGGATACATATACAAAGTATACATGCTAATTATAATGAAATTTATTTTTAATATTTTTTCAACTTACATTTTAGGCAAAGGGCCTACTGTCAAAACACTCAGTTCTCCGCTTTATGGCTGAATTACAATTGAGTGGCGGAACTCATCACCGCAGGTTTTGTATTATCAGTGCAGGGAATGAAAAATATAATGATTCCTCTGAGTGGGAATCGAACCCACTACCGCTATATAGCGTCAGACGCTGTATGTGACATATATGGGATAATAATGATCTTATTTAAATATAATACACATTATTCAATCTCATTAATTTTTAAATGCGAAAGTTCGTGAGGACAAATGAGATGTCTGTTATTCTTTCATACAAAAGCTACTGAACGGACTCATATGAAATTGCGGTACATGATTTTACGGGAGTATATTTTATACATCAGAATAAATAAAATCTCTAATTTATAAACATTTTAGTTTTTATCAATACGACACGTCGAAGCCACGAGCACAAGTTAGTAAAAAATAAAGAGAAGGTCCAAGTCATGAGAAAGTTTTTAACGAACCCTAGATGTCAGAAAAAAGTTATATAAATTACTACTATCATACTTCTAACTTCTAAGACATGTCAACATTTTGGTCAACCAAAACTTGTTTTACATATTTAACCCGGACAGTGAATTCCTTATTGAACAAACATTTTGAAGTTTCGAAAAGAAAGCGAATCGCCAGTATTTTTTAGGACACAAATGTAAAAGTACGAGTATGATAATTTATTTAAATGGTTCGAAAAACCTCACGAAATCTATTATATTTTATAAAATTATTTTTTCCAATATGTACTATCCTACATTTTGTATATAAATCTATATTAATTTAATAATTGTTCTAGTGAAACAATTTATGTTCTATTGCATCGCCTGTTCATTTAAATTTGGTTAGTCTATATTAGACGTCACAGTTGAACTACTCTATAAAATCTTAAGTAATATGAACTACGTAATCTATTATTACAAATGTTACAAGTAGCCGCTTTCTGTAGACATCAAATATTTTGCGGCTTTAAATAGTGTAATGAAAGCAATGGGAACTTCGTTCATAAAAGACAACTTATGCAATCCTCTCTTGGAAAAATTGTAGAGCGACGCATGTAATTTGTGTGTTTTAATAAAGCGCACACTTGACTATTAATAACGCAAATATTAATTATAAAAATATTTTTTTTAGCTTCACGCTGTATCCCGAATATAGCAGGGTAGACAGAACGCTTTGCCTTGTTACCAGACCCAAGAAATGGAAATACTAAATATTATTTTAAATTTTCTTTTCCTCGAGTGGGAATCGAACCCACAACCTGTCACGTTTACAGTCGCACACTTGTGCCTCTGCGCCACGACAGGTGTTATAAAATATTAACTTTATAAGTTTGGTTTATACTTTTATATAAATGAAAAATACATAAGCGATACATTAGTAAAAAAATAATTACAGTACTAAGAGATCTAATTAAGATTTAAATACAAATATTTTATAGTTAATTTAAAAAGAAACTATAGTAGATTGGCAGCAAGGCATTGCAAATGCCAACGATTTAAATTGGTTATGTTGCGGCAATAAAGTTCTAGGTAAGTTGAGATTCCGTTAAAGAAAAGAATGGATGTAGATACTTAGATTTTTATCAACCTTTATTTCTGTAATTGTTGTTTTCCTATTACCAATTTTATAACCTTAATAAGTAGTTGAACCAAACTCTTATTTTTTTATCTATATAGATGCACACATTTTATCTACAGTAGATAATACCTATAGTAGTAAGTTGCTTTTCTAATAAATACTGACGCATATGTTAGGGAACGGAGTGTCTTAACACAAGGTTCCTTCTGCCTACCCTGCTTTATGCGGGATAACAGCATAAAGCTAAAATGTACATATATTGGGGGACAAAATAATTATGATACTTCGGTACTTAAGGTATTAAGTATAACAACAGTTTTTGAAACCCGCATATTATTCGGTACAAAAAATAGCGGGCCTAAAAAATAGTTCGAATATTTAGTTCATTTATGGTAGGTCACAAAAACACGATATTGAGGCGTTCTCGTGTACTATTGGCATTTGAGTACAAATACTAAGAACAATAAGTATTTGAAGTTGATTTCGTCTCATAGGTTCGAATTGAGGTGTGGACAAGGCCATACTTAGAGGTCAAAGAGATCAAATTGTATACTATTAAGAAAATAATCAATTCGTTTGTCACACAATTGCTAGTAACTATATCTACATGTGCCTACCTTATACTTTACTTTTATAAATCTCGCTTCACTACTGTGGTACTAATTGGTAATACGCCTTTAATAATGTTATTTATTAATTATGAATGGTGATTATTATTAATCCATCATAAAGTGTTAAACACGGTAGCAACTTATTGTTGAGTTTACTTATAAATTATGGTACCTAATTGCTGTAGATCGCAACACTTACTCCTACTCTACTAAAAAGGCATGTGCAAATTGCACTTGCCGGCGTGACCTACATCTCTTCACGTTTTTGCTCGCAGCAGCCGCTACTACAAAATACAAAGTCGGGCACGCCTTAGTCTTTTCGCCGGTTTCTATTGGGTTCCAACCCAAACAATGCGAACGCCTTCACTTTCAGTGACTGCATATTTAATATTACACCTGTATTTCAGCAATATATTCGAAAGTGGGTCCTTATATTAACAATTTTTAAAGTTACAATTATAATATTACCCAAAAGAATAACTACAAGTATTCTATTTTGCCTAAATGTACAAATTGCATCAGTAAAAAGTTCTTGATTTGTTGTATTTGTAGGATCAACATGGAGGTAAAATATCAAAGATATTTTAGTCCACATAAAAAGAATATATTAACTAGTTTGTGAACTTTTTCAGAAATTATCTTTAATATTATTAATTATTATTTCTACATGACATGTTATGCTATTTATTTATTTACATGACACAGTAATATACAATACATTCTTTTGTATAGAGGAAGGTCGGGTAGCCATGGACACTTCAATTTCTAAGAAGCTAAACATATTGCTTAGACAAACATTTATTGTAAAAATTCCTTCTCTAGAGCAGAAACAAATGCAGTTGAAAAAAAAATCATCGATCCTGTCAAATTTCCTCGAGGATACAATAAGTAAGTGTTCGTAAATACGAACTCTTAGTGTATTTAATAAAAGAAGAGCTGACAAATGTCAGCTGTTCAGAGTTTTAGTTAATTGTATATATTTACAGTATGTAATATAATTTTTAATAATTCTTGTACATACTGAGTGCTGTTTTTGAAAAATGTTGCATGATAACGATCGGGACCTGGACACTATAATTTTGGGTACCCCTGGTCACGGTTCTAAGTGGCGAATTTCGTATTATTGCTAACGAACGAACGAACTTACATAATGAACTTCAATTTAGTGTCATTTTGCTTATTTGTTGAAACTTCAGTATGTTGTTACTTCAATAGGTACCATAATATCTTACACGTAGTAGTACGTAGTTACGTTGTAGTAATACATAAGATATTATGCCAGAATTCAAGGTGAGAAACCAGTGAAAGAGGAAAATCAAATGACAGAAGCATTTACAAGTGAAGTTAGCATGGTTGAACGTAAGTTTTCAGCAAACAAGTGGCAGAGAGGATTGATGTACCACCAAGTTCACTTATCAATCGGCGCGAGCGTGAAAGTTCAATAAATAGCGAGATTATAACATCTTCATTATATAAAAAAATTGGAGGAAAACAAGAAGGCAACAAAGAAGATCAATTGAATATAACAACGTAACGTAGCTAAAAAGGTATTAAAAGCCATACTCTTGAAAAATGTGATCGGTCAAAGTAAGTTGGAGCCCTAATGTGTTCTTAAGAACACATTAAAACTAGAATATGTGCAGTTGAGAAAACTCTTTGTTTTTTTCGGCTACTTCTGTTTTCTGTAGGAGACAATGAAAAAGAAAAAAGAAGAAAAGGTCAAGATAGGCTCTGTTGGCAAAAGGAAAATATATACGAAAACTGTCTTTTTGACGACGATGTTCTTTGACGACGCGCGATTAATGACGATAAGAATAAGAAAAGGTAAAAGAAGGAATCGAAAAGAAAATTTTGCGAGTGTAGAGAAATTATTTCGAAACAGATTGTTGTTTTCAACTGACTTCTTCAACTTCAATGCAACACGGAATTTCTCAGACTTTAAAGATATGTAATGTCTCAAGAAAATAGGCTGTTTAGAATATATAATAAGACCAAATGCTAAGATACCGCTAGGTTTAATTTTATTTTATTTATGGTTTAATTTATGGCCATCTTACCATTAATACTATGGCTATAACTCCTGAGCACCTCGGGAGAAATGGCCAATCGTGATTTTTTTTAAATGTCCTTTTAGGACGACCTCTTTAACAGTCGTTTTTATTTTATGTTTAGTATCTCGAAGTTGATTAAACAAATTATTATTATAAATAAAAAGTTTTGTTTTAACAACAATTATAAAAAGGTATGGCCAACTACCCCGGACTTACCCTATATTTATATAGATATTTCTAGCTAACCTCATTCTCTATTTTTATTTTTGTCATATAAAATAAAAAATTACAATACTGTATACTTGCAATAAATCAGCTGTTACGTAAATAAACTACTGAATAAATTTTAGCTATAGCCTATAATAAAGGTCCAAATGATTTCCCAGATAAATTCAGTGAAAATGAAGTGAAATAAAATATGAATATTTTCAGACTTTTTATTTTTTTCTTTTAGTGCGGTTATTATTTCTTGATGCACTTATGCATTAAGAAATTTTAATTTTAATTTAAAGAAATCTTAATTTTTTTAAGTAAATTTTAAATTATTATATTAAAAAAATATATTAAGTTCTGTGTAACTTTTTGTAAGCATATATTTTTTGATCACCTTCAAAAAAGGAGGATATTCTCAATTCGTATTATTATGTGCATCAATATGTGTATTAAGGCATATTTTTTTAGTGGGTGAATCAATTGCGATGTTTCTTTTTTTAAATGATAGCTAGAATTTCTTATAACAAATACCGTTTATTCAATTGTTACTTTAATTAACAGCGTGTAATCTGTTTGCAGTGAGTAGGATCAATAACTAAGAAATACAACCAATAACTAATTCACTATTGAGCACTAGCGGCTTGAGAAAAATATATAGGTATGTACATTAAAGTCGATGAGAAAGTATATACAGAATATTAACCAGTTTAAGATACTTATTTATGAAAGAGATTATAATAATGCAAGAAATACGATCAGTTGATGGTCTATATTACCTTTAGTCACGTTACAAGAGAGACGTTTAAAGATTGCAAGCAATAAAATATTACATAGTACACAATAACACAGGCTCTTTTTCCTTCTTAATATTATACTTCATCTTTGTTTTTGCAATTATATTACTTTATATAACGTCATATAAAGTAATGAGTATTTCTTGATGAATGAACAAGCTTAAGTTGTTAGGACATTTTGTAATCATAACTCTCTACTTAATTAGTGTCGTAGAACAAATTCTAGTAGCATTTAGCGTTTGAAATAATGATGATAATTAATATAACTAGATACTTATACAAAATCTCAAGAAGTGAAGTCGCGAGTCAATTTTGATGACTACCTATTCTAATATTCTACAAGAATGTTTTTATGTATAATAACTTGGAATCTTTTATTTTTTAATTCTAAGCAAACAAGAATTTAATTTCATATAGTTAAGTACTTAGTAGGTAGAAACTTATTTCAGCGTGTAAAGCACTACCGAGTTTGTTTTCAGCAAATCAACAGTAAAATTAACAGACGTTAAAAACAGTAAAATTTAATAGAGTTGTTGTGACGTTTTTAAAATAATGGTTTAAAAATGGAATTAGAATAAAAACACAATTATTTAAAAAAAAAAATGTAATCAAGTTGATACTAAAAGATAAAATCCTTAATATAATAATAATAGGAATAAACGTTGATGCTGCAAATAAAATAAACTTTAAGTGGAAAATCTTAGAAAGATAAAACTTCGTGACTCATTTCATTTATAAAGTCCGTGAACTTTTGAAATTTGTTCACTATGTTGCAACTATTTATAACTGGTTGTCGATTATTTATGCAATATTTAAAATTTGCATGATATAAGTATATGTATTGTGGTATCATCACTGCTGGCGTCATAAATACTCCATTTATTTTATTATTGTAATTACTTGTAAATTTTAATGTAATATGAATATACAGAACATGGGTAAACAAGTAGCGTTGTGGTCAGCGAACTCGCAGCGACCCGGATCACGGATCACACTGCGCCGTTACTATCCACTGACACACTTCCACTCTCACTTGCGCGATATACCGAAATAACGAAAATCAAAGCCAAAGTACAGGTGTTTTGTTGTATTGGTTAGAGAAAGGTCAAATAGCTGTTGGCCCTGGCTCTGAGCCGCTTTTTGTGTGGGCCGGAAAGCAGAAGCTCGACGCCAACGCTACGTGTGTTCTTAATGAATATAGAGTGTCTGAAGGTAGATTCATATATTATAAGTATACCTTATTTGCTGCCTAGAAAAATTATATATTGAAATATAATATGCCATTTATAATTGCAAAAAAGACATTAACATGCTTTTATGACCAGCATGCATTATGTTAATATTTTATAATTTGTTGACGCATGTTACGTTACGCGATATTTGTTTCGCCACATAATATTATACATACGTTGTTCGAATTTAATTAAAAGATTACGACCACAATATAAACGAGAACTTATGAATTTGTATACGTTATGTATACATACATATAATGTATGGTGAGTGTGCTTTTAATTACGTTAATCAGAACGTGCTCAATTTTTCACGAAGTTACTAAATTCAATATAATTATTGTCACTAATGAATATAATGTGTCACAAGTTTTGTTTTTTTAATACAATGAAACATTAAAGGTTTCCTTATTTTTTTTTTGAACATGAAAGACAGATCAAAATATATAAAACAACACAATATCAACTGATAATGTATGAAAAGCGTATTATAGGAGAGAGTGTAAAGTATGATAATATATGAAAAGAGTTATACATTCCTTTAGTGTTGATAACATATAAAAACAACAAAAATCTTTATATTAATAAATATCGCGCTCTATTTATATATAGATAGTTGTTGTTACGCTACCTGAGTGAGAGGTAAATGCAAGGACATGCGAAATTAAATCAGTTGATCTAAGTTTTAAATTTCCTGCTACGGCGGAATGTGACGCTGCGCCGATGTCACCGTATATGTATATACATATATATATACATACACATATTTACACACACTAAAAATGGCACTCACGATATATATATATATATATATATATATATATATATA